>JAEAOA010001626.1:375000-827500 GCA_016746295.1 Potamilus streckersoni
TTTAGTCATATCGCTACAGTGTCTGTAGTGTGGCAGTTTATAGTGATGTCTAGCATTGGGGCATCATGTTGTGGACATGTAGCCTCATATCCCACCTAGTCACATTATCCTGACACCAGGCTGACCAGTCCTAACACTAGCCTCTTAATGCTAGTTAGGTAGATGTTAGTACCATTTTTAGAAGTCTTTGGTATGATTCTACTAGGGTTCAAATCTGTGACCTCCTGCAGCTGAGACTGATGCTCTAACCACTAGGCCACCAGAGCAGTGTAGGTGTTAATTGGAGATAAATGTGTATTGAGAGGTGGCTTAAAGGGAGAGACCATGCACACAATCTGAAAAAAATCGAGATTTCTGACATAATGGAGATCTAATGGTCAGATAGACACCAGTGCAAGGTCAGGATCTCATTTTTTGATTCATCAATGAGAAAAAAATTTAAAACATTTAGTTTCTAAAAGGAATTATCCCTAACATGAAATGCAACATTTATTTGATAGGTTACTGAAATATATTGACTGGAAGTTACAGATATCAGCAGATCATGAACCTTTTGTTTATTTGGTGCCTGTCAGATTTACCTGTGATATATAGATCATGATTTAATTATTTTTGGGGACAGTAAAGAGGTTGGTCCATACACTGCAATCATTATGAATAGTGCATTGAATAGTCAATCAGATGATAGTAAATTGGAAAGTTGGAAGATCAGATCTGAAGACTTTAAATCAGTTGTGAGATGTAGACATTTTTTCTGTACCTTCCTGTGCCAGTTACAAGTTATGAATGTGTTTCTCAGAATTATATTCCAAAGTAAATTTTTTTAAAAAGTGTTCTTGTGGCATAAAATGATTTTGCATTCATAATAAAGCCCAGTTCTAAATTCAATTAGCATTTTGTCTATCAAATACTTCCAGTCAACCTTTGGTTGGAATAATGTACAACCATGAATGCAAAATATGGAGTTTGGAATAAATGCTGATAATTGTCAGAAATCTTGAAATGAATCAAATCCCATGTTGGTAAGTATCTTTCATTGTTTCAGTCAAAATTAACCTTGTTTTTGCATGTGACATTCATATAGATATAGCTGAACTAATTCCTGTGGTAGTATATATATATATATTTGTTTTAACACCATTTAGTAAGTCATGTAACATCCACTGTTATAACAGGTTTGACAATTTGGTTGTCATTCCCGACATTACTTTATAATATTGTGGTTTCAATAATTTTCATGAATTTTAAACAAGGTTTAAGTGATTGATAGCGGCAGGTGTTTGAATTTTAGTAATACAGGTAGTATGGTTCAGCTTTGCAGCTGCTGTGGTTGACTTCTTATGGTTAGTGTTCCAGTGGCCTAGTGGTTAGAGTATCCACCTCGGATACGGGAGGTCGAGTGTTCGAATCCTGCCAGAGTTGTACCAGAGACTTTAAAAAATGGTACTAAGAGCAGCCTTGCTTGGCACTCTGCATTAAGAGGTTAGTGTTAGGACTGGTCTGACTGGTGTCAGGATAATGTGACTGGGTGGGACATTATGCTACATGTCTGTGGCATAATGCCCCAGTTCTAAACTTCACTATAAACTATCATACTGCAGACATCATAGCAAAAAATTGTTAAAGCTACATTAAAAAGTCTAAATCATATTACATCACACACTCGTATGGTTAGCTCTGTAGCTGGTACCCCATCGACTAAGATATCATCTTACAATGAGTCATTTTTACATAGACAATGCATCCTACACCATCTGTTTTGGTGAAAGAATTGTTTTTCGTATCAAAAGCACTTTGTATGTGTACCATAGGATGAACCGAACTCACTGTTTTGAAACATTGTACAATATACATAAATCACCCTTAGGTATCGTTGTACACTAAAAATGAAACCTAGGTACATTTATTTAATAAATAAAGGGATTTATACAATTCCATCACAGCCATTACTTTTATATTTTCTGTCAAACAAAATGAGAAATTTAAAAGGAAAATTTAAATGTATTTTTGTTTTAGAGATTCATGTATTTAGAGTGATGTCAGTAAATTGAAATCAAGCATCTCAAAAAGTGGAAAATTGCCATATTGTAAGAGTAATTTTCTTTTTCAGAATCGACCTCTGGCAGCAATCATACAAGACATATGTGAAAAGTAAGTAACATTTACTTTGGTCATGTTTTAATTTGTTTTATGTATCTAATTTAGGTGCAAGCATGGACTAACCATTTTTCAGGAGTCACTGAAGAGAAAGAAATGCTTTGGCTTGATAAAAGTAACTGTTCAAGGGAGGTAAATATGGTGATCCCACTGACATTATATATTTAATAAGTTATAAGTAAGGTAATATCATATATGGGTCCCAGGTGGTTGAATGGTCTAAGGCAATCATCTTGATATATTACTGACATAACCATTCCATCCATGAGACTCAGGCTTTGCCAATGTGGAATGTGTTTTAACTTTTGTAGATGTAACTTCCTGTGGGTTGGTGGTTCTTCTTGGTGTTTTCCTGGTTGTTTCTTCAACCAAGTATACTGTCTTCTATGCATAGTCAGTCATATGCAGAAAAATGATGTCAGACCCATCACTACCAAACAACCCATGTTATACTATGACATATTTCTGTGTTTTTCTATGGTACATTAGTGGTTACAGTAAAACTCTTATCATAATATGTTATTCCATCTATGTTCACATAGTATATAAATCTCATTAAAACTGAAAAATTTGAACACATAAAAGTAGTAATTTATTAAATTCTTTGAGTTTGTAAAGATGTCTAATTATGTATGACTATTTATTAATTGTATATGGCTTAAAAGGGAACCTCCATCTTTGGCACTTAATATTAGATTTTTCCTTGATGTAAAGTTGCTGTTTGATCAGTGAAATTGATTTACCAATAGTGTAAAAATTCACCATCAATGTTTGCAGGCCTGCATGAGGTCTGTATGATGTTTGTTTACTGTGACATAATGTTTGTTGAGGTATACATGTTTGCAAAAAACTGTACAAGTACTAGAATATATACTGACTTATAAGTTGAGCCAAACTGCAAACAACAATAGATTCTGATCTGTCATAGCATAATGTGCCTGCAGATCAGGATTATATTGTTTTTTTCTACTGATTTCTTATAACAAACTGCACAGATCCAGATCTGTTTTTTCTTTTTCACATGCAAGAGAATGCCCATGTTTCTCATAAATAAGCTCAAACAAATTCATGTCATAAACAGTACAATGAAACAAGCTCATACTTATTAATAAAAATGCACTTTTATTAATTGATTAATGTGTTGTTTGGAAGAGACGTTTTGATTGGCTCATTCAGTAGACATGAAAGCTCATGTATGGTCAGCTTTCCAAGGAATTGTTTTTTGGGTTTACAATAGTTGTTTAAGGAAGTTCATGCACATAATTTAAAAGTGAGAAAATCTTATTACTGGCAGCCACTTTTAAACAAAGAGCAAAAGTCGATTTGTTGCCCATGGCATGCATTGATGTAGGTAAGTATGACTAAATTATGGCTATTAAATTAAACTTGATAATCATAAAGCAGAAATTGAACATAGAATTGTGAAATCTTAATTCATGTTAACCTTAATTACACTTTTAGGTAAAAATTCTATTCCTAGTATCTTTAAACTTTTTTTCTCTTCCAGGTGGAATTTGCAAAATGTAGAGGACTATTCTATACAGTTTTCAGAACCTACCAGGAAATATTACATTACAGAGAGGGTAATATTAAGTTAAAATTGTATTTAAGAAGTCTAATTGAAAAATTGTACATGTATTTAAAAAGTCTCACTGAAAGATATCAACCTTTCATAGAAATAAAACATCCTACCAAGTTTTGTTTTTGTGGAAGTATTTTCATTATGTTTTTGAACCATGTTCAGTTATATCCTGTTTTTTTTTAGGACAATAGGCAGATATAATATTGTGTACATACATAAGTGCCTACATTCTTAATGTTGTGTACATACACTAGTGTCTTCAGTCTTGATATTGTGTACATACAAAAATGCCCACATTCTTATTGTTTCATACATACAAAAGTGCCCACATTCCTAATGTTGTGTACATGTACAAATGCCCACAATCTTAATTTTGTGTACATACACAAATGCCCACATTCCTAATGTTGTGTACATTCACAAATGCCCACAATCTTAATTTTGTGTACATACACAAATGCCCACAATCTTAATTTTGTGAACATACACAAATGACCACATTCTTAATATTGTGTACATACACAAATGAATAATAATTCTTAATGTTGTTTCCATACACAAATGCCCAGATTCTTAATGTTGTGTACATACACATTTTCCCACATTCTTATTGTTTCATACATACAAAAGTGTCCACATTCTTAATGTTGTGTACATGCACAAATGTCCACAATCTTAATTTTGTGTACATACACAAATGCCCACATTCTTAATGTTGTGTACATGCACAAATGCCCACATTCTTAATGTTGTGTACATACACAAATGCCCACATTTTTAATATTGTGTACATACACAAATGCCCACATTCTTAGTTTTGTGTACATACACAAATGCCCACAATCTTAATTTTGTGTACATGCACAAATGCCCACAATCTTAATTTTGTGTACTTACACAAATGCCCACATTCTTAATGTTGTATACACACACAAATGCCCACAATCTTAATTTTGTGTACATGCACAAATACCCACATTCTTAATATTCTTAATATTGTGTACATACACAAATGCCCACATGCTTAATGTTGTGTACACACACAAATGCCCACAATCTTAATTTTGTGTACATGCACAAAAGCCCACATTCTTAATATTGTGTACTTTACTAATCTTGTTCACATACATAAATGCCATCATTCTTAATGAGTACATATATAAGTGCCTTCATTCTTAATTTTTTTTACATTATGTGTGCATTCATAGTGTTATGTACATGCACAAGAGCTTTCATTCTTAATGTTGTGTACATAGAAAAGTGCCTTCATTCTTAATGCTGTGTGCTTATGTTGCATACCTCCTTCATCACTATTTGTAATCGGGGCTTCAGACCTTGAGATATCATTACTTGGTCTGTATATGTGCGCAACAGCTGTTGAATTTGATTCCCCCCAGAGGGTGAGAATATAGAGTGTGGATGGTTTGGGATCAAATTGACTAGCTCCTAATCTGTAAGTCTGTCATATATGGGAATTGATATGTATGATCACAGACTCAATGTGTCAACATATATAAGATAAGGTCTTGAATAAGTTTTTGTTTAATGCCATGGTAACTAACATACAAATATGGCATCAGGGTCATAATGTTAAAATTAATTAGATTCCAACCACATATTGAAATGGTTGTGCAATCATTTTATGTTCCGTAATGACGTGAGGGTCTTGGTAGCTCATGCTCATTGGTGGAGCATTAGACTTATCACCCAAAGGTTGCAGGTTCAATACCCACCTATTTCAGCTCAGGTGAACTGCCTCAGTTTATCCTTGGGAAAGGCATTTAAGTCCCAGTATCTTGGTTTGATTCAGCCAGTAATATGTTAAAGATGCTGTTAAAACCAATACCCCCACCCCAATAAAAATATTAAACATTCAAAGCATGGGAACCACAGTGCCAAAGATTGTATTCTGAAGTTATGTTAATTTTTAACATAATTTTATTTTACAGTCATGTTGTCATATGTATATATATAATTCTTTAACTTGGTTTGTATAAAACCATTTACTGGGTTATTCAGTCTTTGTTGAATGGCCTAAATGTTTTATTGGTAATGTTTCTTATTGATTCTATTTATTTTGAATTTAGTATTTTACCAGTAGCTGCTGAGTTACTTGTTTTTGCATGTTCAATGCAGCACAGTGGTTCATATCTGCCTTCATATTGGTTTTTGGCTAGTTTGGTTCTTATTTGGAAAAGTTGTACTCATTCAGATTTTTTTAATTTCTGGTATTATGGCTTCTATCAAAGGACATGTAAGTTTGCTAGGAGTAGTTGTCCTTGGCTGTCAAACTTCCCAGAAGATGATCCATAAATTTTGCCATTTTGTCACTCTGTACTATTTGAAATAGTTCCTGTTCCACATTTGCTAATATTATAGGTGTTTACAGGTAAAATCTCAAATTAATACTTTCAACATCTATTTACCAAAGGAATCAAACCATAGTATAATTGTAGGTACACTGAAGTTTCTGTTTATTACTGCAAGCATCAATTTACCAAGGGATTTAAATCACTGCTATGAATGACCACCTGACTGGGTTCTCAAAGTACAGATTTATTGATTATATAATATTATGACATGTAATAAGATACCATATTTTTTGGCATGTGGGGTGGTATTTCAAGACAGGTTCTATTGTTTTATTTAGCTTAATATTGTTTTTAAAAATTATTGTTGGGGCATGGGCTCATTTTATAAATGTTTGTGGATTCAGCTTACCTTCTAACCACTTTTGTCACATACACACATTTGCAGTGTACACACAGCAAGCAACATTTTGATCGTTACAGCCCATTGGAATTTTCTGTCTCACAAGTTACATATCTCCTTCAAAAACATTTCCCAATCATATTATACAAGGCTGCTACCTTATGAATCCAGTCCAACTATAAGATGAAAATAGAGAATAGAGAGAGAGAGAGAGAGAGAGAGAGAGAGAGAGAGAGAGAGAGAGAGAGAGAGAGAGAGAGAGAGAGAGAGAGAGAGAGAAAGGGCAATAACTCTTGCCCATTACTTCCCTTAATTCTGTCCATTGTTGCCAGTTTTTAGCTTCAGTACTGCAGACCTGTTTACCCATCTTTATTTTACTATATTTGTACGGAATAAAAGCCCATCTGTATGGTCATACAGTCTGATTTGCTTATATGATTTGAGATTGCATTTATTTATGAACTTTTTTAAAATTAATTTTTAAGCCGTTTTTATTCCGATTCGTTTCATTGCATCTTCTCGTTAGTCTGCACCCACAGTCTGTGCCACATCACAAGTTTTAACATTCTCAACATCCGGTTGTTTGAACAAAGAAAATGCCACTGACAAGAAGGTTTCAGCATGAAACTGGTGATGAAAATGGAAAATCTAAACCTAGAAAGCTGTGTTTTCAGCCAGTTTATATTACTCTATGGCCATACCTTAAAGCGTTGTTCAAAGGAGAACATTTTGTGCTCTACACTTTTTTCAACTTTGACTTTTCTTGTGCACATAGTGGAAGGAATGACTTCACGGCACATGGAATTGGAAAATCATGCAAAATTGGAATCATTAGTGAAGGGAAATAGAAATATTTTGGCAATGATGAAGGGAAAGGAAGTCAGTGATCAACACATACTTGAAAAGCAAATAACACATGCTGAGGTGATTCTATGTGATTTGATCATAAATATGTATGTGTCATTGAGCACAGCTGCCAAGTTAAAATGTTACCTATCAGAGATCTTCACTTGCCAATCAGACCATTGAGACTCTATTGGTCCTGAAGTCAAAACCAAAGAATTTTACCAAAAAGTGGATAGATGACCATTTGGAATGGATAAGGAGTGCCTATTATATTGCCATTAAAAAACCCATAGATTAAGCCTTCATTAAAACATTAATTGCAAGTGGATCAGTTTAATATTGTTGACAAACTTTTCCATTCTAGTAGACCTCTCCAGTGGCCTAGTGGTTAGAGTATCCACCTTGGATGCGGGAGTTTGTGGGTTCGATCCCCAACCGAGTAATACCAGAGACTTACAAAAATGGTGCTAACAGCTGTTATGCTTGCTGCTCAGTATTACATATTAGATTTTATGAAATAAATAAGATTGCCTTCACTTATCTAGATGAAGTTATTATTCTCAGAGTGGATGGGTGGTAGCAATGTCTGTCATAGTGTTTTGTATCAAGCCTTTCCTTATCATGTAAATGCAGAGAATTGGCTTTATATAAAATGTTATGGATATGTGTGAAGCTGAGAAAACAGATTTTTTAGAGAAAGTAACAGAGGTAAGTAATTGAATGAATTTGGGTGTGTGGAGGTATTCTTTAATGGCTTTTATCACTATAATATAAACAGGCTGTTTACATCAGTGGTGTTCAGTTACTGCAGATTTCGTCTTGAAACACAGAATTGCCTGAATATCCTCATCTTTGCAAACTAAAAATTATTGACAGAATATTGTCAGGATGTCATGCAGTACTGCATAATGGTAATTATAGTGTGTTGATAGTGTCTACTGTTTGCGTGCTGTTTCACATTTGATGGGTGCTGTGTTAAGATGTTGGAAACACTTAATGAAATTACCGTCTTAAAAAAAATACTAACAGACATTGCTTAAAAAACTGACACAAAAATGTATGAATAAACAGGTCTGGTGTTGTGCTGTGCTGATAACATCATACCTTTTACCTTTGACAATCCAAGCCAACTTAGTGTTCAGATTGGATCATCCAACTTTCATTTTGGATTTATTTTGTGTGACAATCATTCTTCTGCAGGTTTTTTTCACAAGTTTGTGCCACATCAGAGTCAATTTGTCACCATTTTTTGGATTTGAGACCACATTATACCACACTATCATTGTTGACCTCGTCTTGTCATTTATGAGTTAGTGTGACACTGACTGTTTTCACTTTCTCTGTTAGCAGTGGGGTTGGTATTAGGTTAACAGCATGCTGCATTATTAATTTGTGCCTTGCTTTTTCTTTTCTTGTGCCATTTCAATAGAAATGTTAACTAAATGCATGAATGCATAAGTTAAAAGCATAGTCTAGAGGGCATCTAAAAATGTGACATTTTTTTTGCTTTTTTTTTAGTAATTGGAATCATATTAGAGAGCTAGTAAGATACTGAATTGCAAATTTATATTTTGTTTTTCTCTTGTGTTGTGGCAAAGTCAACTAAATGCATGAAATGCAAAAAGTTGAAAGCAATGGAAGACAACCATGGCTTATGTATTGTATGTGTTCATTGTTTGGAAACATTAGCCACAGTTACATCAGAAGCAGGGGAGGAGGATCATGTGGTAAGGGTACAATTGAATGGATTCATCATTTAGACCCTGGGATGACAAAACACAATTATTGATATCAGGCTAAATATTAACTTCTATTTCCCTTGATTACTTAAGCAGCTTTTTCTGACTTTTATATTGTATATCTGATCATAGCCTTAGGGCCTGTAAGTCAGGAGGCATGTTGTTTGTACTGGATCCATTGGATCCAATTCTTAACACAACCACACATTCACTGTCTGTCATTGGCTGTCCAGCCATCCCAGCATGTGGATCTTTTTGATGAAACGGTCCAGCCAAGTAGATTTATATTGATCTTAATGGCAGATCTTACTATCTAGCCTTACTGTTGTCAACATACCCTTGTTATGAAGAAGATTTCATTGAGAAATTTGTCCAGCTTGCCAGGCTCTGGAATTGGCTGGTACCATTCACAGCCAGATTGTGTTCTATACTGCCAGCATAAAGGTTGACCATAGCAGTTCTGTTAGAGCTGGACTTCCATATGTTGCAATAGGCTAAAGTTAAAGGAAATCATTGACTGGCTTTTGGGTAGAATTGTTGACCCAAGGAATTCTAAGGCTTTCTTCTTAGAAAGCCAAGTTCCATTGTCATTTTGTCTTGCTGGTATAAAACTCACTCATAAGCCTTCAGTTACAATCTCCCAGCCCTTGACTAAAGTCTAGCAGCTGTTCATATGTGCACTCCACTGTTTTAGAAGTGGACAGAAATGTGTTCCATGCCACTTTAGATCTTGTCTGGAATGTTGTCCCTATGTCTTCAATGTTAGTTTTGGCTTCATTGGCAATTTTCCAACTGTTGGAGCAATCTGACGATAATCACACTTGCATGGCAATGGCCAGAATTGCAAGAGTCATTAAATTGGCAGCTCATCTTGCCATGGTCATTGAATTAACTGCTTTGGCCAACTTAGACCTGATATGTTGTGCAGCATATCTGCGGTCCACATCACTTCAGCCTCATCATTCCTTGGCTTTATGAACAACCCTATTATTGTTTCTTATTCGGAAGGTGAACAGCAAGATGAGGATGATTATCAACTTCAGTCACCTCAACCAATTCATTTCAGCACCAACATTCAAGATAGAGACAGCATTACTTAAAGACCATCCCATCCACCCCACCATGTTAGCATCCTTGTTAGTATATCACTTAGCTGCAAAATTAAGGACACCTGGCTGTCGCATGGGGAGGTAATGTACAGCAGTTATTGCCTTTTGCATGAAATAGAAGAGGTAGCAATGTGATTGGGTAAATATTCTTGGAGAAACACAATTTACTTAAAATTTAGCTTTCTGTAATTTCCTTTTTTTTGTTCTCTCTATTTTTCTATCTGAAGCTTGTTCTTGCTTTTAATATTACAAGTAACTCAAATTTGCAATTTCAATATGTATTTGGTGTTGCTATCCTAAAAAAGTATCTGCTGGGTCAGTAAAGTAACCACACAAAAATAGTTTCACCTTGATCATGTTATAGGGTACAGAGGTACTTGTTTATGAAAAGATGTGTGCCACCAGTTGATAAATTTGGTCAGTTGCACATATTTTGTGTCTTGTTTGGTGGAGTGGAGTCTGTGAGAAAACAATGGCTTTTCTTTATTTTGCAGAACAGAGGAGAAATTCAGAATGGAAATGTTCTTCAGCTGACTAATTCACCAGTATGTATAGAGATTTCCGTGAAGATAAAATATTGTTTAATGTTAAATTTGCACAATTAAGATAAGACAATATAAAATGTAATATAAGAAACAAACTATAATATTCATGCACAGCTTGCACATCTAAATCAAATAATGCTTCATAAATTTCATCAAAAAATGTGCTACAAAATTATTCAACAAAATGTGCTTCATCTAATGCATGTATTTCATAAATATTCCCGTCTTTTCTTCTGCTTAAGGGAAAAAAGGAACAGTTATAATTAAATATCCATCCATGTTTGAGAAGAAAATGTTAACAGGTATATATTATTAGGGTTCTCTTTTTAAACCAAGGATAGGTAATGGACCAACACTACAGTTGCTGACTCATGTGAAATATTCTTTTGGTTGAACATTTTCAAGCATTGGATAAATAAAATCTGAAAGAAGATGGAACTGATGACAAAAACTGGTACTCATTTGGTAGTAAGTACATGGCTGAAACAGTGTTCCAGCAAAGATGATTTGTTAGTCACTGAGTTTGGCCTGAACCTTTCACTTCCGAGACAGCAATCACAAACTGCTGTAAACAATCCACTGTACTAGCATGCTCCTTGCCATCTACAAAACATACTACATGAAAAATAGAATGAAAGCTTGAAAGCATTTATGAATGAAACCCTTTAGCACCAGAATAAATTAGTTTTATATATGTAAAAAGCCACAAGTTTTTACTTTTCACAGAGGGTTTGCAACAAGTTGTAATATGTAACTTCTTATGTCCAGTTAAAAATTACGAAGTTATTTCTTTTTGAACAGATTGCATAGCTGATGCTGATGAACATAATATTAAAGAATAACACTGGTAATGAATTAACATCAGTTGTATATCATCTAGACAGCATATGTCTATCCCATAATTCCTTTTACAATTTTGAAACATTATGGGATGGAAAGTCTGTCTTTGAAGTAAACAGTTTGATGGACAAAGGTCAATACAATGTTCTTTGGTTGTAAATCCCATGCAGCATACAATGCAACCCATTATAAAAACCCAAGTTCTGATTTGCAATGCACATGCTCTGATGTTCTTGGTTTTGTCACCTACAGTTGGAACCCTTAAGTCATTTTTGTGCTGGAAACTCATTGAAAATTTTCATAAACCCCTAGTCCTTTTACATAATGAAATTGGTCTTCTCATGGATCTCATTACTTAAAGCAGCCATTATATTGAAAAATATTAGAACTGAAGGTTTGTAGAATTCATTTTCAAAAGGGAATTATCATTTTTGTTAAAAATATGTCTCAGCTCTGCACTCTGTTATGCATGCTATGCATGTTTTTGTTGAGCATTGTTCAGTTGAAATGACCAATTAATTGGTTACAAAGACAAGGATTGATTTTCATCTAAATTCCATTCTGCACTCTTTTCGCTGTTATACTAGTGGTGAACTTAATAGAGGCTATTGAAAAAATTGCCTCTCTTTTGGCAAGACATAATGGAGAGTTATTCAGGTAAAAGTTGATGATTGTTTATTAGCAGAAACTTATGATTGTACATGATATTTTGTCCAGTTCTCATACAAGTTTAGATCGTGATCATTGTGCTCATTATACTATAGGAGATTTAGATATACACTATTTCATGTTGGTTATACTTTATACACAACCATATGTCTTATCTTTTAGGCCAAAACTGCCCAGACAATAATTGAGAAGTTGAAAGATGGACGAGCCCAGGAAAAATTAGAGTCTCTAAAGACACTGTCTGATCTCTCCTCTGATGCAACATTTGCTCAGGAGTTTATCAACAAACAGGGCTTAACACTTGTCATTGGATTTGTTGTGGGAGGAAAATTGTAAGTTTAGATTGAGGTGGGAAAATCCCATATCAGTTAATTCTGGAATTTGCATGTCAATTTGCATGTAAATATGAAAATCAAAATATTTTACATACATATAGACTTGATTATTATGGAATATGCAACCTTAAATATTTAATGTGGTCAGTTATTGTTCTAAATATGTACTCATGTAAACATGTGGGATGTTATTTGATCATGAAAAAAAAGACTCTTGATGAACATATTGTGCAGAGTTGACAGATTAAAAATTATTATAAACCAGTAAATGCACATTTTGGGCATAATTCATATTTAATATACATCATGTACGTTGCATTGTGCATATTTTCAATTGCCAACTCTTAAACACTTAATTTTGCCTACAATCCATACAAACAGCTATTAAAACATGCATAGAAAAGATATATCAGCATTTTCTTGATAGAACAGATATAACAGTATTTTCTTGATAAAAGTGAAATGATTTTCTCAGAAGTACAATAACTGCAACACAAAACAACTAAAAGTTTTGTGCCCACCTAAATGGCATTTAGATTGATCTCCCCTTGATCCTGGAATTTGTGCAAATTTCATGTGAAATTGCTGAGTAGCATGCTCTCTAATGACAGAGAAGCCTCGCAGAATCTATATATTAAGCAGTTTTGAAGTTTTCTACCTCTAAACAAGTTCATCTATGATGGAAAGCATATAAATTTCCATCTTTTCTGTTTTTCCTGATGACAATGCTTCCTAACTTTGCCATCTTCACACACTTAGGCACATTTGGTACATACCTGCACATTAACGATGGTATCCCCTCACATTGCTATTACTGTATTAATAAGTGCATGTTTGGTTGTGTGATACAAAAATGTCATTTTGTATTGCTGTATAATTTACACTGAGTCAGGATGCATGCAGTTCAGATATATTTTTCTTAGCATCTAATTTCTTAATTGTATAAATGACACTTTACTGATTTTACCCATAAAGAACATCATTAGACTTTGTCCTAGAGGTAACATTGTGTCACAATTTAAATTGTAATTTCCCATTTGTCAGCATCATTAATGAACCCCTCAGTTACTTATTTATGTGCAGGTTTTTGAGTGTGATATGTAAAACTCATTTATACACCTTGGAAGTAATGCAATCTAACTCATGATGTGCTGCAATTGTAATGAGCCACCATCCTTTATATTCTTTTCTAAGTACTTTTCAGATAGTACAAGAGACATTGGCTTCATTACCTTCATGCAAAAACAATGAAAACTGGACCTCATTTCCCTCATCTTTATTAGATCTTTCTACGATGAGTGAAACTCTGCTATAAAGGCTTGGACTGAAGAAGAGATCTTCCTATTCCCTTATGAGTTCTGTTGTCTTCATTAATCTATATCACCTGCCAGGTCTACAATTCTGACTTCAGGTTATCATTGTCTTTGGGAGAATCTACTTTGAATTGCTTTCACAATTGAACAAGTTACTGACATTTTGGGTTTGCTTACATCATCAGTTACAAATACCTTCTTCATTTCCCATTTGGAAACCAATGAATCATTTCATAACCATGGGATCAACATTGAATATGATATCTATGTCAGTCTTCAATAGTTTGAACATAGCTTACTTTCTCCCACTCTCTCACCAGCAATACATGGCAGCATGTTTATACAATGGTTCATTTCATAACATAGAGGCCCAGTGGCCTATGACCATGGCTGTAACAGCTGCTATTAACTTACAATAGGTGAAATGAGATGCAATGCTTTCTTCATCCAACTTTCTTAAAGCCATCATAGGCCAAAAGGCCAACAATTAATTTTTCATGCAGTAGTAGATTCCTTGTCTGTATGGAGCAATCCATCTGTTAGAGAATTCCTTTGCCAGCTGAGGTTTGTTCAATGCAGCAGGACATCTTGGTCCATCGTGGCTCTCATGGGCTCCCATAACAATGATTCTGTGATCCAAATGGAGACTGAACCATTGGACCAACTTTCACTATCTGCACAATATGAGGTTGCATCTCAAAAGCAGGGAAGCCACTCTGGACTTAAATTGGTGGTATTTCTGGCAATCTCAATTGCCACAAATGTGAACACAGAGGACTGGCAGAGCAAGTCTCCTATTTTGGGATGCCATGGGAGTGTGGCCCCTTCAGGATCATTATTTAAATGTCAACATCCTCAAGATGAAAGCTTTTCATTGGTGGCAGAGAACCTCCTGGGATTTCATAGTCTGTCCAATAACTTTACTGTGGTGAAGTGGTATGCAGGAAGTCCACATCATTGCATCAAGGGAAATCAAACCTCATTTTGCCTTGAAATAGAAGAATGATGATATATCAACATGGATAATTTCATCTAGAATGAAGCAGGATTTCTATCCCACATATTGGACTAAACCTACTCCAATGAATTTGCTTCACATATCTCCTCATGAAGTTAGGACAATTACAACAAAAACTGCATATGAGTGACATTGGTCTGTAACTATAATTATCCATGTCATGCAATGGAGATTTGAGTACACTTCTCTAGGTTTTGTTAGAGCTATTTGATTCTATAAAGTAATTTCGATCTTGAGGAATCTTTACCCAAGGTTATGTTTCCGGGTCATTTGAGACTTGTACTTGACTTGTGGGATGTATCTCCTTCCACCTCTTACTTATTCTCATAGAGTAATATGATTGGGTAATGTATTTGAAGAAGAAACCTATTTTAGTAAAATATGTTTCATCAAAATACTTACCCACTCATTATACACATACACCTTCCTATCCTCCCTGCAGTTACATCCATATAGAGAATGTGCATTTCAATTATTTCACACGATTTAATACCAATACTTGGATCAAGGGGAGATCACTTGATCTTTTTGTTGCTAAAACATTTCAGCCAGGGTTGGTGAGATACTTATTTATCACATAGTAGGTATGGTTTTCCTATAGTATGTGCAGTTTCATATTTTTGATATTACCACACGTTAAAATGTCACTTTATGTGATTCTGATTGGTCCAAATAAGCCCATGAAATGTTTGTGTGGTATTTTCTTTACTGATTGGCTGGGATCATGGAAAAACGTTTATAACTTTGCCTTCTGAAATGTTTTGATTTGAATGAACATTTCTTTTGTGGCTATTTTTGTTCTTGACTCACTAAAGGAAATTGAGGAAATATCATTTGCTGTCTCAATATGGATATGCTACTCCCACAGGGGTTCATTATGTCATGTTTAACAATATCATCATAAGAAAAATGGCATAAAACTACAAGACAAGAACGACAATGATGAATAACTAAGGGATATCAGGGTTGGTGGTGTGCATATATCAGTAACATAGATACAGATCCACTGAATATACAAGCATGGTCTTAATGTTAACTTAACGAAGTAAACAAACTCACCTCTGTTCGGAGAATAATCTGGACATGAATGGGTCTCCTAACTGACAGATCTTTATCCAACCACAGCAACTTTACGTACCATATATGGGATGTAAATCCGACATGAAAATAAAAATGTTGATGACTTCTGTGCAGTCTATTTTTCAAATCAAACACTACAAATATCAGGTCACAAATGCATTGCAATAAATGTGGGACTTTTTGCATCCGGTAATCCTTATTCGCATGAAAATTGCAACAATGTAACATTTACCAGTTGTTCTTAAATACACATTTTAGGGTACACATATATTTTACTGTCAGCCTGCTGTACTGTGTACCATATCAAAAAATGCGGCAGCATCACATCGCATTGATCATTCTGTTTTGAAAAATGATATCGTGGTTATAAAATGTTCTGTTTATTCGGATGGAAACATTTTCTTTGATTTATAGTTTGTAAACAGTACAATCTACTTTTACCAATTTAGCTTTATTTGGGACTATATTTTATGCACAAGAAATAAAAGGTACACCTTCTGTCAGAATGAATGAAATTAACCGTTCTCTCTATCTAAATAATTTCCACTGAAATAAAAACTATATGATAAAAAGAATCTCAAATGGGTAACGATTTAATATTACATTTATGAAACTCGTTGAATAATGTCCAGCTTTTGCGAGCCAAGGCTTGCAAAAGTTGGACATTATTAAACTTGTTTCATAAATTCAATATTAAATCATTACCTATTTGAGATCTATATATCCAACAGCACTCTAAGTGAACCAAGATACATTCTAATATCATATGTTGAGAGATCAAGGTCAGTATCACTGTTTGAATTTGAAATGCAGACAGACTAAAATATTTTGGTACATTTGGTCTATGCTGTTGACAGTTGGATACACATTTTATGAATGTAATGCAATTTACTATGTATATTTATACCATAGTACAGCAAATATATATACCGCTAACTATAGCATGCATATTTTATACTGTTGATTATAGTAGCGTTTGTTTTATTATGTTAACTATAGTATTATTGATGTATTTTACACTGCTAATTATATTATGGTGAGTACATTTTATAATGATAAATACAGTATGGATTTATGATGGTTTCTATTTTTTTATGCTGGCTTATATAGTATGATATCCATATTCAATCCTGGTAAATACATATATATTATTATCCCTTTATTGTGATCTTGATAGCTAGATCACTCTGAGCTGCCAGGATCAGACAATCTGGATCATTATGAATCACAAAGTGATCTGGATTTTTTCTTCTGACAACATGACATGATCTATCATTCGAAATTGAATTACTGTGATGATAATGTTGTTTTTAATACCAATTTTGAGATAATTTTAATATTTCAACTTCTAAATTAATTTAATGTGAAACTCGCCAATGCTACCAATAATGAATTTCCATAAATGAGTTGTACTGTACAGTAGTAATATCTTGTTACACAATTTCCAATTGCTGTATTGTTTATGACAAAGCTTTTGGTTATATTATCTACTACAAAAAAAGGAATAACTTTTTTCGATTGCTGTAGTGACAGAATCATGCTTTGGACTTTTTAGATGTTTTAAATATAATGCATGGTTTCTTAACTAGCAAACTAGCATTGATGTTAGAACTTTGTTTATTGCTAGCATTCCATTGATATGGGCACTGCTTTTGTAACCAGGAAACCTTAAGGATAAAATTGCTCCATTCATGTTTGAGAGTATGGTAGTATAGAATCAGGTGATAGAATCATTTTCCTCCTTGTAGAAAATGATAGTAAAATTTGGCTCTTTCTGGAGTAGAAAATTTATGGATATATATAATACAGCATGATATTCATGATAAATGCAGTATAGTATGTGTATTGTATTCTATTAACACAGTACAGTATGTATATTTTGTACAGGTTAATACAATATGGTATGCAAAGTTTTTGTTCACAGAAGCTAATTTTACAGTAATTTAAAGTTTTAATTATGTATCTAATTTGACAGGGATGATTTTGAGCACCTTGAAAATAGGTAACAGTCATGTATACATCTTCACCAAAAAGTCTTTCTTTGTCTTTCTGTATGGTGAAAGGGAGGCAATGCATGACATCATATATAAACTATTTTCCTCAACTTTATAAATGAGAGTGTAAAGATCTCTGCTATTTATTAGAAATGGAATTTATGGCTGTAATATTGTCAGTATGGGACTTGTGTTTATAAATTAACAGACAAAAGAGTAACTTTACAACATATAAATGCAGTTTTCAGGACATAAGAAAAATAAACCCAAAAAGCAATTGTAACAAAATATAGAATGACTATTTTTATAATTGTTGTTTTGATACTTTTATTGCAAATGACTGTTAATTAGTATTCTCATTATTAATGTATAGGCATCAAAGTTTTGTAAGGAGCATTGATTTAGGTTTGATATTGTATAAAGCACTGACAGATGAGCATCTAAAAATCTCTAATAAAATGTATATCATAGATTCTCATCTGGCAAGGATACTATGCAATGAACTCTCTACAGACTAATGGAATAAAATGCAAGAAATTATTTAAGTTCAGCAAATTGGTAGGGTGATGGTAAATAGGTTTTTCTGTCACATGTATATAGCTTGCTACTGATTCTGAGTATCACTATCACTATGAGCTGTCCTGCCTTGGTTTATTGTGTTGATCTTTTGCCATGTTGATCTTTTGTCTTTCAATCCAGGAAAAGTTATGTTTGATATGAATTGATTCTGGTATTCTAGTCAACCTTCATTCTGGTTTTTCTTTGTTGTGTAATATATTATAATCTCATGTCTTTATTGAATCTGCTCATTCTCCTGGTCTGTTAAAAATAAATTGTCATCTCAAAATCTAACTTTAGTCAGTAACCTTTAAGCTGACTCTGTCCATGAAAACACATCTTCTCTTATGGTACTATTTGGTAAGCTGTTTATACGTGTAATAGTACTTTTAGTTATGAGGAACCATCGTTGTGCAGCATTTAATGTGCCAGAGTTCTACCATCAGATCATCCTGGGCCTGCTACAGTAATACATCACTGGGCAAGGCACTGCACTAAATAACCTATTTAAATTGGTGTGCCGTAAAACACCAAACCAAACAATTTGGCAAAATTTGCATTTTTTGGTCTTTAATGTCAAACTTAAAAATGTCCAAAAAATGTGTCAGCCCTATGCAGCCTAACAAACAAAACATCAACATAATACACTTTTATTTATCTTCATAATATCTCTGTAAGGAAAAGTGCTACCTCAATATAATGACTCTCAGTTTACTGTGTGGATACCATAAAATGGGCTTCTTTTCTCTATTACTAAAACAAACTTTATTTATTTGATTCCTAATTATTCAACACCAAATATAATCTGCTTTTGCACAATCAATTTGTATATGATAACTTGCATTATTATCACATCATTTGAACATACCTTTTTATAATGTGATTTCACTTATAATGCTGGTCACTTTTTATGGTTTCCATAAACTGAATGGTAAAGTGAGTACCTTGTTTAAATACACATACCGTGTATTTTCACTTGTAAGTCAAGTCCAATTGCAAACAGCATAGACTCTGATTTTCTGTTGCATAATATGCCATTAGATCAGGGTTTATATTGTTTGCTTTAACGATTACTCATAACAAACTGCATTTGCAGTAGTTATTTAGAATCTGACTTATACATAGTTCCAAGTAAGAATTAACTTCAAAAATGTAAATTTGATTCATTGAATCAGCACATGTGTAAACTGGTTAGATTTTTTTAAAATGACAAGGAATAATAAGTAATCCTAGAAAATAAAACAGTATTTATTGCCTTCTTTTTTGCAGCCAGGGGGAGCCACTTGCTTTGCTTCTAAAATCATTTGTCTCTCTAATGGACCATAACATTGTTTCATGGGATATTTTGGATGCTGATTTCACCAAGCAGGTATAGTATCATAATGATACACTTACC
The DNA here is from genome assembly GCA_016746295.1 of Potamilus streckersoni. Classification (NCBI taxonomy): domain Eukaryota; kingdom Metazoa; phylum Mollusca; class Bivalvia; order Unionida; family Unionidae; genus Potamilus; species Potamilus streckersoni. Next base: position 394,894 of record JAEAOA010001626.1, read on the forward strand.
TTTCAATACTGTTACACATCTATATGATTTCTAATATGACTAAAAAACTGGTTACAGTTTTGATGCAAATGCATGATTGCAAAAACTTCATTGGTTATATTAACTGTAAGGGTATTTGTTTGTCCAACAGTGTTACTTTGAAGTTATTGATCTTTGTGTGACAGTTTGTCACAGTTTTGCAAAACAATTTGCTGGATTGTAATTGTAAGACACTTCAGAACTCTTCATTAGTGCCATCTTTTTGGTAAAATCAAGTGATAGCAATCAAGGGTCATGTGATAAAAAGTTTTTTGTTTCTTACATTTTGTAACAGAAAAACAAACACCATTGCATCTAATGTTTTTATTAACATACAATTGTAAAAATGGTGTTGCCCATTTGCCACAATGGGTTTAGCAACGTAACTTGGGTTGATCATTGCCAATTTATTGAGCAAGACATAATTTGTGTTAATCATTGATGAATACTGTTAACTGAGGTTTTGCTCTTTCCTGATTATATATATATATATATATATATATATATATATATATATATATATATATATATATATATATATATATATATATATATATATATATATATTGCATGATGCATACATACTGTTATAACTTAAATTATGAAACTTAGTGACTAAATGCATCTATATGAATATTACACTCATCACAAAAAGAGGTCACTGTCACACTTTTCTTGCATCAATGACTTGAGTAAAATTTTGTATTTTAACTATTTATGTTTGAATCATTAAATTTGATGATTGTATTGATCTATATTAGTAACACACTTGGATGTTTTGCATGTTGTGTACCTAAAATGCTATCTAAAATCATTAACCAAATGCATCATGATAAGCAATACTTCCCTCATTTGAGAAATAGGTCATTTTGGTTCATTGGTTATGCTTCATTGATTTTGGCTAAGCTTGAAGTTTGTTTCTTAGGGAGTCTTCATGGTACAATTGTGAATGATTAAAATACATTCTGTATTAGTACCTCATTCCAACAAAAGAAGCTAATTGTGACCAACATTTCATCTTTCTGATGTTGGTTAAGTTTTGCATTTTGCTCATGACCATGTGAGTGGTTTTTTTACATGCTATTGATCCTAGAATCATTCAGCTTGCTGAGGGTATACATCTGAACATGTACTAAACCATTATTGCAAAATGATGTATCATTGACTTATGCTTCATGACATTTTTGGGTGATGCTTATGTTTGAATCATAAAATTCTGGATAAATTTCTGTTCTGCACCCATAAAACCAAATGTTGTTGCAACCTACATTTTATGTTTTGCTAGTATAGGTTAGGACTATATTTGCATCTATTCTTCCATATTGTATACATAATAACCCATTCAGAGGGCCCATTTTGACCATTACAATTGGAAGTAGGAATAAATATGCTTATTGGCTGTACTGTCTATACACAGACTGCACAGACCCAGATCTGCCATTGCATACTGCATCAGCAGTTCTAGGTCTGTGAAGTTTTGTTAGGAGTAATCAGTAAAACAGACAAGATAGACTGATCTGCAATCACATTATGACACAACAGATTAGGATCTTTGTTATTTGCAGTTTGACTGAATGAGTAAATACCCTACATTGTAAATGATAATATTATTATGCACTTGAATTAGATGAGTGGATTGCATGCCTTTCATGTGAACTTTGTCTCTTTAAAATATTCTATTGGTGGAGACACCATGTCAAATGGTTACATTGCAAAATATAAGAAAGTTGTATAACCTGATTCATTTAGAATTTATTCTCAATTACATCATAATGGTGGGGACAACATGTCTAATGATACATTGGTAGTTCATGCTTAAGTGCAGGTATTATGCTATGCTACTTAGATAACCTCGTGTATGATTTGTAGATGACACTGCTTTCAACAGAATTAACTGCCTCCAGTGATAATATATGATACATGATTCCTGGTCAATGATATAGTGTGATATAGCTACCATATATACTTGCTTACAAATCAAGTTCAACTGCAAACAGTATAGACCCTGATCTGCTGTCACATTATTTACTGGAAGATCCGAGTCTAAGTTGTTTGATCTACTAATTACTCCTAATAAACTGCAGAGACAGATCTATTTTTCGTTCTGCAATGGTTGATCAGCATTTGTGCAGTTTGGAATTTAAGCAGCTTCATATCTGGATTTTAACTTTTTTGTGCTCAGTTATGTCTGTCTGTCTGCATGAATCAGTGCATCTGTCTGTTAGGCAGTCTTCTTTTGATTGGAACTCTATCTGCATTGTTTGAGATAGAATGGTATATTTGGTATGAATATTTTATAAAGATAAGTCAGTGACAACAGAAGTTTTAGTATCCTAGATGCAGACTCTTGCATACATAGGATCAACGGTCACATTTGCACACATTTGATCCCCTTGATATCAGAGAAGCATAGAAATATGATGGTAGAGTTTCTCTGTATGCACATGTATTTGAAGCATGTGTAATGCCTCTTGAACTCCTATAACTTACCCTGTAAAAACTAGACACATTTAGCATGGATTTACATGTATAATGCCACCTGAACTCCTCTAACCTACACTGTAAAATCTAGACACATAAAATAAGGGTATACATGTGTAATGCCACTTGAATTCCTCTAACTTACATATAAAAACTAGACACATAAAGCATAGGTATATGTGTTCAATGAACTTGAACTCCTCAAACTTAAATGTAAAAACTAGATACACAATGCATGTGTCAGCAATTGTCTTGAGTGTTTAGATTGTGCCAACACTTTTAGAATTTAACTCTTGGGGTGGGGTTAAATAGATGAGTTGGAAATAAATAACTCACAAGTTGTATTTTGCAAATGTCTGAGAATTATTGTTGTGATGGATGACCTAAACAGATGTCAGACTGAGATACCTTGATCATGTCCTGGGGTCTCTCCCCCACCCTCAGAAATTTACCCCCTAGGTTAAAACAGAATCTTTTGACTTCCCCACCCAATAAAGATATGTTATAGATATATTTGAGCAAAACAATTCATACATACAACTGACTTTGACCCCAGGGTCCATCCTTACTGCCAGTGACTTAATCCTGGTTTATAACTGAAACACAGGATTCCTACCATAATAGCAATATATACACTTCCTGGTCTTGAATAGATAAATTCCTGCAATTAACTGGTGCATATGTGCTGTGAATGAAAAGACAAGTGAATATACCCAGCTGACAATTTCTCATTGATGCAGTCCTTCCCCCTGGAACCTACTCAAAAAACCCAAACATTAGGATTGAAGTTTTTGAAAATGCAGAGTACTTTCCTTACAAATGCACAATTGAAGAGTAATATAAAATCTTTTGTATCAAAGTGTATGTTTATGATGATTATAATGTTTATATTTCACATTTTTAGTTATAATATGTCAAATGTAGTTATATTTTTTATGCTTTATTTTACTTTTGTATATATAAATTCTTCTACTAGCAGCTAACAAAAAGATTTCCTTATTATTACATTGATTATTGTCAGGTTGTGATGAGTCTACCACCAGATTATGGAAACACAAACTATAGAAGCAGCATGCATGTATGCATTTGAATCAGTTTCTGAGTGACTCACTTTTCTTCTTCTTTGTATTCATTCAACACTTTTAGGGAAGGTGTAAATCATAACACATTGCTAGAGACTGACATGAAGAAATATGTTTTTTGTATTAGACAAAAAATGTTGTTTGCACATTAATTTAAATGTCATTAACAAGTAATTTTTGTGAAGCCAATAGCGAAAACTGTTGACATAGCAGTCAGTGTCTGTGCATGTAGCCATTTGTCTGGATTAGCCTCAGTGTTAAAGTTTTCTGATTTATCAAAAACATACATGTGGGCTTTAATTGCAGGCTGTAGTGACTTTTTGCTTAAGGTTAATGTATGGAAGATTTAAAATGGAGTCTTTTTTAGCAGCGGTAGTATATAAGTAGGCTATTACATGTAAAATGTGTACATTTTTTTTTTAATTCAGTGTATGTTTGAAATTAATTTTTTTATAATTGATATGAACTTGTAAGCAATTTTAAATTGAATTCATTTGGTATTAATTTCTTTGATTTGTGGACATCTTACACTTAAGCAAGTTGGATTTGTTGCTTGTTTTGTTTGAATAATTCTTCCATGGGTCAGGTAAATTCTGACTTTGTTTTCACTAAAAGAGCAAGACGATGATTGAAGTGTTAGATTTATTTAGCCAATATCACTCATCATACACTTTTACGTTACAAATACTTTAGTATTCTCTTCATCAAATGATGCTGGTAGTGAATTGTGGCCATGTTAATATTAAGCCTATTAATTGTTATTTACAAGTGACCCACAGGCAAAAAAAATCAAAACTCTTCTTATTCATTTGCATATTTGTTTTCGTAAAACTAGTTTTGCTTGTTTTGACAAATTTACCAGAGATTGAAATAAAGTGTGTAAGTATATTATGAAAAGTTCATGAAAATTGGGTCTAAAAATGTTATAAGGCCTTGAATCTTCATATATTATATACTAAATTTGTGCTAATTGTCTTACTACAATAGTAAGCATTTGTCTGGTCACATGATTATGTAAATAATCAAATCTAGCTGGAAGTTTTCATTTGGAATATCCATAATGGGATAGTTGATTGACAAATACTGCCCTTTGCTGTGTGGTCAGTTTCCACTTTACACCTTCTTTGAAAGTGGCTTATAAAATGTTTTATCTAAGATACTAAAAAAAATGATAATGCACTTGCATTGTGCCTCTGTGGTTCTGGGTTCAGTCTCCTGTTGCTGTGTGTGCAAGAATGTGGTTGCCTAACTAATGTTTGTGAGTGCTTTAAGGCTATCTGTCTTTCACACCCTATAGATCTACCTTTTACTTATTCCAACAATGATGTCATTGAGAAGACAACTTCAGATTTCCTTATTGTTTATGGGATAACATTTTTGTTTGTTTCTGCAATTCATTTCAGCTTATCTCTTTGTACCTCTGAGATTTTTAATGTTGCAAATGTCTAAGAATTAGCTCTTGGATCAAAGCTTGAAAAATAGAGATTCCCACCTAATAACCATGCCCCAGAGACAGAACATATCATCAGAAACCTACCTGAGTGGCTGAAATTTTGTGGTGGAGGTCAAATTGGGTTATGTGTTTCATAAAAACATGTCTAGTTTCTTCCCTCTTTGAGTGCAGTTGACATTTTGTACCATCAGTAAACACCATTGCTGTTAAGACTTTTTGTGTTCTGAATAATCTTTGAAGTATAAAGCATACTATACTTTTCGTATAATGTGAAGATCTAATGCTACTTTTTGTTACTTTTGAGTTTGGAGTTTCATTAATAAACGTAAAAGCTTAGATTATGATCAGTAATGAACATAACAACTTGTGCAACCCTACATTAGTATGCCAACAGTCAGAATGTTCTTATTTCATGAGAGGAAGAAAAAAACACATCATCAACACCTCTTCTAGTTCTTTTAGCAGCATAAATCATGTCTTTTCCTTACAAAAAAATGACTTTGTATTAAAGCTGTAACAATTGTCTTGAAGAAGCATAGCTCTTTTGTTTTCACATTTGAGTCCAAATTTGTAGGTAATTCTCATTCTAGCTTGATTGTTAGAATGTGACCTTGTGCATTTAAGGCACTTTAACTTGATTCAATTGATAATTGCAGTCAGGTATTTGAAAATTTGAAGTCATCTACCATTAGCATCCTCAAATCCTAAGGCACAAGACTGTTACACATGTTCCAACATACTTTAGAAAAATTTTGTATGAAAATAAAGTTTTTTCATTGTGAATTTGGGTAATGTTACATTAGTGTTAAAGTTTAAGACACTGTATTATGGATTTTGCTGCTGCAGATTTTGACATCCAACCAATGAGAAAGCACGTCATAAAAACTACAACCAGACAGAAATTATATTAGAAGAACTTAAGCGGTTGATGCACAGAACCCAATTGCCACAACTTTTACACTTGATTCTTTATAGCATTTATTAGCTCTACAGGTTATAGACCAGCAGAGTTTCAAGAATGGTCTGCTGTCTAATATCTTTATATTGTTCATCCATAATCCATCTGTTGATTAGTTCATGTTTGTTATTACTACTTCTCTTTAAGTACTTGGTGGATTGCTTTGAAACTTTACACCTGCATTCATCCATTGTCTGGTTGGTCCTAAATGAAAATGTTCAGATATTCATTATGGCCATCACGGTGATGATCATGAAAATCTTATCCCTTTTTCTGTCTAATGGATGGTGATATCAGCATGACTTTCGACTAAAATCCTTCTTATGGTGTCTAGTTTGTCGTAAATGAAAATGGTGTCACTCTAAAATCCAAAATGGCCATCATGACAGCCATGTTGAAAATCATTATTTCTACTCACTTTTAATGAAAAGCCATACTTTGGAATGGGTTTTAATCAGAAAAGTTGTTGTTATGTCCAGTTGGTCCAAAATGAAAATAAATATGGTCATGATGGTGGAGATCATGGTATTGCTACTCCTCCTGGACAGATGGTCATTTCAGTGTGAAGTTTTAACTAGAAGGCTATTTATGATGTCTGGTTGTCTTGTTGGTTCTAAATTAAAATGGTGCTGATCTGGCAGACCATATCACCAATATAGTGGCCATCATAACAATTTTGTTATTGCTACTTCTCTTGAACAAATAGTTTTCAACATGGTGGGTTTTCACTGTAAGACATTTGTATAGTGCCTAGGTGGTCCCTATATGAAAGGGATAATGAAAATCTTATCCCTAGTAAGGTAGCCATCTTCAAATAGCAGCATTAACTTACCCAGCACTATCATGTAGCTTTTACTCTTTTCATGCCAAAATCCTTATCATTTTGATGTGATGTGAATACATCTTCCAACAGAGTAGAGAATTGTCAGTAAGACACGGTCCACTCATGCATATTGCACGCCTATGACCAGAACGGTCATCTTTTCAAGGATGCCATGCTGATGGACATGAGTCGAATCAGCAACCAGAGAAAATTTCCAGTGTTTCTTGTGCTCCACCATATTGCAGTCTTCCTTCAACAAATATTTTCTGGATGTAACATGTATTCTCTGTTGATGATGATGGTAACCCAGCTCTCTTTCAGAACTTGGTTTGTTTTGTTACCTGTTAGATTACCACATATCCATTCTTTAGGGGTTAGAGTTCATCCCATTTTTAAAATACAATTTGTTATAGGTAAGTCTTGTGTGTAAAGTTATAACATAGGCCGTAACTCATTTGATAGCAATTTATAATTCCTTTAATGAAATAATTGACTAAACATCAATTCTATGTTTTTTCTATTTAACTCTTTTATTTGAATACAATTCATGTGTCTGGCGTCACAATGTTATTGAGTTTGTCTGAATTGCTTATTGAGAACAACAAAGGTTTAACAATTGAATGTCATCCATATTAAAGAAAAAAGATATTTCCTCACAAGTTACTCTGTTTACTTTGTGCATATATACAGGAATTTATATAGCACACACTATATACACGTAGGTGAGTTTCACATGTGAAATAATGCATAGTGTTTTTATTATTATTATTTGTATTTTTATTATTAATGCAGTCGAACCCGGTTATGTTGCCGGCCTAGGGGTTTGCTAAAAAGCATTGAGATAAACGATGATCAAGATAAACGAAAACCAATATGGCGTCAATATAATAACATGTGCTTGAAATTTCATTACATACATGATGTGTGTTAATAAATGAGAATGGACATACACATATTTTTAGATGTTTTTTTACACAACAGCGTTGTCGTGATTTGTTTGATGAAGCGATCTGAATGCCATAAAAATATACATACATGTTTGTTAACAACAAAAGGCATATGTGCACAAACTAACAGCAGAGATTTACCAGTATACAATACAAACCGCCATCGATTCTTGATACAAACCGTTATTATATTTTCCAACATTGCAGACGCTTACAAAATCACAACAAAAAACATGCAGGGTGTAGTTCGTTTTTACAAAAAGCTAATCAGTGTCAAAATGAAATTCTTGAGTCATTTCGATCTGACAGCTCTGAAAAATATGGTAAACAGAATAGCTACAGCATGTTATCCTTCAGACAAGATCAACAAGTGTGAGTGAACTGTCATTGGAGTGAACGACCATACAGACAGTGAACTCAGCACATGTGCAGTTCAGTTAACCAAGTACCATATTCTTGCAAAATAGTATCTCCATTCCCACTGCATGAAATTTACATGAGTCAACACCAGGCAATATTTTACCGTATATATTACTGTAGTTAACACCCAATATAAGGATTCTTTCACTCCTATATTTCGAGAAATAATTATTTTTAATTATGCAAAAGTTATTTTTTTGTTGTTTGCTATTTCTTCTTGTTGAGTTTAAGTGTCTGTAACAACCAACAAACAGAAGGATTAGCCATTCCATTAATTTTATCTGTTCTATTCATGTCTTCAGAAGTCGATGTCAGTCAATTGTAGGTATAGTATGGTAGCATAATTGACATCAGCAGATTACAGCATAAGCAGATTATGATGTAACAATGCACTGCTAAGATGGAGTTGTCCATACAAACAAATGATCATTTGTGTTCTGATTGATTCCAATGCATTACTTAGTTAAGTTTGTAGCTTCCTTCCATTCTCCTTTTAATTTATCCAGTCGAAAGCCAGGATTGTTTGAACAAATTAAATAACCAAACAGTCTGTCGCCAGATGGGACATTTTTGTCACCAATAAGGGGAAAAAATCGAAGGCGATTGGTCATGGGGATTGAGATAACCGATGTTAATTGGCAAATTAGGGTTCATCAACATAAAAGAATGGACATAACCGATGAGAAAATGCTAAGACAAAGAGAGAATTTGTCGGTTCCACTTCAAAACTGTCGAATTAAAAGGGTTGGTGAGGTAACCGAGGTCGAAATAAGTGGGTTCCACTGTATTAATATTATTATTATTATTATTATTATTATTATTATTATTATTATTATTATTATTATTATTATTATTATTATTATTATAAAATAGCTAGTGTGTCATGGGATGGAAAGAATACAATGTGATGAGTGAAGAAGATGAACTAGGCTGACATATTCTGCCCTACTAAGCTCACCATCTTCTGTCAGTTGAATGAAAAGGAGAAAATCTGGCACCTTGATATGGTGGTTAATGATGTTTACCACCATTCACCAGTAGAATGGTGTCCAAAACTATCTGGCTTACAGGCCAAGAACCACAACAAGATCTCCTACATTTTCCTCATTCCTCTATTATTGAGGAAATATTGCTGAGGTTTTGTCAGGCCAAGACATTGCACAGTGACATAGAGGGTGGTCTTTTCCTTCTAAATAGAAACCTATGGTCTGTGCCTCAAGTTACTGGGTTCATTCCCTGCAGAGGCTCATTAAACCTCTTCAGTTGGATGCAGGTATGTCCCAAGTGGTTATTTCAACTGGAACCTGGTTATGCTTTCCAATTTATGCAAATAAAGCTGTGGAGCAGAAAATCTGGCTTCTGGACACCATACTTTCCTATACTAACCTCGTTTCAGCTACGTCATTTAGTGTGCAGAAGGAGGATGCTCTGAAACAAGCCACACTACAGTGCATGGTGGAAGATGTGACCAAGGCATCCAAGCTTTCACCTTTGTCACCAAGGCTTTATTGGTGGAACTTTCACACATCTGCTGTCACATTGCAATGGACTCCTCATTAACCAGAGTCAAGACCTTCAGCCATGTGTACCTGTTTGGACGACTCATCCCTACCTGGACTTTACAAGGTTTGAACGATCATCAACATTGATCTGCTCCTGGCCCATAGCAATTGGCTAGGAAGTATACTCCTACAAATTGCCCCCTGGGGCTATCTGATCAAATTTCAAAACAGCCACAATCCAATGTGCAACATCAACTGAGACTTTCTTATTAGTAAGGTCATTGGCATGGAAAGCCACTAGGAGGAAGTTCTCTAACCCACCTTCCTTTCCTAATTTGGGGGAGGGACAGCCCTAGTGATGTATGCCCTCTCCTACCATGCATTTCTCTCCCAAACATGCCCATAAATGCTTGTCTAAGCCATTCTTTGGAGGCTTTGCCAGGCATCACTTATGATGGGTGGGTACTTTAGTGTGAACAAAGGTTAGTGACTTTAGCTTGGGAACAATTCCCTCTATCAAGGACCACAATTTTTTTTCTCACCAGTCCAATCTGGTGAAATCAGGGAAAAGGTGCACACCATATTGCAGGGTCATGAATGATCAGTCTCATGCATTCTACTGCCCATATATTCCCGGTCACTAAGAAAAGCAGGCAGTATTTCATCATAAATCAATCTCTTCTTGTTAGATCAGTTTCTTCTGGTAGAGCATTAAAGATGGAGACTTCAATCTGGTACATTGCATCATTCAAGTTCAGCACTCTCCATTAACCTTCAGAAGGCCTCTTTGCACAACCTGATATTTCCTCTACTTTGCAAAAACTTATGGAAAGGGAAGGTTTGACACCCAGGGTTTTCACTTGACTTAAGGGGAGTAGCATTATCTTACCTCCAATAACTGGGAACTACAGTTTTCTGTTGCTTTGATGACTGTTCCACAATGTTCAGGTTCAGTACCCCCAATAGGATCTGGTAGATTGTTGGTCTGCAGTAACTTGGTTGGTTGGGTCTCTTACCCAACCTCAACAAGGCCATGACAGGACCTTGATTTATGGGAATTAACATCCTCATGAAACAGACCTTAGTCAAGGTCCCACAGGTTTGGACTATTAGAGGCTCTATGAGCATAAACATAGTTGTCTGCTTGTCTCTATCCTTATTGGTAATCTTGAAAATGCCAATCTGGTTTCCTTTTGGTGTCTCATTATGCAACCTCTGCACTTGTTCCTTCTCACAAGGTGAATTTGATAGAAATTTTGCTTCATCAGATCTGATTCATCTGGGTCCAGATTTTCATTACCATTTGCAATGGTGGATGAATCATGACAGATTCCTGACTGGTATCCCCATGCATGCAGCTGAACCCCAAGCCTTTCTATTTACCACGGAGTCAGATTCCAGTTATGTGCTCATTCACCCAAGGACATATGTTTCCAAGATGATTAGGCTCATAATGAATCATCTCTCCACATCGGCATCTTGAAATGAAAGCTATATTTCCAACATTGCAAAGGTGCATCAACAGTGTAAGGGGCTGATGTGTCATGGTCTCCACCAACAAAATGTCTGCTGTAGCATATATCCAGTGTCAAGGAGGCTCACATTGCTTCTTCTGTTTGTGAAGAGGTTTCAAACCTCCATTGCTGGGTACCTTGAAAGGAGTTACCTTCTAAGCCAACCACATTCAGTGTGAAAGGATATTTTGGAGGAAGAAGAACATATTAACAGACAGTTTGTCCAGGTTGGCAAAACAGTCAGCATTGAACGGTTTCTTTGTCGCTCCACAACCGAGTCCCTTCTCTCATTATGTGGCAAGCCACTGGAAGACTTATTTGCAACCAGGCTCATCAACAAACTTTCCTTTTATATTTCCCCTGTCCCAGACCAGAGAGCATTCAGCTTTCAGTGGGATCATCTTTTTACATGTTTTTCCACCATTTTAATTGCTACCAGAACTTCACTTGCCTATATTATTCTCATAGACCCACAGTGGCACCAATGATTGTGGTTCAGTGATCATGAAACATGTTGGTAGATCAACCCAGGTCTCTACCTTACAGGAGGGATCTTCTTTTGCAACAAAGGGATTATCTTCTTTACAACAGCCCTTACTTCATGTTTGGCTCATATTGAATGATCTTTCAAGTTTTTGGGCAGGGTTGCAGGTTGCATAAATCAGGCCAGGTGAGCTTATACATCCAAGGACTATCATGACACTTGGAGAATCTTTTGTGATAGGTTCAGTACTAAACATGTTTATCCTATATGTCCCTCTGTAACTTCCATTACTGATTTCAATTTGTTCCTTTTTGAGACCACAAGATGTTAAGTATTGATCATTAAAGGCTAGATAACTGCCATTTCTAACACACTTAAATTCTCTCAGTGTACAGCAGATGGTTTGGATTCACACCTTGTTGATGCCAATAATTATACTTAGCTGCAGAGTCCCATCTCCTGCTTTGTTATGTCAAGATAGAATCTAGTCTTTAACCAAAATCCACAATGAACTATTGAGTTCAAGGCTTCCTTACAGGGCTTCTCACTCAAGACTATTTTTATTTGCTTTGGCATGTGAGAAAATGCAGTGAGATTCATGTATTGTCTCTTGACACTGGCTGTCTCTGGTTTAATGGGAATTACAAAATCATTCTTCTTTGGATGATGTCATGAAGGCAGCATTTTAATGATCCCATACTATGTTCTTCTCCTTCCACCTCTGCTTGTTAGCACAACAGTGTGCAGGTATTTTTTTCTCTGTAAACTCGTAGTTGCAGCACATCATGTGGTCCAGAGAAGCAACAACATTCTATAAGCGGATCTCTCCCTCTGATGGTGAGTACATGCCATTTGTTTGTTTTTATTTTGACAAATTCAGCAGTGCAACAGGTGAAGTTTTGCTGCTATCAAAATGTGGAAAGGGGTAAAAATAATTTTTGTATGCAATGCTGACTGTCACTATTGCCAAATGCCCTCCTTCCACCCCAATGACATATATTGCCAAATTCCACCCCACTTTGATATCTTGGCATAATCGTCTTGGAAAAAGATGATATGTATATAGGTATGTGAGGTGCATAAGTGGACCACATCTCATTGACAATTCTCTACTCTGTGTGAGGATGTATTCACACAGAAGGGACAATATTTGTTAACATAAAGAAAGAAAAAGCTATGCAATAGCAACAGGTAAGTATTGTGGTATTAAAATTAGTTTTAACACCACCACCCCAAGTACATTATCACTACTCATTTTCAATACATGATCACATCAACATAGAGTTTTCACGAAAAGACCTTTTATGATGTCTGCAATAATTGATCCTGAATAAAAAGGGTCCAATTTAAAATCCAGCTTGAAAATCTTGTTGCTACAGAATAATACTGATGGTTTCAACACTCAACAGTTGGAGAAAAAAAATTGTCTTATCTTGGATACCTGGATGTTTTGACCAGTAGAGTATCAGTCCCATTGAAGGACTATTGTTTTTCAGTGTCAAAGAATAGGCATTGGAATGTAAGGAAAGTACAGAATTCAGAATTATTCAGCAACCAGTTCTTTCAATCAGCTGCTACAAACCCATTACATCTGTAGTTGTTTTAGAAAACTAACCCAGATTCAGATTGTTACTTCAACTTTTGGGCTGGTGTAGTAATGACCATGATGACCTGGTGTACTATCCATTGGGAGGTCATGCTTTATTAGTTATGTCATGCTGTAAAAACCAGTATAAACTATTGTTTTCTGAACTTTGTTTAGTTTTGGGAGTTCTTTAACTTCCAGTTTTATTTGTGAGATAGTTTTGAGTTGCAATGCTGGAGTTTATTATGAATGCCATAGCAACCAGAAACAAAATTGTACCTGTAAGGGGCTTCCAAATGGACAATTTGTGTTGAATTCAGGTAGCCCATGAGCCCCCAATATGCTGTGTACACACTACCACTTGTTGAAATAAGGCAGTGATGTGGGCTCCCAAAATGTTGGGAATTTACTGCCCTATATTGAATTCAGGTAGAGGCTGCAACATGATGTCATGATTTTAGGAATTTACTGTAGCTGAATAAGTATTTATAAATGAGAACATTTTGTTATGACTCGTAACAGTGGAAAAGTGTGGTCTGAAAGCCAACAATGTCATATTACAGCATGTTCCCAGGGCTATTTAATTTAAGTTGGGATATCAATTCCTTTTCACTTGAAGAGCACTGGGCTACATTATGATATGGAAATATGCAAGTCCTTGCTGTTTACAGCTGGGTTGGGTTGAGAAAGTTAGGTTAGTTGCTAATTCAAGGATATAGCAATAACACCAATGATAATCAATTTTATGATTTAATTGCCCTAGTGTCTGCTCTCTTTTACCTAGAATAGTTTGTGCTGCTAATAATAAGGCATTTTCAATCTTTGGCTCTCAAGCATTTTGGCCATAAAAGGTAGTCAAGATATGTAAAAGGACTTGAAGCAAAATATAATTCTGAGAGAAATTAGATTGGTTACCTCCATTTATATAGTTTGACAGCTTTTTACTTTCGATAAGATGGAATTATTTCAATAGAAAATTTTCATTAAAGGTATTTGCTTAAATATTTTCACAATGAATTTGTTTTCAATTTTCTTTTAAGAGATAAATAGAAGAAAAGATCCAAAATATTTATATGTATTTAGAGGTATATTGGTAATTTCTTATGAAAATGAAAGGGAAACATGATTTTAAAAAATTTCACAGGTTCATCTTTTTGATTCTGTATAATGTAGTATTACATCAAGCTTCAAACCCTCAGCCTTTTCAAAACTGATAAAAAGTTGACTTGAGGGATGCATATTTCTCTATGAATTGGTCCATAATAAAATTTTATAAATTTAATAATACTCCATTTTTTTTCTTTCTTTTTAATTGATATGAGAGTATATATTAGCAACATACTATTCTTTCACTTTTTCATTGAGAATGTTTTGAGAATGATAATCATACCTTTGCTTGACTTCCTCTCTGGCTTTGGTTTAAAAAAATGATCAAATTGTTTCTCATTGAATCCTCAGTTAATCAAATTTTGATCAATTAATTGTGAATAAATATTATATTTGGCATATGTGGTGGTGAGAGTACTTCATGTAATTAATTTCATTTGCAGTAAGAATAGTTTTCTGCACAACAAAAAATAACTTTTGAAGAATGCAGTGGAAATAATTTTCTTTGTGGCAAAATAATTTTATTCACCAAGAAAATTGTGAAGTCATTTTACTTGTTGCTAAAATATTTTCAGTCTCGTTGGAAATTATTTTCTTCCAGTAAAAAGTACATTGATTTGCCCAAAAATTCCTATTTTTTCCACATAGAGTTTTGAAAAATAAAACTATTTTAAGTTGGACTGAAAATGAATCTTTGCTGAGAAAATAATTTTGTTTGTGACTGCATATTTGCAGATTTTATGCAAACTTACTAAAATGCATGAATGTACTAATTTATTCAAATTATGCAAAACAGTTTGATTTTAAGGTTTAAGTCTGCAGTTGTCATCTGATTGGTCCTGTTGTGAGTAACATTGATTCCTAATGATGTGACATTTGATCTGCAAAAACTGTTCTGTGACTACAAGTACTGAATGTTCCATACACATTTAGCATAATAGTATTTGATCACTGTGGAATGCATATAATATAATGCAGCCTGAATTAGTCTTGGTCACTAATGCTTTGGATGCAATGTAAAAGGCAATATTAATGTTTTGATGATTTAGAATGAGTCTTGAATCCCAGGTTTGTATTTTGCAATATCCACAAATTTACCTCATCAAGTTTATATGAATTGCAGTTAGCTACAAACCAAGTGTAAAATGCCCAATTTATTAAATTCTTATACTAAGCTATGTTTGTGGCAAAAAATTTTTTTTTGCATAATGAAAGTTCAATTTTTCTTCCACAGCTGATAAAAGTATTGTTTTTGCAACAGAAATATTTATATTGTAGCTAAATTAATATTATCCATAGAAAAATGTTTATTTCACTCAAAGTTGTTATATTTAGAGTGAAAGTAATTTAATCTGCATTCATAGTTAATTTAATTCATAATTAATTAATAATTTTTGCTGCAGATAGAATTATAATTATACCACAAAGATCATTATTTTCATTGTAGAGAAAATTTTTTTTGTTAAAGTTGTTTTAATAGTAGTAATACAATTTCTTTCCATTTTCAGGCTCATAGCCTCACTGTCAAAGCTAAATTATTCCCTCCTTGAGAGCTAGTTGCACCTCTCATTTAGGGATGACCAGTGCCTGGTCAAGGTCAGTGTCCTAATGTATGTGATTAGCAAATTTCACTTTCCTGAGAAGAAAGAAAAGCAATTAAATAAATCAGATATGGGCCCATCCATCATATATTCATCACTGGACTGTTTATTGGTGACCTGTTACTGTATGCCTTGGTCACCAGTCATCATTCATTCAGTGGTCACTGCCATTTTAACATCAGTCACTGTAATTATTGTTGTCAGTGGTGCATTGAAATCTGCTGGAGGCTATAGCAAAGATATCAAGGCATGACCTTTTTATGGTCATTGTACTTTACCTCAAGCTCCTTCAATTCAGCAGTGATGCTGCTTTGGAGGCATCCAAAGATTTGCAGTATCACAGCTTCTGCTCAGTTAGATTCATAGATGCTATTTGGTGGCTTCATTCACAACATTGCATTGAAGGATTTGAGGGACCAACAACTCTAGTCCCCGGCAGCCAGAGGCTCCTTGCCAGTTGAAACAGTCCAAGAGCCTGCTCACCTTGACCACCTGTCAAGACTTTCTTCAAAATTTTTCAAGTAGCCTCAGCTCCAGCAGTGTCACATGCAGCCTCAATTCATGCTTATGTCATCTGTTCTTTGCTAGATGAGGTAATCAGAGAGGCCAAGGGAGAAAGTTTCAGATCCCTCTTTTTTCCCACAAGGAAATTGTGGGCTTCTCCTGCCATTGGTCTGGTGTCCCGGCATGTGCTCAACTATCCTTTTTTTAGAATTTTCAGGGGTTTGGTTAGGTATCACATACAGAATGTGGGTCCTTCCTACCATAAAGATGGGCTGCTGGCTTCATTTCCAAGAACTTCCTCCACTATGACAGACCCCCAATTTCTTATCAGTTCAAACTGGCTCATTTAAGGGAAAGGTACATGCTCTTATTCAGAATGGCACATTCAAATGGGTGGAAAATGACTCCAGCTTTCTATTCCCAGATGTTTTTGGGGACAAGAAAAGGCAGCAAGTTTTAGCTCATACCTTAAACAGATTTATTTGGGAAGATTCTTCAGGATGGAGATTACTGTCATTGGTCTTTAGGATGGTTATCTTCACATCTCCATCTGCTCTCTATGCAGAGAATATCTTGGCTTTTGTCTCAACCTGAAGATAGCTAAATGTTTTTAGCTCTTCCATTCAGCCTGCTTCTGCCCCCCAAAATTTTAACAGGGTGATAGGAGCAGTTGTGGTCTACTTGATGTTTTATCAAATCCCAGTCTTCCCAGTATTTTGATGACTGGTTGATGGACATTGTCCTCAGAGATTCATTTCTGAAAGAACTATCCATCATTTGGTTCACACTGACCCATCTCAGTCTTATCACACATCTAGAAAAGTGCATTTCATCCGTTCTCAGGAACAACATTTGACCATATTACATCAGTAGACACTCCTACCACAATGGTGAGTACAGTAGTTTTTTTATGCCAGATTTGTTGAGGTCACTAGTTTCCCTCCTAACTGGCAAATTCAGCTGTGCAATAGCAAGTAATGTATTACTGCTGTTAAAATGTGGTTTGGGGGAGGTAAAAGATATTTTTTTTATGTAATGCTTATCTGCTACTATTGCAAAGATTCTCTCCTCTCATCCTGCTCTGATGTCCTGTACTATAGCTCCAAGTAAAAAGAGGATGGTATTTGCTGTGATGCAAGTCAGGCTGGGATCTTGTTCTTTTTAATTCTGACCCTCATCATTAATTGAAGGAGGGAATACTTTTGTTTCAACAAGGATCTATGGGTCTGGAAAAGGAAAACAGTGCAATAGTAGCTGGTGATTATTATGTAATTTAAATGAAATCACCCTTACACCCAAAGTTCATTTTAATCATATGCAGAGTATACATGGTATACATTAATTTAAAGTCAGTGTAATATAAAAATGTTTGTGTGACCTATATGTATTTCTGAAGGGCAGTAATGGTCAACTTTCCATTTTAGTCTTTGGTATTGACCAAATATACCAGCTTGAGGTAAGTTTTTATTTACTAAGTAATCCAGTGTAGTGGAACATATACACCACTTCCTCAATAACTTGCGGACATCGGGGTCCAAAAACATTGACTGCGATATAAGCGAGGGCGCAAGTTATCGAGGGACCTATAACAAACAACAAAACAAAGGGATCGACCTATAGGCAAAAGGGGGTGGGGTTGGCTTGGCATGTTACAGTGTTGAATACTCAATTAATAAACGTGCTAAGATTAACAGTGAATAAATATCTCTTCATATCGGTATATATTATTTTTTTTTCTCAGAGTAACATTAATTTCATGATAACTTGCAGTATATTGATCATCAAAACATTATTCCACGTGGTTTTCATTCGCTTAGCATATATACGACTTAACGCTTTGACTGCAGATTTGAATCACCCACGCATGCATGCCCCAGTTATACCACGTGACCACGCAGTCGCATAAATGTTATTATTTTGGAATTATTATTCTTAAGATAGTTATTGGTAAAACCGTAGTATCGCAAATAGAAATATCGGTACACGTACGATGGCTAACTTTCGAAATTCGCAGAGCTAGTCGACTAGAAAAACAACAAGCAAAGATTACTTTGCATTACGAAGATTTCAAGGTGTCTAGGTGACGATTGTTCCTAATATACATTGTGGAATTTCTTTGACATGTTTGTTCGGAAATCAAAGGTATCCCTCTGGATTTCATTAAAAGAGCATGCAAGGTACCTATCATTTAGCACCCACCTTCAATAGTTATCGTCTACAAAAAGGTTTATTATCGGTAGAACAAATGTTTTAACCTTGGTATATAATGCCTCGGGGATAACGGTTAGTCCTGTTGCACAGGAATTTTATTAATCCAAACAGACTGTCCGACGTATTGTTTATTTATATTAAGCAGAGATCTGGTTTCTAATTATAGCCGTAGCGGTCACACCTGTTTGAAGTGGTTGGCAAGTGGGTCGATTATTTTTTTTTTTAATGTTTTTTTTACAGGTACTCGCGTTTACGTTTCGATATCCGGGTTTTTCTATACCGGTTTACCCGAGGACAGCCCTAGATACATTACTGATATTATATACTTTAATGATGTTAATACATAAAATGTGAAAACATTTTCGATTAAATTAAATTTGATAACAGTAATGAATACGAGAACATATGCTCCTATAAGCATGCCTTTGAACTTTCTTTTATTGTACTTACCTTGTTAGATTTGAAGCAAAATACATATTCAAAGACATAAAACAACACCAGTCTCTTTTAATTGATTCTTTTATTGTAACAAACACTTCCCACGCCGTTGATCAAAACAAAGCCGGCATGTAATTAGGTTATCACAGAAGTACTTTCAGGTTTCGGGTTTCAATGTGACGGTTGACTGACTCTTTTCATGCTTTCCTAGAAGAGAATAGGTATGTTGGGAGTATAGGGGGGAGACCAAATTAAAGGATTATAATGGGAATTTCACCTAGCCAGACATTTAATTAGGGTCTATTTCATTCTCTGTGCCGCATGTTAGCGTTTACCAGAATTTTTCATTGAGCACTGTTTATTTACAATTTACAGTGTATTAGCAACTATTTCTCTATTTAAAAAAATGTGATATCTTTTTAGAAATTGCAAATTTCACAATATGGATTCTATCTTTACGGGCAATAATCACCATTTTTGATGATAAAAATGAGTTATATATCAAGGTTTAATTTACCAATTTACCATTTCTTATCACGACATTTTTCACGTTCAACACATTTTAAAATATATTTTCTTTGAAAAAAATCGTGAGCCATGCTGGACACCGCGTTATAAGCGGGTTCGCGAGTTATCCGGGCGCGAGTTATCGAGGGAGTGGTGTATTAATATCAGGTATGTGCCATAAATAACATCATATAGATGTCAGATCATACTTTTTCAATAAGTTTAAAATATATCCATTTATTTATAAAGGTGGTTTTTCCAATATGCATGAATTATGTTATATTATACAATTAAGTGTTGACTATATTCTCAAATCAGAAGGATATACTGGAGTTTTAATTTTTTAAAAATAACATTATTAGGTGACAGCCTGTCTTTCAACGGATAATGCTAGATACAGTATTTGCTTGCAACCAGCACTTGAAATCCTTGAATCAGTTATTCTGCACACGTAAGTATTGCTTGTACCGTTTTTCTATTCAGATAGTACTTAAATAAAATCAGATTTATCTAATATTGACAAAATGTCTACCATCATTTTAATTAGTGTTCTATATTATTGTGATAAATAAAAATAATAATTTGTGATACAAGATAAATTTGGGTTACATGAATATAAGGTATTTTTCTTTCTGGCATCATTAAGATGCTTTAAATCATTATGCGAATGTTTGTTTTTTTGCCCCACTATAATAGTGCCAGGGCATAGAGTGTTGCCCTGTTACCCATGGTTTTTATGTTTTGTTGTACCACTATGATAGTGCCAGGGCATATTGTGTTTTTATGGTTTTTATGTTTTGTTACCCCACTATGATAGTGCCAGGGTATATAGTGTTGCCCATGTTTTTTATGTTTTGTTGCCCCACTATGATAGTAGCAGGGCATATAGTGTTGCCCATGGATTTTAAGTTTTGTTATCCCACTATGATAGTGCTTTTGCATATAGTGTTGCCCATGGTTTTTATGTTTTGTTGCCCTACTATGATAGTGGTAGGGAATATAGTGTTGCCCATGGTTTTTATGTTTTGTTGCCCCACTATGATAGTGCCAGGGCATATAATGTTGCCCATGGTTTTTATGTTTTGTTGCCCCACTATGATAGTGGCAGGACATATAGTGTTGCCCATGGTTTGTATGTTTTTGCTGCTCAATTATGATAGTGGAGAGACATATAGTATTACCCTTGTTGGAGATATTTTTGTTGCCCCACTATTATTGTGGCAGAGCATATAGTGTTACTCTTGCTTTATACCCTTTTGTTGCCCCATTATGATAGTGGCAGAGCATATAGTGTTACCCTTGCTTTATACCCTTTTGTTGCCCCACTATGACAGTGCCAGGGCATATAATGCTGCTTATAGTTTTTGTTTTGTTGCCTCACTATGATAATGGCAGGTCATATAGTGTTACCCTTGTTGGAGATATTTGTTGTTGCCCCATTATGATAGTGGCAGAGCATATAGTATTATCCTTGTACCCTTGTTTGGATGTTTTATTTTTTGCTCCATTTTAAAATTATGCCAGGGCATATAGTGTTTCTCCTCAACTTGTTATTCAATAGATGACCCATACAATGGTACATAGTGAATTTTGGTTGAGTCGATAATTAAATGCTAATGGTAGCATATAAAAATCTTCTAACACAGTTTATATTTTTTCTCTCTCAATATATTTGCTGTAGTAATAATATATCAAAATCATATTAACTTTTATACTAATACCTTAGAAACATTAGTTCTGCATTGTTTGATGGCTTTCATCGAAGTTTGGCAAATATTATTTGCATATTGACAAAGCACTTGGATCCTGAAACACTTTGTAAGAGTTATTTCCCTTATTTAAATTGCATCTGATTGCTGTGTATGACAAAATTTTGCGATTACAGATAGTCTCACAGTTTTCCATTGATTGCCATGAAACTTGAAAAATGTTATGATCTTCATCTGAAGGTGCAGCATATCAATTGATCACTCCACAGTGTTTATAAAAATTATTGACCTTATTGACTTACAAATTAATGCATAGTAGGACAAAATCTTGTGAATGTAAATAGACTCACATTGTTTTATGGCTCACTTTGAAACTTGGTTGACATTACTGTCATCATATGAAGATTTACAAATCAACATATCAAAGAGCTCATCAGTTTTTGTTAGAGTGCTTGTTCTTTTTGACTTGTTGGATATAATGTTTGACAGATTCTTGTCAATACAGTTATTCTTACTGTTCTCATGGGATTAACTTAAAACTTTGCACATGTTATAGTCACCATCTGAAGATGCCATATCAACAATTTATTAGAGATATTGTTCTTTCTGTCTTGCAACAGAATGCAGTGGATGACAGAATCTTGTAGGGACCCTGGGCTACTGAAAGGTTGAAGGTACTTGTCTTTACCAATCACTGTCATCCCACCTCTGTCCATGTGTGTTCGAATTTTTGGCTTGGACAAGGTCGGTAAAAGCTTGCCAATAGTTCCCCATGAGTTGGTTTTTCTTTCTGGGATTTTAGTGGCTTCTCCTGCACAAGTTATGCTGGCCACCATGTATGACTATCAAGTGCTGAAAAATGGTGTTAAACCCACAAAACCAAATAAGAACCAAATGGACTGTTGTAAACAGTACTTGTCTTGCAGTTTTGATGGATTGCTGTGAAATGTGGTTCTTAGTTTGGTCATTGTCTAAAGATGTACATGTTGACAAATCTTTTTATGCCTGTTATATTTTTTTAAGTAATTGCCCAGTACAACTTGGAGATTGATGCAGTATATGACACAAATGTGTTAATATTGCTACTATTGATGACTTTAGTAGGCTGCTAATAAACTTAGCATGATCATCATGAGATGTTTTGCTTGGACTGTTTCTCTGAGTTCATGACCTTTTGATTATGATTCCAAGGCATGAAAAACATTATCATCTCTGTAATAAGAAATGTAAATATTTTTTGAACAATCAGTAAATCATCATGTTCATGGGTATTTCAGTTTGAGCTCATTCTGATTACTATTTTTTCTATTTTAGAAATGAAACAGGAAAACATGCATCTGTTGAGGAAAAGCTGACTCCTGACAAAATCATTCCATATTTGAAAAGGTGAGTCTGATGGTTAGTTTAGGCAAGGATTTTTCTCCTTTGTTATCATCAGGTTCTGTAAATGGACCTCGTTTCAACAAAAAAATTGATAAAAAGACCCACAATTCCAAATCAGCTTAAACACCAGAACTTATGCAATAGGCTTGGATCCAATGTCCATGCAATAGCCTTTCATTTATTGTCTATGCAATAGACTTTCTTATTATATGCTCATTTTGTTTCTCCATTAACTTTACATTGTCAGAATCGTTCAGTATTCCCCGATATTGAACACCTTCATATTGCACTCCTCATGCTTGATGCATGTGAGCGTGTGGTACACTATGAAGTTTAAAGGTCGGTGGGTGGAGCTATATGCACATGAATACTATTATTGTGAATTGAAGGAATCTATGATTGTGAACTTTATTATTTTAATAGTAAAATAATAAATTTTATTATTAAATTTATATGGTTGTTAATTTTATTATTATGTCTGGTAATGAAACAAAAATGAGCATATAATAAAAAAATGAGCATATAATAAAAAGGTTACTGCATTTGAATCGAAAAATATGAACTTGTTTTTTCAGATGGCTATAATGCACTCCCAAGGTCGTGCAGTATAGCCATCCAAAAAACAAGTTCATATTTAACCATACAAATGCAGTAACCTATAAATCCATTGTCCATGCAATAGACTTTAATCCATTGTCCATGCAATAGACTTTAATCCCTGGTCCATGCACTAGACTTTCATCTATTGACCATGCAATAGACTTTAATAAATTGTCCATGCAATAGATTTTCATCCATTGTCCATGCAATAAACTGATTACCTTTGAAGTACCAATTGCTGTGTATAAATACAAAGCAAATGGACAAAATCTCAAACAGAATTATATACTGTCAAAAGTGCAACTTAAGCATGGGTAAACATAAGCTAGACATTGTGTGTTCATAGCATCATCCTAAAAGTTAACAAAATTAACAGCATTTTAGATTTACATGACAATCCATCTAAATGTGCTGGACCAATTGTGATAATAAGATTATTTAACTCTCTGGTCCAAAACAAAAGGGGCAATAGCTAAAACAAGAACGTCTCAAAGGAACTGGTGTTCTGTTTCCAGGAATTTGTACAAAAGTTGCAATCCCATAATATCTTATGGAATATTGCAGGGATGATGGGTGAAATTCTATTGCATGGACAATTTATCAAAGTCTATTGCATGGACAATGGATGAAAGTCTATTGCATGGATAATGGATGAAAGTCTGTTGCATGGACAATGGATGAAAGTCTATTGTATGGACAATGGATGAAAGTCTATTGCATGGACAATGGATGAAAGTCTATTGCACAGACAATAGATGAAAGTCTATTGCAGGGATGATGGGTGAAATTCTATTGCATGGACAAATGATCAAAGTCTGTTGCATGGACAATGAATGAAAGTCTATTGCATGGACAATGGATGAAAGTCTATTGCATGGACAATGGATGAAAGTCTATTGCATGGACATTGGATGAAAGTCTATTGCATGGACAATGGATGAAAGTCTATTGCAAAGGTAATCAGTTTTCTTTGAAGTTTCAGCAAAACTATTTTATTGGTATATTTAAAATAAAGATCAAAAGGATTATTCATCATTCTAATTATTGTAGCTGTGTCTGTTTGCATCTATAGAGGTCATTCAATTGTAGGTATAATGCAGTAGCATAACTGAGTGTGTCACAGCATACAGTACTCAGACCAGATGTCAATATAAGTGGATTATGATGTAACAAGGCACTGTAAAGATAGGTTGGTCAATAGGAACAAAGGATTTGTTTTTGTAGCAGATAGATGCCAGTGCATTGTGTTTTGAAGGGCATGGCTTCCTTTCATGGTCCCTTTGAATTTCTCCACTCAAATCCATGATTGTAGGTACAAAAAAGGCTGTCACCAAAAAATTTGCCAGATATATTTGATAGCCAATAAGGGAAAAAATCACAATATGTGACATTGGACTTTGGTGAAGCCCAGGATGATCCTTGGGTCAGTCAGACCCATTTTCATTAATTTCCAGTTCTAGGTACTCAACTAGTGCCTTCATAAAGGACTATTAAACATTGGTTAGACATTCCCTGTACTTTTTGTTTTTCATCTGCATTATGTAGCCAATTCTTTGCATTACAAGGAAACCTATCTATGAGTTTGGAATTAAATAAGTTATTACAGTAAAACTTCTTCTGCAAGGAGATTTGTTTTCTTTTTTACCTGAATTTCTAACAGTATTTTAATTTATTTTTATTTATCCCTAAGATTCAGATTAGAAAAAAAGATAATATAATATTGGGCTGTGCTCTCATTAAATGTTACTGTTCATATTATGATATAGTTATGCTCTCTGTGCTAAAATTTTGTCAACTTTCAGAATCACAGCTACCAGGGGCACAACCTCTACTGTGCTTTGGTTGACAGTGGACTATCTTTTTCTTGATTATGGCAGATAAAAATAATATTTTGCCACAGGTTTAAAGTCTATAGATAAATTTGATTTGTACACAGCTGATTTTTTGTTTACAGTGCTCTTGTTGTGTTTTTTTAAACCTTAAATAACAGATCAGTTAATTCAGTTTTTTAATAATTTTGCAGTTCCAATGCAGATGTTCAGAAAAGTGCCATAGCTCTTCTAAATGCAATGTTTTCAAAAGCATCAGGAGATCAACGGACAGTAAGTAGATCTAATTATAGAATTTGAAGAGAATAAAGAATGACATTTATTATTTTTTACATCAAAGGCTATAATTATTTTTACCCATATGTAAGATGTAACTTGTTATAAATAGGATAGACCTGGATCTGATATTATGTACTGGTAGGTTGCGTGAAATCATAATTGGAATGAACAGTACAGTTCCACCACTTTTTTAGAAAATGATATCTTCCATAGATATTCTTCAGTGGAGCAGTAGAGTATGAAAAGGAGGAATTTGCTAGAAAATGGCTCATTTACATACTCAAACATTCTTGGCAAAATAGAACATGTCAAAAGTATTATGATACCTTAATTGAATTATTTGCATAACTTCAATAAGAAAAAGTTCTTTTGTGAGTTTGTATTTTAATGAAGAGACTTGGAATATTTTTGCCAAAATAAGTTAACTTAATCAAGTTGCCATTAATGATGAGGTAAGATATGGTTCTGATGTAAACAAGTTATATTTAAAGGCATCTATGTTGTAGTATTTAGGAAGTGTTTTTCTGATTATTGGTATGTAAGGCATGTTCCAACTACTCGTGTTATGTGTGTGTTATGCATGACCTTACATTTTGGATGGTTAACATCAGCTCACTTTTGATATGTATGCACATTTCATGCTATTCAGGTATATTGATCTGCAAATTGTTGTTGTGTCTGCCTAACTTAAGCCATATTGCACTAAATATTTCATGTACCAAAGCTATGTGAATATACTAGCTGTATTACACTAAATATTCCATTTACCAAAGCAATGTGAATACACTAGCTGTATTACACTGAATATTCCATTTACCAAGGCAATGTGAATATACTAGCTGTATTACACTGAATATTCCATTTACCAAGGCAATGTGAATACACTAGCTGTATTACACTGAATATTCCATTTACCAAGGCAATGTGAATATACTAGCTGTATTACACTAAATATTCCATTTACCAAGGCAATGTGAATACACTAGCTGTATTACACTGAATATTCCATTTACCAAGGCTATAGGAATACACTAGCTGTATTACACTAAATATTCCATTTACCAAGGCAATGTGAATACACTAGCTGTATTACACTGAATATTCCATTTACCAAGGCTATAGGAATACACTAGCTGTATTACACTGAATATTCCATTTACCAAGGCAATGTGAATACACTAGCTGTATTACACTGAATATTCCATTTACCAAGGCAATGTGAATACACTAGCTGTATTACACTGAATATTCCATTTACCAAGGCTATAGGAATACACTAGCTGTATTACACTAAATATTCCATTTACCAAAGCAATGTGAATATACTAGCTGTATTACACTCAATATTCCATTTACCAAGGCAATGTGAATACACTAGCTGTATTACACTGAATATTCCATTTACCAAGGCAATGTGAATACACTAGCTGTATTACACTGAATATTCCATTTACCAAGGCAATGTGAATACACTAGCTGTATTACACTGAATATTCCATTTACCAAGGCTATAGGAATACACTAGCTGTATTACACTAAATGTTCCATTTACCAAGGCTATAGGAATACACTAGCTGTATTACACTAAATATTCCATTTACCAAGGCTATAGGAATACACTAGCTGCACCATTAGTTGTGCCAATAGATGTGAAACCGACTTGTACCTCTAAATAGACCATTTTGTTTTCTTTCTTTTTTGTGTTATTGAAAGATTCATATTGAAAACAAATGTTTTATTGAGTTGCATATTTTGAACATTATTGTTTATGTCAAATCAAGCATTTCTTGGAATTTTAAAATGTCTTATTTAGTAAATAGTTAAAAATTATTATTGTTGACTTCACGAGTGTAATATTGAGCTATACTAGTTTATTGGTATACGAGTCCACCACTTTCCTCTTAGTGCTGCATTTAATGGTGGCATTCATCAGAACAAACATATCATTCCATCATTTCTGGGTTTGCATACTGAAGTATAGGTCAATTAACTGTCTTATAGCTTCTTTGACGCAATTTGCATTATTATTTAGTATCATCTAGCAATGATCAGAGTGTGTAGTTTATGGTCATATAATAATAATTACATTGAAATCGCAGGTAACCATGGGAACCCAAGGGCAGACAAACATTGGCACAAGTGTACTTTGCATGTCAGCCGAAAGAAGTTTTGATTCCAAGGGATTATGAAATTTAATGAAAACAATTGCCAACATTATATATAATTAAATTAAATTGATGACTAAAGGAAATTGCTAATACATTTGTATGTACCCATTATATGGGCTTGCAGCTGTTTGGTTGTTCTTGTGTTGGTGATTGTATGCCCTTGATTATGCTTCTGGGGGGAGTTATTTGGCTAAAGAATTTTGATGGGGACTCTTTAATGCCTTTACCAGTTAACTTCTTGTTTGGGAGGTAACATTATCACATTCAGCCATTCACTTTTTACCATTTAGACATAGTTTGGTAAAGGTTTTGGTTCAATTTTTCATTTGTAACCCATTGTCATCTGAGTAGATTCTGCTTTCACCCTATATGTTGTTGTTGTCCTTTGGGTAGGTTCTGCTTTCTTCCTAAAATATATTGTATTGTCCTTTTGGGTAATGTCTTATAATGGGTAAACTCAAGGTCAACTTATGGTTTCAGTAAAGTACATTACATATTTATGGGTACATGTCATTAATAACAGAGAAATGGTAAAAGACACCACAGAAGGGAAGAATTTTAAAGCCATAAATAAAGTCAACAATTTCCACTACTCCAAAATATATATGGGTGAAATTTTCAATATAAACTATGTATGTTTGCACAAGTCAACAAACACCACATACATTTGGACATAGGAATAAAAACAGATCAGAACAACTTCCATTTGGTCATCTACTCTAATCCATGTGATAAACACCACTGATTAGATCTTTCCATTCAGGTGTCACCTTAAATAATGTATTCATAACATCCTGTACAGCCAGGTATTGAGAATACAAAAAGAATAATGGGTTCGCTTTAATGATAAAATATTTGAGAGTAGATTGAAAAAGCTGTCTTGGCATCTTAAAAATTGATGCCATGACAAAGATCTGACAGTAGACGTAATTCTTAGGGCTAAACAAGAAATAATATTGCCTTGAAATAAAAGAAAATGTTAGGCACTTCCTTTTATACTCATATACCTTCCAGATTACTCTGAAGTGTATGTAAGCAGCATCATTCATAAACACTGGTCCACTAATGAACCATGCAAATCACTAGAGTAATCATCTTTCCTTCTAACACCTTCAGGACTCCTTGACAGAGCAAAGCTGAAGTCACCCAAACACCAAACACCCATATACCTAAAACCCATACACCAAACACCCAAACACCAAACACCCATATACCTAAAACTCCCATACACCAAACACCCATATACCAAACACCCATACACCAAACACCCATACACCAAACACCCATATACCAAACACCCATACATCAAACACCAATACATCAAACACCCTTACACCAAACACCCAAACAACAAACACCTATATACCTAATACCCATACACCAAACACCCATACACCAAACACCATATACCTAATACCCATACACCAAACACCCAAACACCAAACACCCATATACCTAATACCCATACACCAAACACCCATATACCTAATACCCATACACCAAACACCCAAACACCCATATACCTAATACCCATACACCAAACACCCTTATACCAAACACCCATACACCAAAAACCTTTACACCAAACACCCATACACCAAACACCCATACATCAAACACTCATACACCAAACACCCATACACCAAACACCCAAACACCAAACACCCATACACCAAACACCCAAACACCAAACACTCATATACCTAATACCCATACACCAAACACCCATACACCAAACACCCATACACCAAACACCCATACACCAAACACCCATACACCAAACACCCAAACACCAAACACCCATACACCAAACACCCATACACCAAACACTCATATACCTAATACCCATACACCAAACACACATATACCAAACACCCATACACCAAATACCAATACACCAAACACCCTTACACCAAACACCCATATACCTAATACCCATACACCAAACACCCAAACACCAAACACCCATATACCTAATACCCATACACCAAACACCCACAGACCAAACACCCATACACCAAACACCCATATACCTAATACCCATACACCAAACACCAATACACCAAACACTATTACAACAAACACCCAAACACCAAACACCCATATATCTAATACCAATATACCAAACACCCAAACACCAAACACCTATATACCTAATACCCATACACCAAACACCCAAACACCAAACACCCATATACCTAATACCCATACACCAAACACCCACACACCAAACACCCATACACCAAACACCCATATACCTAATACCCATACACCAAACACCCAGACACCAAACACCCATATACCTAAAACTCCCATACATCAAACACTTATACACCAAACACCCATACACCAAACACCCATATAACCAATACCCATACACCAAACACCAATACACCAAACACCCTTACAACAAACACCCAAACACCAAACACCCATATATCTAATACCCATATACCAAACACCCATATACCTAATACCCATACACCAAACACCCATATACCAAACACCCATATACCTAATACTCATACACCAAACACCCAAACACCAAACACCCATATACCTAATACCCATACACCAAACACCCAAACACCAAACACCCATATACCTAATACCCATACACCAAACACCCATATACCAAACACCCATACACCAAAAACCTTTACACCAAACACCCATACACCAAACACCCATACACCAAACACCCATACACCAAACACCCAAACACCAAACACCCATATACCTAATACCCATACACCAAACACCCAAACACCAAACACCCATATACCTAATACCCATACACCAAACACCCATATACCTAATACCCACTGACACATATGAAGCCTGTGAGGGAAACACATGGCGAAACTGATTAGTCGGAAGCAAGCATATTTTCTAGCATAGTAAAAACTGAATATTCCTAGTCATAATATTAAATGCAAAACAGCAGTTGTGATTTATCTCATTGCAGTTCCTCAGGAATGTTGGAGTAATGAAGAAACATAGTAAAATAATGAAACTCCACAGATCTAACAGGATTTTTAAAAGTTGCAACATTTTTCATTACCAAGTCACACATTAAAATCCATTATTTTGACTAGAATAGCTCAAAATCACATGTGAAGTCTAAAAATTACAAAGGAAAAGAAACCTGAATCTGTCACCTGAAGACACTTAAACCAGCCGGGGTCAATATAGGCATTGTTTTACATTCATTGTTGTTGTTATTGTTGTTGTTGTTATTGTTGTTATTATTATTATTATTTTTTTAATTATTATTATTATTATTATTATTATTATTATTATTATTATTATTATTATTATTATTATTATTAATTATTATTATTATTATTATTATTATTATTATTATTGTTGTTGTTATTATTATTATTAATTATTATTATTATTATTGTTGTTGTTGTTGTTGTACAAATAAGATTACCTAGAGAACAAATGTTACCACAATAACATATCCCATATAAAATTTACAAGTGGTATGCTTATTACAGAGGCATAACAGTGTGTTGCTATGTTTAGAATGCTTCCATTTCTTTGATTAATTAATCATGATGCATCAGGCTTCTTTTATAAGTGTTGTCCTTAACTGTCACACTGACTGAAAATGCCTGTTAAGTTTATGTATTTTCAAGGTGGTAATTTTGCTTGTTGTCAATTAATAATTCATATTTAAAACAGTGAGTGGAAATAAAAATGGTTCTTCACGTGAAATTCTGTAGTATCAATTTTGAAGGAAAAAGTTGTTTTTATAAATAACATTTTAAGAGAAAATTAGGGAAGATTGAAGACTAATACTTAAAATAAAGCAACTATGATTCTGGAACTAAAAATGACAAATTTTCCAGTACATGTAATAATTAAGTTTATCACTATTTTGTCAACATTTTATACCTCTTTTTATTGGCATAAAATTAAATTTAACCAAGAATCTGGACATAAAAATGTTTGGGGATAAAATGTTCAACAAAAGCCTTTAGAATATCGAGACTACATAGTGCAGTGTGGATTTCTTTATCATTGCATTTTACAGTCTCCACTTCATTGATAACTGAGATCAGCAAGTCTAGTAACTCAGATCTAAATTAAGGATGAGCAGAAGAACAAAACATTTATGTGTTAGTTTTAAAACATGTCTCATATCAGTTTTTATATAAAATAGTATTATTTGTTTTTCAGAAAATAGCAGATAACTTGATGTCCAGGAATTTCCGTACTGTCCTCATCTCAGTAAGTTCTAAACAAATCTTCATGTACATCTTGTATGTCAGTATAGAGTAAACTGATTATTTTGGTCTTGTTGTATTGCTGTATTGTATTTTGTATTGTTGTATTGTATTTTCTGTTTGATTGCCATATTTTTGTATTGTGTTGTATTGCTGCATTGTTGGATGGCCATATTGTTGTATTATTGGATTGCTGTATTGTATTGTATCTTATATTGTTGGATTGTTGGATTGCTGTATTGTTGGATTGCTGTATTTTTTATTGATTGCTGTATCTTGTAGAACTACTTAATTTACTTCAGTGATGCACTACAAGTCAAAACACATTCTCTTTGTCATATTTTACATTTTGAAGATTTATTCTTTTCACATGATACCATTGGCCTGAGTACATTAATATACATTGAAAAAAATATATAATTTAGGTGGAAACACATGGGTATTTCTCTACAGTATGGTATTAAGTCAAATAATCACATATGTATGACTGAGAATACATGATTACATAATTTATAAGGTGGTTTTCCTTTGTTTTAACAAAAATTATGTAAGTTGTGCTGTTTTATTTTTTTATTTCATCAGATTTATTGCAAAGTAAATAATAAAATCTTTCATAAGATGGGTTTTGTACTTTGGAAGAAATCTTAATTCTGAGTATTCTGGTAATTTAATAAAAAATGGAATTCGTCTTCAATTTGTCACATTATAATCTAGATACCCTATCAACAGTTTTTTTTGTCGACCTGTAACACTATTAATAGGAAATTCTCCTAATCTAAAGAGATTATAACAACCATCTTATTTAGTTATTGTCTGCATCATACATGTATTTTTCACATTTTGTAAGACTAGTATAAGTAATTTGATTCTTTAAATGAGTTGATCCATTTTTTTCATTGTGCCATCCTTGCAAGTTAGAATCCATTAAGTGTTGTCTAAATTGTACAATAGGTAAATCACCATTGCAAAATATTCTGTGATATTCCCTAAAAAATGAACCCATATTTACAAAGTAGCTGTCTGGTACAAGTTGTCCATGTTATTCTGTCAATATCATTGAGTTCCTTTAACATCATGTAGCATTTCCTGGGATATCTATAGCTAGGCATACACAATAATTCACACCAATATTTTATAATCTAATGTAATAGTTAATATTCTTATAGCTTGACTTCGCCAAGAGCTCTCATGTTTGAAGACTGTCTTCCAAGAGACATAAGAAACTATTGATGGAATTTATTCACAGAATTTATATTCCTGTATCCCAGTACTTCAGATTGAAAAGAGGAGAATAACTTGATATGCACATCAAAAAAATTGAACACAATGTGTTTGGCAATTGGAAATCTGAGGTTTCTTATTAATTTAGTGACTGTAATTAAGGCTTTATAAGTTTTAATACAAATTCTTTCTATTGCTTTTGGCCAATTCAGTCTGCTAGAAAACATTACTCCCAAATAGTTATAGTAACTTAAAATGTTAAAATTCTCATTGCAATCAATCCATTTTTCAAACTACTTGAGTCTACCACCATTTCTAGAAGCAATGATATTTGTCTCAGCCATGTTAACAGTAAGACCCGTTTACTTAAAAACCTCCACATATAGGTAATGCTTTGCAATTCATTGTCAACAAAGACTCCTTTTCCACTTCTTTTATTCATTATTGGTAATAAATCGTTTAAAAGCAAGGAGCAGTGGAGAGGACTTTATATCAAGCTTTTTTTTCAAAATACTCTCTCAGTTGATCATTAGAAGTCCTTCCAGCTGATGTAATATCCAAATATATATTTTGTACATAGCTAGCATCCTACCATGCACACCATTTTGTAAGAAATATATACTGCAAACTCTCTCTATTCACTGAATCAAATGCCTTTTTAAAATCAAAATGTAAGCAGTAGAATCTTCCTCTTCTTTCAAAATTATATTTCTGTAGTGTAGATTGCAATATAAAAATATTATTTACTGTTGAATTACAAGCTTGGAATCCTCCCTTTTTCTTTAGATTTCTTATTATAGTTGTTGGCCCAAGTATTAAGTCTTTCATTTAAAAATTGTACGGAATTATTTGCTGCAGGTATCCAATAAAGTTATTTCTCTGTAATTGTTTAGATCAAAGGGGCTGCCTTAAAAAATGGTATAGTTAAACCGCCTCTCCATCTGTTCGGAAAGATTTCACTATTATACTGTTGTCTTGAACCCTGTGTGTTTGTTCTGTTTCAGTGTTCTCATGAATCAGACTCTATTCCCAGGCCTCCTTCCACTTTCCTCTCTCAGTTTGAGGCCTCCTTCCACTTTCCTCTCTCAATTTGAGGCCTCCTTTTCCCTTCCTTCTCTCATTTCCAGGCCTCCTTCCCCTTTTCTCTCTCATTTCTCCTTTGAATACCCAAATATAATATGTAAGGAAAACTATCACTACCTTGTAAATCCAGCCCTCCCAGAGACTACTTTTAGCTAAAGGAAGCTAAAAGTTGACCTATTTAGCAGTCAGGCAAAGTAATCTCCCCTTACATATTACACTTTTTTCTAAGTAGCCAACATTTGGTATAGCTATGCAGCAATATGATATTCAAAACATCATGTGTAGGCGGGGACCCCAAGTAGCTGAGTGGTATAAAGTGCTCACTGATACAGATCACTGCCATCTCAGCTCTGTCTGCATGGGTTCAAGTCACGGATTAGGCCAATGTGGGTGTGTGAGAAAACTTGTCAGTAGCTTCTTGTGGGTTGGTGGTTCTTTCTAGTGCTTTCATGGGTTCTTCCTTCACCATTTATACTGACTGCCATGTATAGCCTATTTTGTGCTGAAAAATGGCATTAAATCCTGCAACAATAACAACATGTGTAGGCACACAGGTTTATAAAAGGTATTTTTGTCATTAGATTTTACCTGTATGCTTCCTTGCATTTTTAGACTTATAAATTTCTAGGTCACCATTTTAATGATTTAGCTCTGCACAGACATTACATTCTAAGACAGGTGCAGGGCTACAATGTTATCCATTTTTTGCTTTATTTTGTCATACAGATTAGAACTATGGGCAAAGTGCAAACAACAGAAAGCTCAGACTGAAGACTTCACCAGTCTGCATGCTGAATTTTTCCTCAGGGTGAATGTTTATGGTAACAAGGGAGATAAATCAACTTACCCTTTAGCCACAAAGTGCCAGATACTGACACGCTCAGAAACAGCTCTGGTGCCCAAGTCATCACCACAGAACTCATCATTTTTGGAACTTTCCTTACCTTGCCTCCTCAGGGGTCCGACTTGCTTCCTCCTACAGAATGGGACAGAACTAACAAACAGCCAAGTTCCCTCTCATTCATCAGACATAGAGACAGGTTACATGGATGAAATATACCATAATCTGTCCCAATGGATGATCATAATGAAATCCTCCTCACATGGATGGCTTATATCTGTTGTGACCAACCTAGACCACATAATAGGGATCACAAAGGGCCAAACATTAATATTATGGGCTCAATCAATGACTTTTGCAAACATGTGCAGGGACTAACTCATACCACCCTCAATCAGCATGATACCATGAGTAGATTCTCAATAGATGTTGCTTTGCAATTTCTCTACACGGTCATGACAAGAGCCTCTTTACTGAGCAACTCTCTTGATGTCATAGTTTCTAATTTATGGCATTCAATGAGGTTATTCAATCACTGACCTTTTCCTGCTTTGCCAGATAAGTCTCATACATTACAGGAGACCGTAACCTCATTCCACAGAATCAAGATGATGTTGCTTGTTCTACCTGTGCTGTCATCTAATCTACACTTCAAGAGGTCACTGAGTGGCCGAGTGGTCTAAAGCGATGTCCGTTACGGATCACTGCCATCTCACGTCTATCTGAGTGGGTTCGAGTCTAGGATTCAGCGAATGTGGATATGTGAGAAAGCTTGCCAGTAGCTTCTCGTGGGTCAGTGGTTCTTTCCGGTGATTTTCTGGTTTCTTCCTCCACCATTAATACTGGCCGCCATGAATAGCCTATTGTGTGCTGAAAAATGGTGTTAAGCCCAACAACAACAACAAGAGGTCACTGGAAGATTCTGTGTTCTGAACTTCCATTGAGGACTTTTTTCTGCTTCCAGAGCTTTTTCCTCCGACTGACTCTATCAACAGCATGCATCAGTGTTCCAGCATTTGTTGATCTAATGAACCAATGGAAGGTTCTGACTTGGCTACCTATGCAGTCTGTGAGAGTTTTGTACTTTCTGGCCCACCTTCATCATCAGTTTGTTGGTGGTTCAAACATTTGCACTCCCACCAGTTTTTCATTGGGAACCCCAGCACTGAGTGATCTTGCCGCATTTGGGATGACATAGCCACACTCCTTAAATATGGATTTAATGGCCTTTGTTGACACTGTGCAGTTAGTGAGTACTATTGTTACTGTGATTTCATTGTTGGAATTTAGTTTTCTTGGGATATCTTCCAACTGACGGAACATAGCTTATCATCTCCCACTCAGAATACCTCAGGACATGCATGGGAGTCAGTCTCAAGTTAAGATTAGATCCTTTATGCTCTATCTTCTGTTTGACATCCTGATGGATGAAGTAAGCTAACAAGCCATCAAGGAGACACATTTCCCTCCCTTATGAAACCACAGCATTAATACAGGGATGTTATGGGGAATTTGTAAACAACCAAAGGGAGCTCATAGGACACAAACCTCTAAAAGCTGTTGTATCAAAGCTCCAACAATTTCATACCATGTGGCTATAGCACTGAGAGGGTTCTATCATTCATTCCATACCTTTATTCTGGGTCCCAATGGCAAATGACACTCAACATCTTCATCAGCCAAAGCTTACTCAGTCCATTTATCCATGCACCTTGGTTCCCACTGAAAATACCACATTGCTTTTTGAACGATATCCATGCGGGAGACTTTGCCATCAATGTGGTTTCAGATAGCACATACCTTCATGTCTTTATTCATTAGGCTCCCAGGACATTCCTGCAATCATCTATCAATTCAGGGCACCCCAATTGAGGCTCAACGTTGTCCCCTAGGTCTTCCTTCAACTGACAAATTAAGCAATGGCACATGTCTGGACCCATTTCTATGGTGGTAACATCAAGTTACCTGCAGAAATGATCGCCTTTGTTACCAATCTTGACTTCTCATCAACAAGAAAAAATCTGACTTATTAGCATCTCAACAATTCATTTACCTAGGTATGGACTCCAACACACAGACACCATATTTTGTCTCATTAACAGGCATTGAAATGACCTATTGTAGCACATTACTTTCACAGAATTCTGGGATTGCTCCATGCAGCATATGGACATCATGGCCCTAGTTCGCCTTCTTCTGCATTGCTACTGTTTTTTTCTGCATGAATGGAATCCTCATATTTGCCCACTGGACCAGCTTCTTAAAATCTGCATCCATTTGAGGCAGAGTTTTACACAGTGGTGCGCAAACATACATATCTTACCTCTCCAGGCATCAATACTGCAGATAGCCAACTTCCTCCTTTGGCTTTTCGAAAAGAGCAAGTTAACACCGAGTACAGTCCAAGGTAATTGCTTCATGGTCACCCACACCTTTTATCATTATCAGAGAGAGGATATTGGACAAACATAAGCTTATCCAACTTTCTCACCATCTTTGTGTATACATGGCTAGAAATTTTAGCTCTATACCCAGAGCAGAACCTGTCTTGGGTACTAACCTGGCTGGATAAGACAGCTACAGAACCATTTTTGATGCTATCTCTGGCACTCCTTTTCATACAAGACCTGATTCCTCATGGCAAAAGCAACTGCAGGCAAAATTATTAAAATACATTCCCTATCAGCAGACCCAATTTACATGCAAGTTCTGACAAGACTGGTCAGTCTTATTCATGATGGCATCTGCATTGCCAAGAGCCATCTCTTTTCTAACGCTAGCTAAACTTTTTTCATAAACCCTGTGTCTCATCTGAACACATCAACTAAAGACCACCTACAAGGCCCAGTCCAGGCTTTCAACTGATTCAGTAATACAAACTTAGGGAGATTATGTATCTCATTAAAGGACAGGAGTATTGATTGGTACAGAATATTACGTCCTGGAGTGAGAGGGCTTTTTGCTCAGCATGTAGGGAAATAACCAGAGCTCAATAAATTTTGCATTCTTTGGCTCAAGAGGTTTGAGCAGTTCCTACTAACCTAGCATCAGACTTGAACTGTTCACTAACCAACATCAGTCAAGCTGTGGGATGGAGATTGGAGTCCACATTCTCTCGCTTTTATATCTGAGATATGTCATCCCAGAAAGCCAATTCATTCTGGTATGACCTATATATACAGCTCAACCGGTTTTCCTTCCAGCTTAATAGACAACTTTCGTAGATGCGGCTTTATGACTTTTGCAGAGGGGATTTTTTCACTTTTGAAGCTGCACCCTGACAGATAGTCTCCTCCAGTTGGGTTACCTAGAAGCTGTCTCAGTACCTTATGGAATTGGAGATGGTATCTTTGAGGTAAGGGATGCACCTCCCACCAACTCGTACCTATTCTCCTAATGTATCCCTTTACCTCATACAAGTTTCCTTGAACACTTCTACTCCATTCACATGGAACCGCCATTTGACACCTCTACCTGATTTCCATATATGCGCCTTTTTATGCCTCTACACCATTCTCATAGAAGCTCCTTTTGATGCCTGCTATATACATCAGCCATTTTGAATGGGTTTTCGTGTTCTAAAAGGTGTTCTTTTTATAATGCACTGCGCTGGGTAACTTACATGCATATGGAAGAGTTAAAAAGCCATTCACTCAATGAAGGAAAGAGGTATTATGATTAGCTAACATATTAAAAAAAGAAACCAATTTTTCTCTAGTAAATTATGTTTCTTTGAAAATACTTAGCCAATCATAATACACATACACCATCATCTCTGCAGTTACATCCATAGGGAGTGTGCCCTTTGCACTAGTGATAACTGCAATATTCTTACACTGTGCTGCAAAGTCTTATATGTAAAGGGAGATCACTCTACCTGACCACCAAATAGGTTGGCAGACAACTTTTAGCTCCCCTTAGTTGAAAGTAGTATCTGGCAGGCCTGGATTTGCAATGTAGTGGTTGTTTTCCTGAGATATTATAATTTGGTATTTTCAAGAAAACATATTTTACTAGGAAAAATTGGTTTTCAGTCCTCCTTTCCCTCTCCTCCTTCAATTCCAGGCCTCCTTTCCCATTCCTCTCACAATTTCAGGCCTCCTGCCTCTTTCCTCTCTCATTTCCATAGAACACTTGTTATTTCTTCTGGACTGGTTCTCAAGGCCGTCTGCCTTATGTTTTAGAATACTTATTTTGGCTTTTAGGGTTCTTCCTCAAGCTTCTTAAGTTTTGATGACTGAGCAAGACCCTCATTGATAGTGTTGTGTATATCATTGATTTGCTACTGTACCACATTAAATTAGTGTTGTGTAGCTCATTGATCTGCTACTGTACCAGATTAAATTTTTCATCAAATCTTTTACCAAGTTTCTTCATCTCTAATATCATAGGCATCATAAGATTCCACAGACAATCACATTTGTATTAAAATTTGTAAACTTTGTTGTGCATATTTTGAAGAAGGCTTGATGTTAACCCAGATGTATTTTCAAGTAAAAGTAATTTTGGTAGACAGTCATGAAAATAGTGTTTCATGTGTACCAAAGATGTTAAATGCATGATTTTATAAAGTCTTATATAGTTCAAAATATAGGTGTTTCTTTTCAGAGCACATAGTTTGCTCTTTACTTCTATATATAAAATATTGGTGGTTTATTTTTGAGAATGGCTTTCAATGGTAGAATGTTGTTGAAATAGGATGACTTGTTTATATGGTTATATTATAGGCTGGTGTAAATTCATTTTTGTATTTATGTTAAATTATTTATGTGAGGCGATAGGTGTTACAGTCCATGTCCTAATATTTGCTGTATGTTTTAATTTGGCAACAGCATTGTTTTAAAAAATAGGTTATTACTGTGCTCTGTCACTTTATGGTACAATACATAAAGGGTTTTCCATTTTATAAGACAGCATGGTCATGGATCTGTTCATTATTTAATAGTAATATGCGTC
This sequence comes from Potamilus streckersoni, assembly GCA_016746295.1. Lineage (NCBI taxonomy): Eukaryota > Metazoa > Mollusca > Bivalvia > Unionida > Unionidae > Potamilus > Potamilus streckersoni. Next base: position 434,836 of record JAEAOA010001626.1, read on the forward strand.
AATATAAGGATCTCACCTATAAGGTGTTCCCTTCTATAAGACAGCATGATCATAGATCTGTTCATTATTTGACAGTAATATGCCTCAATATAAGACAACCTCACCTGTGAAGGGGTCCATTCTATAAGACAGCATGGTCATGGATCTGTTCATTATTCCTCAATATAAGACAACCTCACCTGTGAAGGGATCCCTTCTATAAGACAGCATGGTCATGGATCTGTTCATTATTCCTCAATATAAGACAACCTCACCTGTGAAGGGATCCCTTCTATAAGACAGCATGGTCATGGATCTGTTCATTATTCCTCAATATAAGACAACATCACCTGTGAAGGGATCCCTTCTATAAGACAGCATGGTCATGGATCTGTTCATTATTTGACAGTAATCTGTCTGAATATATGACAAATTCACATTAAAGGTGTTCCCTTCTATAAGAGAGCCATGATCATGGATCTGATCATGACTTGACAATTTTATGCTTGAATATAAAACAACCTCACTTGTAAGGTCTTCCCTTCTATATGACAGCCATGGTCATGGATCTGTTTGTTGCTTGACAATTTTATGCCAGAATATAAGACAACCTCACTTGTAAGGTGGTCCCTTTTATAAGACAGCCATGGTAATAGATCTGTTCATTATTTAATAGCATCATTATGCATAGATGTCTGAATATAAGGCAAACTCATCTATAAAGCAGTCAATTGTTTGCCTCCCACAAACAATGTTACAATGAAGTACTACTGTTTCCTGTCACCTATTTTTCTGATAGCTATTATTTCAGTAATTTTAATTTTATCAGAATGTGTTTGGTGGCCATTATAATGTGGGTCCAGAGATGGGACATCAGCTGTATGTACTGCAGACCCTCTTGATGAATATGTATGAAACGAGGATGAATACGCCGGCTAACCCACAAGATGAGGTAAGATATATCTGTATAAGCAGTCATGGTGCAGAATAAGAGCAGAGCTGCTTCTGTGTCTTGCCATGGTAAATCCCAGTACTTGTCATTAAATGTCTATTCCCTTACATCATTGCCTTGACCCTTGGGTCAAAGCCTGAAATCTGCTACTTACGCCACTCCCACAATAACTCGTGCCAAGATAAAAACAGATTCAGGCATGGATCTCATTTTTTAAAACTACAAAATACCAGAAAATTGTCCCCTATTTCTTATATGTGAAGAAAATTGTGATCAAAATTGGTAATTGAAACATTGATATGTCACTCATTTATAATTAAAAATGGTAGATAGTTCCTGGGAATCTGAATTAACATTATGAAATTTTTGCTTTGATAAGAAGTCATTACATTTTATTAAAATTTTTTTCGAGCAACATTTTTAGTACACCATAAAAAACAATATTCATTTAAAGTTTGATCAGTGAAAATATCAAATCTGCTTGATCCATTAGGTGAAAATTCATGTTTTACTTTATATCTTTTAGTTCACTTTCAGTGTAGTGAATGGGAAATATATCAATCTACTATAAAAGCTATATCCACAAGTGTTTATGTGAAAGCCTAATTTAGTGCCATCGGTGTTTGATATCTGATTTGCAGAAGTATTGTATTGTTGTACTGAATTAAAAATTCTTATTATTATAATTGTACTTAAAAGCTAGCCCATTTTGCCAAGCATATGCTGATTAGCAGGTATGTATAATGCACAAATGTGTGAAAACTCTATCTTCCATATTATTTATTAGATTTCGATCAGATTTGATTTGATGCTTCATGTCAACAACAGTACACATATGTTTGATGATAAACATATTCTGCACAACCTTGTTAACACTCCATCATCCACATTTTATTATTATATTTCAACCAAATTGTCATTTGAAGAGTAGACAGATGAGTTTAATGATGAGCAGTCTTCAAGCATTTCATAGTTATTGCCCTTGATTATATTAGCCTGTGCATTGATAATGCACAGAATTGTCAAGACTAGCTTACATAGTTATTTACTAGATTTCAACCAAATATGTGGTGTAGCTTCATGTTAGCATCGTCTTGGATGAGATTAATTATGAATATGTGCTTCACATCCATCTCAGAGTTATGGCCCTTCTGCACTTATCAGATCATAACCATACTGTATGTGAAGTTCTATGATGAGTTTATGCTGCACATATTTTGAGTGTTATGGACTTTATCATCCAGAACAATGGCCTTTGATTACGAATATTCAAATTTTTAAAATTTTTTATACATTTTTTAAACTTTAGCAATTTATTGGATGATATCCGTTAAAGGGGAGTTAATACCATGAATTACTTTCTCAAATTCTCCTTCATTAGATGGCAGAAGACACTGGCCATGTTAGTGCGAATCTCTAATACTGAAGATGGTTGTTTTCATCATTTATGGCTGCCATTACTTAAATTTGATTAACTTCTGACAAAATCTGGCCTATTTTCAGTGAGATTCCTGGTCCTCAATCTCTTAAACATAATTGAAATCATGCAGATCTGCCATCAAATTTGGCTGAACATAGTAAAAGTAAAGAAACCTTCAAACAGCTTGTATCAGAATGATTCAATATATTTTGAAAAAAATTTGAAAGGTTTAAGATTTTCCAGATTTCTTGGTCCAGAGCTCTCTTCCATGTAGCTCTAAGGTATATACAAACACTGAAATGGAAAATTTTTTTAGTGAAATAAAAACAGGATGCAAACTGGGTGCAAACAAAATGCTAAATGAATGCAAATGAAATGAAATCAATCAGTGCAAACAAAATGATAAAAAGCATTTGAAGGAAACAGAAATCACTAATGCAGAATTGATAAATCATAAAAAAATGGAATGAAACATGAATGCATTTCATAAATGGATTTGATGTTCAGTTAATTTCAAGCTGCTGTTAAATTTTCACAGTGACATTTTACCCCATTGAACCATACTTTTGTTTATATCATGTCAGATATAAAAGTAACAACTGTTGTGTGTGTGTGTGTGTGTGTGTGTGTGTGACAGTGTGTGTGTGTGTGTTTGTGTGTGTGAGAGAGAGAGAGAGAGAGAAAATGTAATTTGCTGACAAATACTCCCAAACCATACACTTATTGAAACTGTAATTTTATTTTTTCATACATTCTGTCTTGTCTTAAGCTTTTTGCTATCTCATTAAGCACACTTTTAATAAGACAAGACACAAAGGTTTTAATTCCCTTTCTTTGAAACTCTTGAAAATGGAAAACTCAAAAAATGAGCAAAACTGTAAGGAAATGAGCAATGACGGTGAAAGATGTAAAAATAAGATTGCATTTCTGAGACTATAGACCAATGATGAAAAGATAATAGATGAAATACAAATGGGACAGAATGTAAGTGAAATGCAAACAGAATCAAAATGCTAAGCAGGTAGACTGCAAATGAAATGCTGACTTGATAAAGTTACCTGTTTTAGAGTCCATATCATTCAGGTGAGCAATCTAAAGCCCAGTTAATTCTCTTGTTTAATATTGTAGAATGCACTGAAGCAGATTGAAGAGCTGCGGCGAATAGCTTTTGACTTCTCTGACCCTGGAGATCCAGGAAATGCTATTGCCAGAAAGTCTACCAACCAGAAAGATTATAGGAAGCTGGGGTTTGAGGTAATAATTTTGCTACACCCTTTTAGTAATTTCACATACTTTTTATTTGCATGGTTATAACTAAATATTAAGATGAAATTGGATTATTCTTCATTTTAGTGCAATAGCACAAAAAAGCTATTAAACTTGCAGTCATTAACTTTGTACGCTCTTGATCATGGTTCTAATAGAAGAGTCGATTAGATTTGCATGCCATTAAAGTCATTTTTCAGATTTCTTTTGTTTGGTTTAATCAATTTTGTTTTTTTGGTTTTTAATATATGAAAGCCATCTTATGACAATTAAACAATGACTGCTTGAGATAGATGAATGTGATTGAATATGTATATTTTTTTATTCTTTTTTTTAATGGCTAGATTGTTTTATCATTATAATCATCTTTTCACTTTTTGTATATGCCTTATGTCATGATTTTGTGCAATCCATCTGTTAACAGTTTGGTTTCTGCACAGTTACTTTAGTTTTCCACCATCTACAGTTATCAAATTGTATGGATAGCTTGATCATGGGTAAGGAAGAACCCTATTGGTTTTGGACACAAGAGCTCAGCTAAGGTCACTTTAACTGAAAGAGGAAAATTTCTGCAAAATAACTCAAGTTCTCTACCATTAATGTTTACCAAATGAATTGAACATCGTCCATTTCCAGAAGTTATAACCCTTTGATTTCATGATCTATAGATCAAAGATCAAGTTCATTGTTAGTGGAAGAAGAAAACTGGTTTCTTCATGTTTACTTGAGTTCTCCACTGTTGATAGTTACTGACATTTGTAAATGGCCTAAAATTGGATAGAGATGAACCGTATGGATTTCCGAGTCAAGTATCAAGGTCCCACAGACTGAAAAAATAAAATGGATTTTGCACAAGAACATGAGTTCACTATTGTCTATGGTCACCAAATTATGTGGATGGCTTGCATTTGGTATAAGGAAGAAGTCTGTTGATTTTGAAGTCAAAGGGTCAGATGTTAAGATCAGTGTGACTAAAAGAATACAACAAATAGTTTCTCCACTTTAACATTAATTTACATGACATACCTAAAAAAATATTTTGTGGTTAGCTTGCACTTGGGCTATATAAAGCTACTGATTTGGAGTCAAAAGATCAAAGGTCCTTGTCACAATAACACTAGTTCTACATCACAAAGCTGGCCCAGACTTTGTAGATGATTCACACTTGGGTTTAGACAGTAGCCTATCAATTTTGAGATCAAAAGGTCAGAGGTAAAGGTCACTGGCTAAATGAAGAAAGATGGTTTCTGCACACAAAATTTCAGTTATATACATACATGACTATGAAACATGGGTGGAGCATATAATGTGCCGTTCACAGTACTCATATTAAATATTTTAAAGAATTTTAACTTAGACCCTTTTGCAGATAGATACCTGTATAAATAGACCTTTGGGCATATAGGCACATAAAGACCTTTTGGCATATAGGCATATAAATAAACCTTTTGGCAAATAAACACATATAGAACTTTTGGCAAATAGGCATATAAATAGACACTTGTGCATGTAGGCATATATAGACCTTTGGCATATAGGCATATAAATAGACCTTTTGGCATATAGGCACATACAGATGTTTTGGCAAATAGGCATCTAAATAGACTTTTAGGCATATAGGTAAATACAGACCATGTGGCATATAGGCATATAAATAAGCCATATAGGCACAGAGATACCTTTTGGCATATAGGCACATATAGACCATTTGGCATATAGGCACATACAGACATTTAGGCATATAGGCTCATGCAGACATTTTGGCAAATGGGCGTGTACCTGAAATATACACACATATTTCATTCAGTATCAGGGAACAAATTAATGAAAGATTAAATCCCAGACAATCAAATAGCATAAAAAAGATAATAAGCTGCCCTTAAGTCACACTGCAAAGTAATTACAATTTAAATGTGCATTCAGTAAAAAAATATTTATTATTACTCTTGTTTTATTTAGTTTATTTAAAAAAAATGCAACTTTTAAACATTATTCAAAAGATTTTGTCTTGTTTTAATCTCTTACTATCATCTGACGACCATGAAAATCTGCATAAGCATATACTGATATAACATAGATTGGTCACAAAGGGTTGCATTAAATAAAATTTCAGTAAAGTGAAAATAACAATTGTTACAATGACTCTTCACTGTAATGTCCCATATAGCAACAGCAGTTACTATTCTGTGTTAAGGTAGGAGAGTAGAAAGTTTGGTCTTACATATTACTAACAGAACCAATAAACTTATCCAAGTTTATGTAGTTATAGCATTATTCATAGTATTCAGAAAACAATTTGAGATGACAGCTTGACTTTTTTTCTTCTTCAAATACATTACCCAATGATAATACCTTGGAACTACTACTACCTCAAATCCTGCTTTCCCAAAGATTCTACTTTCATTTGCTTCCACAATCTGAGCAGTTACTGGCTTAAAATGGCTAGAAAGAAATACAGTGATACCTCAGATGTGGGAGGTCATGTGATTAAACTCTGGCTGAGTCATACCAAAGACTAACAGTTACCTCACTCATCAGTAAAGGGTTAGTGTTAGGACTGGTTGATCTTTATGTGCCTATATGCCCAATGGTCTATTTATACAGGAATCTATCTGCAAAAGGATCTAAGTTAATTCTGGTGTCCGGATAATGTGACTTGGTGGGACATGATGCTACATTATCTGAGGCATGATGCCCCAGTGGTAGACATCACTATAAACTGCCACATGGCAGACATCATAGAGATGTGACTGAAACTTTTTTAAAGCAATGTTAAAAATCCAAATCACACACACACACACACACACACACACACACACACACACACACACACACACACACACACACACACACACACACACACACACACACACAAACAAACAATGCTCTCTACCTCCATCTTACAGACCAGTCTTGGCCCAGCATATGCTCACGTCCTTCATCATCTCTGCTCTTCCTTAATGATTACATTGATGGAATTTATAACAAGCCATCATCCCTCTCAGTCTTAGCTCTAGCAGAAGGATTTATGAGGCAATCATCATGGTATCTAGGGCATCACTAGAGTGCATGTCACTGGGAAACAACAGTCCCACAACTCTAAATGGAAGAGTCAAAGGGAGGTAATTCATTTTCAGTTGCATTCCACAAGATCATCCCTATCAGGCCATCTCACCATTATCTCAGATCCTAGTAGGGAGAACACTCTGATCTGTCTTGGCTAATAACAGCTATATGGTCCATGTGGAGACAGAATCTTAGACCAATGCACTAACTTTCACATATCAATATCGTCAGAATGGAAACCATTCTTGAAAGCCAGTCATTGTTGGCTGGTGAACTTACACAGGATTGGAGTTCTCATTCTGCCTGAAAACTTCACTGTGGTGACTTATTGCAAACAGCAAAGCAGAATTAGTACTCAGACCTTTGTTTGGGATTTTCCAAAGTGGTGTCCTCAATGTAAGTCCAGGCTTAAGTTTGACACATCAGAGGCTGGCTAATGTATTGGCAGACTTACTGTTCCACGAGAGGGAACTAATACATTGGAATGATTGCTTCATCCTTTAGTCTGATATGATAGATCCCTCAGTCTTGTAGGATAGATGCATGATGGATGTATTGGTGACCCTTGCCTTAGTGGAATTTATCTTGGATATTGACCTGATACAACAAGACACCAGTTTAAATGCTCTCAGGAGTTTAATTAGTTCATTTATCATCTAAGTCCTGCCTCCTCACTACTTAGGCAGTTAGCAGGCAAAATCAGTAAACATTTCTTATTGGTGGACCCATCAACTTGCTGTGCTGACATGATTGATTAATATCACTATGAAACCCCATTATCAAGAACAGGTTGTTGTTCATTAGGAATTAGATATGGGTAATAGATCCTATTTCATCTCAAGGTCATAGACAAAACCCAGTGCAAGCTGAGAAGTGGTATTTCAGGAATGTCAAACTATGGCATGGAGGGAAATCATGGCTCATTTTACCTTCAGTAGTAGGGGCCCCAAATTGGCCGAGTGGTCTAAAGCGCTGTCCGTTACAGATCACTGCCATCTCACCTCTGTCTGCGTGGGTTCAAGTCTAGGATTCTGTGAATGTGGATATGTGAGAAAGCTTGCCAGTAGCTTCTCGTGGGTTGGTGGTTCTTTCCGGTGAGTTCCCGGGTTTCTTCCTCCACCAATAATACTGGCCGCCATGAATAGCCTATCGTGTGCTGAAAAATGGCGTTAAGCCCAACAACAACAACAACAACCTTCAATAGTATATCAACATAGATGTTTTCATCGTGAATAAAGTGGGCTATCTGTCCCACATTTTGGACTAAACCCACACCAGTGAATTTGCTGTTCATATTGGCTCACAAAGTTAGGACAGTCACCACATTCTTTGCATATGAATGAAAGTGTTCCATAACTATCATTATCCATAGGATGAAGATCTGATTACCCTTCTCCATTTCGTATAAGAGATTTTTCATGTCAAAGGATCAACTCGATCTGGGAGAACTTTTATCTGTGCTTCTAGATCATTCAACAGCTCATTGACTTATACTGGATTTGCAGGAGATACATTTTTTTTACCTTTTGAAGCCATTCCCTGATAGATCAAGTCTTCTCCAGTTGGATCTTACATTCCTTTGAGTAAATATATACAGTGCCTTGTTGAAGCTACTTCCAATGATATGCAAGACACTTCCAAAGTGGTATTAGTCCTGGATAAATGAATGTATCTCCCTATACTCTTACCTATTTTTATAAGGTAGTGTCACTGAGTAATCTATTTAAAAAAGACTCCAATTTTGTATAATAAAATATGTTTCTTCAGGAATACTTACCCAGTCATTATACACATTCACTCTCCCAGCCTCTCCACTGTTTCACATTTTAGACAGCATACCTTCTGCTTCAGGTGGCACTCTACAGTTTCATATTTAGCATAGGGTTAAAATTTTAAAGAAAAATTATCTCCCTGTGTTTCCTCACTAGTTATACTGGCTATTTAAGAAAGACTTTTGTATATCTTTTGTATTTTAATATCTTTTGTATTTTAAGACTTTTGTATAATCTTTTGTATTTTAATTCCCTTTATTTTGGTGTTTGATTGATGGGTGTAATATGGGTTGTAGAGTTTACAGGCCTTACTACAGATGTGCACTTTTCAAAAAGTACTAGCTCCACTTGTTCATTTTCACTTCCTGAACTTCAGAGATAAATTGTAAAAAGAAAAAGAGTGGATAACTTTTTTACATTTTATATATTTGGTAATTCATTCATTTTACTTTTAGAAGATGGTATTGTTTTGTCTGGCAAAATTCATTGACCATATTTAATAGCTGCCAAGGATAGTGTACTTTAGACAAATTCAGGTTGATTTTTGAAGCACAAGGGAGCAGTCATTTTAATTAGCAGTGTGCTAAGATCATTTACAATTTCCTAAAGTACAATATCCAAAGAAATGTCAGCCACATTACATGAAAGTAGCATAGCGGTATTCCAACATTCTCTACACTGTACATGTTTTAAATGTAAACAACTTCACCTCACATACATCACTCTCCCAAAAGTAAAAAATAACTGGTGAGGCCCACATCAGTAATAACTGAGATATTCATGGGATTTGGCACCAATCCCTGTACCAATGGGAGAGCACTCTGCCCAACTGCCACCTAGATGGGCAGATAATTAAGCCTTTTAGCTAATAGTGTTTAGCCTGGGAGGGCTGGATTTATGAGTTATTATTAGTTCTACTAAGGTATTATGATGGGGTAAGTATTTGTGAAGAAACATTTTTTAAAACAAAATTGGTTTCTGTTATGGAAGGATGAAATTGTACTTTTAGAGAAACTGTTGTTAAGATTTGGATTTCTTTCTTACATTTAATGTTTGACAAATGTTATTGGTTATATCAGTGTCAGCAGTTTAATAGCAAAATATGCTTCCACCACTTTGTAACAATTTTAATTATACTTGTGCCATATATAGTTGCTTATAAGACAAGTTAAACTGTAAACTGCACAGACCCAGATCTGCCATTGCATAATATACTGGTAGATCTTGGTTTGTTGTTTGTGTTAGTAGTCAGTAAAACAAATAACCCTAATCTGCAAGCTTATTATGCTATAGCAGATCTGGATCTTTGTTGTTTGTAGTTTGACCCCACTTATGAGCAAATATATAGTAACAGTACCTTGTTGAAGCACTTCTGATGATTTGCAAGTAATTCCATAGTGTTATTAGTCTATCTGTCTTGTCATTGTACAACTATGCTCTTGTCTGAAAACTATTTTTCTTACCTAGATAATTTTCAACACTCTAACCCATGTATCTGATATGAATTTCTTTATCTTTCTCATGGACAGGCAACTTGTTGATACTTTTATTTTGGTTTCTGCTCTTCTCAAGCTGATGTGTATGGTAGTAACTGTTCTAATTTTGCTGGGTCTTTAATTTTATGGATTGTAGCCACCATGAAACTATAAAAAGTAATAGAGATACCCAGAATAAGGGTGAAATGCATTGCAAAACAGTACAGACACCAAGAAAAGAGTGAATGTTTGCATAACAGCTTATTATAGAATAGAATTTATTTCACTTTTCAATGAACATTTCAGCATGAGTCCAACCCAATTGAGGACTTTATGGAGTGCCCACCTGGACTTCTGGCACTTGACAACATGATCCACTTTGCTCAGGTCCATAAGGAGAGTTACATCAAGGTACAACCAATCTCCATAATTCACTAACTCAAATACTCTGCATTACTTTGTTACATACTCTGCATTACTCTGTTAAATGTTCTCATGTCTACAAAAACTTGGTAATTTCACAATAAATCTGATCCTGTACGGTTTTAACTTTTTCATGGTCTACCTTATACATTAAATCCCTATTATGCATTTACATAAATTCTTTTCAATGTATTCAAAGGGTGTTTTATTTTAGTGTTTTTTGAAGCATAACAGCTGTTGTAAAGTCTCTAAAAATCCAGCCTTCCAATATCCTTTTTCTCAGGATTTAGCAGGCCATATTAATTATCCCCTAACATGAGTGCATTATAAGCATATCTCATCAAAAGGGTGTCTTATTTTATTGTGAATTGGTTTTGCCATTCTTTTATTGTTATTATTAGTATTACTGTTGTTCTGTTGTTATTGTTGTTGTTGTTGTTTTATTAGCCATAAGGACTATTATATTACCAGTCCTGATAAATTGTCACTTGTCCTTCCCACAAAACAAATACATATCAGGCTATTAAATTTATGAAAATGATTAGTCCAAGAGAAAATTTACTAGCCTTGTACTGGCAAACTACCATTAATTTCAAACCCAATATATTTTCATGTAGTATTACAGATTTATACATTTTTGATGTAAGGTCATTAATGCTCATATTTCAGTTTTACAAAATGTTTAAACATCATTTTCAATGGCAACGCTAATTTGTCTTAGAATATTTTAAAATGTCATGCTGTAAATGGCTATCTTTTTGGTTTCATGTTTGAAACATTCATCTAACTTTGTTATGTTTTGGTCTTAAATCAGGCATATTATGTTATCGATATTGTCTTCAACTATTTGCATTTATTTGTCCTGGCCAGAACTTTGTAATAGATGGAGAGATTTTCTTGAAACTTTGATAAAAAGTATATATCATAACGAGACTATGCATCATGTACAAAAAACATATCCTCTGCCTCATGGTCAGTGTCACAGCAAGAAAGAATGCAATTGACTTGTATCCTTGCTTTGAGCTTAACATTTAACTGCTCAAGATATTTTAATGAAACTTTTACCAAATGTATATCGCATATAGACAGTGTGTTGCAGCTTGTAACCACACATGATACCTTAAGGTCATAGAAATTAAAATTGAAACTTTTGAAAAATTATAGATATTTGAATGAAAATTTAGGCCAGTTATATATCATGACTAGACAGTGTGTCACATACCATATCAGTACCCGCTACTTCAAGATCAAAATCATGGAGAGCAAATATAGATCAATAAACCTTTATCAATAAACCTTTATCCAGCATCTCCAAAATTGCTAAGCCATTTTTGATAATGATTTGACAGACATCATCCTGGTCTAGGACTGTTCACGGTTATAAAAACAACTATAAAATATGTCTGCTGTTACAATAACTAAATAACCCATCTATCATCCTTCAACAATTGCTGTTCTTTCAGCTTCTTTAAAGACTATGACCAGTTACAACTAAATTTGGCACAGAGCATCTAGGCATAAAAACCTTTCAAATATGTGCAGATGATGCCATTCCATTCTAATAATATATATAATAAAAAACAGAAATCATAATATGAAGACCTCTCATATTTGTAAAATAAATGAACTGCCATCCTTTGTGACAATCATTATTAACAGTGGTTTCATGTTGTCATTGGGAGTGATGGGGGCTGTGATACAGTCACATGTTTCCATGGTTTCGGATTGTCTTTGAGAACAGTGGTGACCAAGATACACATAATTACTTTTTGCTATAGTTTCAGGTTGTTCTTGAAAAAAGTGGTTTCATTGATACAGAAAACCATTTTTTTATTGTTTCAGTTTGTCTTTGATAATATCAGTTACACTGATACAGATAATAACTTGTTGCTGTTTTCAGGTTGTCCTTGTAAAAAGTTATTTCATTGACTTAGATAATAACCTGCCACTATGATTTCAGGTTGTCCTTGAGAACAGTGGTCGCAGTGATGAACATGACTGTCCTTTTGTGCAGGGAAGCATCCAACTGACCAAAGTACTGTGTGATATGCTTAAGATTGGGGAGCAACGTAAGTTGCCTTGTTTATTTTCCACCTTTTATAGACTGCCCAGAAGCAAATCATTTGCTACTACCATCCCAATCAATTCTGCTTTATAAAGAAACTAGAAAACTTCTTTCCAAATATGTGAAATTCGAAAAGGTGTCTGACTAGCTCCGGGAGTGTGACCCTAAAAGGAAAACTGCTCGAGGATTAGAAATTAATTTGTACCTGAGATTCACTAATTTCCAATTTTAGGGAATATCTTTGACCATGTTGTTTATACATTCATCAAACTGGATACAAGCACATGTCCTGAGAAGTACATGAACATGGTATCAAAGACATACACTTACCACATGGTTTGGAATCATCATCTCTTGGTATTGATAACCTGGAGTATTGACAAATGGACAAAAGGTCTTGTGTTTAAAAAAATGCTTGTGCAGACAAATTTTGCTGTCTTTACCAACTTCATTTTTGTTTACCTTAACATGACTCATGACTTTTGCTTATCCAGCTTGTCCAGAAAGAGAATTTCTTTCCCATTTGAAAGATTGTTGATTTTTCTAATTTTCTTCTCATTTTAAAAAGATTTCATGTGATAAGTAAACTATACATTGAAAAAAGATTCTGAAATGTTATTGATGTTTACATTGGTTTGATTTATCTTTATGATTTGTCTTCATCATTTGTTTTCATGTTATAAGAAATATATCCAGGTCTTGTAATTTCTTTGTTTTGTAAGCTTTGGCAAACAAAATATTAAAAAATCAGGTATCTTTATAAGTTTCATATAAATTGTACACAGAATTAGTATAATATTTTAGTCATCACTTGATATGATAAGGTGATATGTTTTTCAGTATATGAAATTAGATTTTAACTGTAGCATTAGTTTAGATGCTCTGTTCATTACATTTTATAGTATGTTGTGATATTATGCAAGTAAGAATATCAGAATTTTATAAACTGTTAATTGATCCATGCTTTCTTTTTTCAGCTTGGGAGGAAGAGCAAACATACTACCCCATGCTGTTGTCTGTTGAACGGCCTTTGGAGGAATTTTTTTCCATTTGCATCCAAGTGTTAAACAAAACATGGAGGGATATGAGGGCCTCAATACTCGATTTACAAAAGGTATTACTGTCTTCCCTGAGTATGGCAGGCCATAGATACCACTTTAATGTTAGTGTCAGCAATGACAACCCATAGATACCACTTTAATGTTAGAGTCATTAGTGATGGCATCTTTGTCTTCCTGTGTATGACAAGCCATATATACCACATTAATGACAGTATTAGCAATGATGGTAACATCAATTGTGTTAAAGTTTCATGTGATAGATGTTTTTTGTGTCACATAACTTCTTGATTAGTGGTTGTATTCAGTTGCATTTTTGAACTAATGTTACTATATGTAGTAAATTTGTAATGTGCTTGGAATTCCTGTCTTTCCTGTGCTAGTAGAACCTTAACGCCATTTCACAGATGAAGCACTGTTCCACAGAATGCTTATCAAATATTTACTTTAGCACTAGTTAGTATCCAGTCTATATTTTATTGTACAGTCTTCCTGGACAATTTCAGTGTACAGATAATGCATCATTGTTGAGTTGCTTCCCTTATTTAGGCAGTCTGTTTGAATTTTTATTAAAACACATGCAAAAGGACTATGCATTGTTTTGGTATCATATAAACTAAATATTACATACTGCTGGTGATTATATACCTCTTAACTGTCTTTTTCATCAACTGCTTTGCTGCTCCTTTATTTTTGTAAAAGATTATTTTTACTTCCTTATATTCTATGAAGTTTGCCTTTAAAAGTTAGCTTACCTTACAAAGTAAAGATGTAACTCCTTCAGAGTTTTGTTCAATTAGTAATCCAGACTCAAAAATATGTTTGGTCTAAATAAGTGAGGTCTATTTGGTTCTACTTAACAATTATAAGTTTGGTAAATTGCATGAGGTTCAAGCTCATAACAAGCACATGTGAACAGTATCTAAATCTATGCTCCCGACATGCATGTACATACTAGAAATCTTAGCTCTCTTTTGATGTGTTTAGAGCTGTCCACTCTGGAAGTACGTTTCTCTCTACCAGTACGGTCATGCAGAATCAAACATTGTGTAAGGTCCATTTTAGCCCTACTTGTCATAGCTTATTGGATGGCATGTTGTTGATCAGGTGTGCATTCATTAGCTTAAGCTTTTTTATAACCACTCATCACAAATTAATTTAAAGATTGTCATGAAACTTTACACACATACACATTCATGGACACACACTATAGACACCTTTGCTGCCATATTGGAAATCTTGTTATCACTATTTCCCTTGAATACATGATCATGTCAGCATTGTGTTTTCACTTAAAGTCTTGTAATGTCTGGTTGGTCCTGAATTATGATACTGCCATTCAGATATACAATGTGCAATAGGACCACCATGACAGTCTTCTTAAGAAGATCTTGTTATTCCACATCAACTGAAAGTCATATTGACTTAGGGCTATCACTTTTTATAATGTCATGTTAATTTTAAATGAAAATGGTGCTGCTCAGACATCTAGTATGGATGTTGTACCAGCTGTCTTGAAAATGTTATTGCAACTTCTCCTCAATGGGAAATCTTGTCAGCATGAGGTTTTTACTGAAAGATTTCTTATGATAATTACATGGTCCTAAATGAAAATTGTGCAGATCAGACATCCACATGGCAGTCATCTTGAAAATCTTAAACCAAATTTTTATGATATATTGTTGGTCTCCGATGAAAATGATGCTGATCTGACCTATGATATAGTGCCACAGTGGCCATCTTGAAATTCTTCTTACGGCTACACTTTTGTTGTGATGTCTAGTTTTTTCAAAATAAAATGATGCTAATCTGGCATCAGCATAAAGGCTGCTGTCTTGAAAAGCTTTTGTCACTACTCCTTCTAAGTAGAAAGTCCAGTCAACATGGGGTTTTCACATAAAGACTTTTTAAGTGGTCAGTTTGGTTCTAAATGAAAATGGTGATGATCTGACGTCCAATGTGGCCACCATGGAAGCTGTCATCACCACATCACCACTTTGCCTAAATGGAAAGTCATATTGCACCAAAAGACTCTTAAGTCTGTCACCATGGCTAATTTCAAAATCTTTATTTTGCTTAAAAATATCAGAGAAAGTCAACAATCAGCAGTTAAAAATAAGGAAGTAAAGCATCTGTCCCATTGAGTGAACTCTTGTTATCTCAGATTGTATTTATCCAGAAGAGTTTATGTCTAACCATTAGCATAAATTTGTTATTGCTGCTCCACCTAAACTACTTCAAGATTCAGTGGAATTTGTCAGGAAACACCTCAGACTGTTTAAACTGCACATATTTTTCATGCAAAATGTCTGCATGATCAAACTATTGCTTGTAGAAGTTTCTAAAGAATAGAAAGGAATATTCAGATACTTGTGAATAATAGTTAGAAAAGGTAAAGATTACATTTATCAGATTGGGTCTGTTAATTTGAGTATGTCTCAAGGAAAGATGATTGCTGTAGCCAAGTGAAATTAGAAAGAAAAAAAAGGCTGAATCAGCTTGAGAGATAGCAAAAGCCATTGATCTTCATAGGGTTTGGGACTGTAGTTGTGAACCTGTAATGGAAGTAATTAAGGTCTATGTGTATTTTGCAAAATACTTAGTTGAACACGTTTACTGTTGCAGCATCAGTTTCAGATCAAAACTTTGAACTTTTAAGAAGCATGCTTTTTAACTTGACAGCAGTATGTAATATTTTGTTACCTTGGTCTAACTTATGTGTGTGTGATTTGGAATTTTAACGTAGCTTTAACAATTTTGCAGTCATATCACTATGATGTCTGCAATGTGGCAGTTTATAACTTATGCAAAAATATTAACTGCCATAGAATGTCTTGTTAGGGTTGGCAGGTCTGGTACTCAATGAAAAACTTGATATCTAAAGACTTGTGTGTCCACTATCATGCAGTCTTATATATATATATATATATATATATATATATATATATAATATATATATATATATATATATATATATATATATATATATATATATATATATATATATATATAATATATATAATACAAATCATATGGCAAATAACAACCTAACAACACTTTCAAGCACACTGGATCCACCAAGGGATCAAGTGTGTCAGGGATTGATTAAGATAGATGCAATAAACTGACAACGAACAGTGCGATATATCCGGGATATAATCTGCATTGCATAAATGTACAAAATAGTAATGTCGCTTTGGCTTGTAGACTTTTAGGGAATTATACAGTTTTCAGTATCCGCAACAAGTCTATACAAGCTGGTTGTATTTATAGTTTTAACTCATTTGGAGACAGCCATGTAGAGGTTTACCAACACAACGTTTTTGTGTTTATTTCTTTGTTTTATATATGTTTTGTATTTGCCTTTGAAAAAGACTCATTAAGAGTCGAAAGCGCTCAGGCTAGTTTGTTGCTAGTTTCACACTGTTTATCGTCAGTTTATTGCATATAGATATATATATATATATATATATATATATATATATATATATATATATATATAAAGAATACAAATCATATGGCGAATAACAACCCTCTCAAGCGTACTGGATCCACCAAGGGATCTCGTTTGTCAGGGATTAATTAAAATAGATGCAATAAACTGACGACGAACAGTACGAAACTAGTAACTAACTAGCCTAAGCGCTTTCGACTCTTAATGAGTCTTTTTCAAAGGCAAATACAAAACATAGTTACGACAAACAAATAAACACAAAAACGTTGTGTTTGTAAACCTCTACATTTCTATCTTCACATGTGCTAAAACTATAAATACAACCAGCTTGTATAGACTAGTTGCGGAAACTGAAAACGTTGTATAATTCCCTAAAAGTCTACAAGCCAAAGCGACATCTATTTTTACTTTGTGTACATATGTAACGCAGATTATATCCCGGATATTTGATTCTATACCGGTTATTCTTATAGTAAAAATTGAAGGATAATAAGAAGATTTAGAAAATGTTAAATTCTACTAGTGCATAGTTTTCATTTTCTAGTCTTCTTGGTTTAGACCGCTTGGTTTCAATGTTCTAAGGCGGCGTATCCAGTATGATTCCTTTTCCTTCCTGGTTTCGGAACTCCAGCTGTGGTTGTTAGCAATAGCGATAAGTATTATATCACTGAAAGTGTGGCCAGGGGAGGAGAAGTGTTCTGCGACCGGGCTTCTGTACAGCTTTTTTGTCATCCAATCCAATATATATATATAACATCTGTAAAGGATGTCAAACTTAAAAATAAAAGATATCTCTATCAAATATGAAAGAAAGTGGACATCTCATGGATTTATGGGTTTTCTTTTCTGCCAAGAGATTCTTGCTGAGATTGCTTTAGTCCTCAGATTTAAGCTGTAAGTAGCTATCAAGCATGCACGGTAGTACATTCCAAGAAAACTCCCCCTCCATAATGGCATGCCAGAATCAAGATATGTATGTTCATTATGGATATTTTTATGAAGGTTTGTCCTTAGATGGATCCAATATACTTTCTTAAAGTATGTAATGTTACTCTGTTGAACATGGCAACAAATTTTAACCTTTCTTAAAGATTTTAACATTTGTTTGCATTTAACTTTAATTAGGTTAAATTAAATTCGGAGTTTCGAACCCAGGTCCGCGACTAAATGGCACCCATCACCTTGCCTGCACGCACCAACCCATATACCGTCACGACTAAGCACCCATCACCAAAAAAATGATGGCCCTGAATTGTTGTTATATAAGCTCGTGCATAGCAGACACACTCGCATGACGACCTAGTAATTAATTCTCATATATATATACACAGTCGTTACAGATTCCTATGAAAGAAATCAAGGTATATAGGATTTTTGTATTACAAATAATTATAAATATATACCAGACAGAACAGACTGTGCTATTCCTGGATTCTGTAGTAGACTCTTGATAATAGCAGGCAGAAATAATAGTTTAATACAAACAATACTATCATATATATGTGTGTGTATGTATGTATGTGTGTGTGTGTATATACATACATAACACACACACACAAACATATTTGTACCACATACATTAATAATAGCATGGCTTTTAAAGTGTTGGTATAAAGCAATTTGATATATCAATACTATTTGTATATCAAATTGTGATCCACCATGGCGAATTAATACGCATACATGAACATTCTTGGAACTGTGCTGTTGGGTCTATTCCTATTGATTAATGATGAATTTCCACTCATTAATCATTAGTGATGAAAGAAAGTAACAATAAAAGGTAATACTATTCCCCATTTTCTAAATGACTTTAACATGGTACGCAGTTTGATCACAGTCCGTTATGTTTCTGTTTCCCACTTTTCATTCATGCCCAATAAACAAAATATGCTGAAGTTTAGAGTGAGAGTGAAAAAAAATTGGGCTGGATTAAAAACATTGAAACTGAAACTGCACCAAGTAACCTACAATATCGTTCTTCATAACGGTATGTTTACACTTCCCTTGCGACCTATCTGAAGTGTTTATATTATCAATGATACAAAGTTGCAATTGCTGGTTAAAAAACAGTTAGGTAAATATCTTGATTAGGGGGCACACATATGTAATGTATTTATGGCTTTGTTGATGTTGTTGTTTCTTAAACCTATTATAAGGTTTTAAAAATCGATTGTTATTAATTAAATATGAAAATATATAAAGGCTGTTACCCTTCTCCCTCCCTCTCTCTCTCTTTTTTTCTCTCTGTTGACCATTTTATGAAGATAAAGGCGAAAATGCATGAAATGATAATAATAGTGGATTTTCACTTGTGTAATATCACAATGCCTCTGGACCTACAAAGAATGATGGTAAATGTTAAGTCAAACTGACCGAAGAAGAGAGAGACAGAGAGAAGCTCATTTTTATGGCCAGTAGTAATGTTAATTAAATCAAAATAATGACTTAGATCAACTTTAAATATATTAAAATGTTTTAATTACCTCTTGCTGGTTCGGCATTTCGCTTAGGTTCTATTCCATGCTAATTTCCTTGTGCAGGTATGTTAGTGTATTGATCAGCGTTCAGTATTCAAGAATCTATATGTCTGTAGGACTAATGCTCTACTTTCTTTATTAAAACCATCTTTCATGTTTAAATGATAAGAGTAATTTATATTTATTTAAACATCAATGTGATCAAAATAGAAACTCAAAAATGAAAACAATCAACTTATCACTATTTATGAATCAGTGGAAAGCTTAACAAGGGAGTAAATGATATAAAATACAAAACACCATACATATTTTATTACAAGTTTGGAAAAAGACTATGTGGCCCATGCCTAACTTTTTCCTCCTTAAAAATTGTTTGTTGTATGTAAGAGTGTACATTATTAGACTTTGTTCTCTAAGTGGAATTTTTTTTAATTCAGTTATTTTCCTGTCACTAACTTTTGTTAGAAAGATGGGGATAATGGTATCTGGTTCTACTTCTTATTAAAAGTTTAAACCCTTTGACAATAAATTGATCTTAAATAATACACTTAATTTAAGAACTGAGATAATGACCTTTAGTTTCAGTCTGATTGTGGGCTTTTTCATTAAGTGTTATTCATTTTTATGATAGGTCATCCATGTTGTCAAGGAACAAGTGACTCGAGCTTTGGACAAACACCAAATGCCCAAGACCTTTGACAGTTTTCGCCAGAAATTAAGCCAGCTGAATTACCATGAGATAAAGAAAATTTGGGATTCAGAAAGGATGGTGATAGATGAATTGGCAGCTCAAGCACAACCTATACTGTGAGTTCTTTATTAACTGGATTAACTAGGATTGTCTTTTCTTGTTAAAAAGTCTTGGCATAAAGCTACAAGTAACATATAATATAGTATTCAAACATGTAGTGTGTATTATACAAATATGCAATACACAATACACAAGCATATAATACCTAATACAAAGTATGTAACATATTACACAAGCATATAATACAAAATTCATAATACATAAACATAATAAACATATAATACATTATATACAAACATGTAATACATAACACATAAGCATATAATCAATAATACAGAAATATGTAATAATATGCAAGCATATAATACATAAACATATCACACATAATGCATAAGCATATAAAACAGAGTACACAATGTAATTCATGATATGCAAACATGTAATACATAATACACAAGCATATAATAATACACAATTATGTATTACATAATATGCAAGCATATAATGCATAAACATATCACATAATACACAAGCATATAATACATAATACACAATAATGTAACATAATAAAAAAAATTATCCATAACACAAACATGTAATACATAATACACAAGCATATAATAATACACAATTATGTATTACATAATATGCAAGCATATAATGCATAAACATATCACACATAATACACAAGCAATTAATACAGAATACACAAATATGTAATACATAATACACAAACATATAACATAATAAATAAACGTTATACATAATACAAAATATTTAAAATATACAGATGTATAATACATAATGCATGAATATGTGGTACATAATACACAAGCATGTAATACATATGCAAACATTTAATAATATGCAAATGGGTAATGCATAACATGCAAACATGTCATACACACTACATAAACAAGTAACATAAAATACACAAAAACAAGTTGAGTAGGTCAAAGTTCAAAGTCACTGTTACTGAAGAAATACAAATGGATTTCTCACAATAACTTTGATTCTACAAAAGATAACTTGACCAAACATGGTGGATGATATGTACCAGAGACAAGAAATCTATTACTATTTTGCTCACCTGTACAAAGTAGAGGAGAACAGTTTTACTAATCCAGGTGACTGTGGGCAGAGATAAAACCATATACTATTTTTTTACTTGGAACCATGAGAGGATGCATTTTGATTAGTTATACACCATCAGCTTAAAAGTCGGTCACAGTGACCCATATTTTATATTATGCATCCTACAGTCTTGAAAATTTAATAGTAAACTTTTCATATAATTTATTAACTATACTGTATATATTGTGATAAGTTACCCACAGCTGGTTAATTCCTTTATGTACTAGTGAATGCCTGTAGGAATTAAATTAGAGGACTGCATGCATTTTATGTGAGGTCTTGTCTGTTGGTGCTTATCAAGGCAATTATTGATGAACACAATTCTTTTATGCGCAACAAGAATTTCATTAGAAAAGTGGCCAGCATTTCATTGGCATGGTCACTTTAGTGTCTACTTATTTTACAAATGATATTAATGATTATACTTTGTAGAAGTGACTAATGTAATCATGATTTACATTCTTGTTGGATCAAAAGGTCAGAGGTTAAGGTCACTATAATATAATTCAAAAATTGATATTTTCTGTACAAAAAAATTGGGTCTTGCGTTACTTAGAGCAAAGCAAAAATGGATGGATTGCAAATGACTCGATAAATGGCTAAGGTCCCAGTGTGTTGAAAAAAAAAATGATTTCTTCCAGAAATCATGTTAAAATTGGAAAAATGTTAACTCAAGTTACCTACTATGTTGGTTGGCTCATTTCCAGAACACATTGGGAATTCCCTTAATGCATAACATCACACATACCATAACATCTATAAGAAAAAATGTTCTTAATCCACATGATCTTACACAGCGGCTTAACACTACCATTTCAGACCCACCCACCTTGTCTCTCTCTCTCTCTCTCTCTCTCTCACACACACACACACACACACACACACACACACACACCCCACACACACAACAACAACAGAAGGTTTATTGAGTACTTCTATTGTTACTATAATTAATTTCTTGAGTTTCCTTTATTTGTGTACACAGTCAGTACTCCAAAATAATGATCATATATTTTTACATATAATCTTTGTACTTTGATACTTTGAAACCAATAATTTGGAGATCAAGAGTTTTAATTCTGTATGGCATATGGCAGTTTCATGAAATGACCCAGACTTGTTTGCTTATCCCAGTTAATCATGAATGAAGAAGGTAATTGAACCAAGTGAAGTTGTCAAAACATTCATGCATTTTTAAGTCCTTAGTAGAGCCAGTCATTGTTTCAGATTGTTTTTGGTGAGACAAGACAAGTCTGATTGAGCTCATCAGTTACCAAGTCCTAACACACTGTCCCTATAGGAAACATATGAAATAGACATTCTGCCTTTAATAGCAGATAATGCCATTACAATAGTCTTGATCATTAATGGTCTGACATGTTTTAAGGAATCATTAATGTCAAATACAACAAAGTGTATCTTTAAATTTTCTCATGCCTATAAAAACTGGTTGTGGTGTTTTAAAAATGTTCATTTTCAAGCAGTAATTACATGTTATTTTTGTTTTGAGAATGTCTACATAAAAAAGAGGTGAATAAAAAAGTGTGAGTAAAATTTGTGTTGGACAAGTAAAAATTCCAAGTTCCTTGACGTGAAGTTCATGTATTCAAACTCATGATTGATGTAGCCCATCTGATCATGTGAAGTGCAATGACAAACATGCTGTCTCTCTTATCAAGGATGATGTTGCAGTCAGCCATTAACCAAAAGAAATTTCCTTAGTTGCAAAGTATACATATTTTGCATAAAGCACAGATAAAGTGCAGAATTACAGAGAGAAGAAATGTGTTGAAATTACAACAGGGAGGCTTTAATCCCCTTTCATGATCTAATGATTTGTCTGTTTATCACACACACACACACACATACACACACAGAGCAATCTAAAAAAATATTGAAAAGATCTTTAAGATAATTTCCAGAAATTTTTTTTTTACTGATTATACCTTTTACTCAGAAATTTGTAATTTGGCTCACAAATGCAGATTTATAATCTTTATGATTGTTGGCAGCAGAAATGTTTTAGATCATTTAGAAATTCTGGATTCATGGCTTGGTATTGTTCCAACATTACAGTAATCAAGAGAAACAATTTGAGTAGTGAATGGAAAGACAAATAACCTTTTGTTTTCATCAGAAGTATTCTTATGTTGTTTGTTGGTCTTAAATAAAAATGATGCTGATCTGACATAATATGGTCATTGCATGCTGATTTTACATCCATTATGTCCATCTGTGGTGGCCATCTTGAAAAGCCGGTTATCAGTACTTTTTATGGATGGATGGTTGTGAACATAGAATTTTCACCAGAAGACTGCATATGTATTGGCCTAAATGAAAATGATGCCAGTCTTACATCCAATATGGCTATCTTGAAAGGTTTGGATTCCTGGAAATTCTAGTAGAGCATTAGTCCCTTCCAGGAACTCCTGTTTAATTTCTGCAAGTGACACTTAACAACAGAAGTCTTTGAAATTTTTCAAGCTGGAAATTTTCTTACAGTAACATAATGTAGGTGTTATTTACATTTGTTTCAGAGAACTGAGGGAGAAAATAAAGCCAGAAATTATGGAGTTGATTGCACTACAAAGGTTGAGTGTTTTAGAAGAGGGATCCAGATTTCCAAAGTTTGATTCCAGAGGCGTAAGGTCAAAAAGTAATTATTGACAATTTTCCATTGAACACTATACACAATGTAACCTTTCTATAAAGGAAGACTCAGCAAACAATAATAATTTTATTATTTATGGACAAGGTGTCCTTCAAATGCTGGTAATTTTTTTTTCTGCATTGGAGGTTACACACTACCTATTAAAAATAAAGGTTGTACTTTGGCTAAATTTCCAGAGGCTTCAGCTGACGATATTAAACACAATGATGCCAAACAGTTTTCCAATCACATATTCGTATTTACTAACACTAAAAGAGTTAGATCTCATTGTCTGTGTTGGAACTTTATATTTTTGAGTTTCGTTGTCTCTCCAAATTAGTCTGTGCCCAATGAAACACATGTAAGATCCATTATGGAAACTTTTTTAACCCAACAAGGTCAGTAATAATAACACACCAAGCAGGCATGGTGGTAAGTTCTGAGAAATGTTCTAAGCAAATTTTACAAGTTGCTCCCCTTCTGTGAGACATGTTTGGATCAAGGCACCATTATGTACTTAGAAGTAGCTACTTTCAATCATGATTGACCAAAATGAGGTTGTGCCTTTATAAGACATATGCTTCTGTTATGTTAAATATGGTAAAATTTTTAGAGGGTATATGTTTTCTTTGTAAACATGTGGCCTATACTTGGAGGTGTCCACATTTGGTTTTATTGTTTACAGAATAATTCAAAATTGTTATTTGAAGTATAAAATTATCAGTTGCTTGTATGCACTAAATTGTAAATACAGTATTTTCTGCCTGGTTTCCAAAGATATTAAATTCTTTAATTAGGTGTCCAAACGCAAACAGTAAGACAGTTATCCCAACCCCTACATGTAACAAACTTAATGTTTACAGTGCTGCCATAAAGTAAAATAAGAATTTTTTTCTATCTTCATATATAGGGTAATGAATAGAAACAGTCATTACTGCCATTTTTTACTGTCATGCATCATGCTGGGCTTTGCCAATGTCTCAAATTGTGATTTAGTTTTTTCATTATTTGCGACAAAATATACCATCTGGTGATCTTTTTTGTGACAACATTTTTGGCTGTTAAAATTTATGTACACAGTATTGGGTTTGGAATTAAGAAAATCAAAGCCACCATGACTGGAAAAGTTGCAAACTTGGATATAAAATTGCACTGGAATCTGTTGTTACATAAACAAATCCATTGTTCATATTGACAAATCACCATAGCACAGCATTGTTATTTCGAGACATGATTTCTCTCCTTTTTAAAGCAGAATTCCACTTTTCTCCTGACTTGAGTCAGATTTTTCTTGATATAGTCTGCTTTTTATATTATTTCTGATACATTTTTTTTTAAAATCAATCTGTTCAGCCCCATCCTGCAACGACTCATGTAAAGTATTTGTTCCATATATAGTTGGCACATGGCTTTCATAAAGAGTATTCTCATTGGTCAAAAGTTTAAATTCATCCAATGAATCTTTGTGTATTGGAAACTGAAAGCATGCTTGCAAAACATGGCAAATTGAGTTGATGAGAGAGGCCTTGACATGAAAAGTTTAGATAAAGGTTTAAAATGGAAATGGGAATGGCTGGAGCGAAAAGTTGACGGAAATTTAGTTGGTTAGTTTATAAACAAACATTAGAGGACTGGTATTTTGTGACCTCTGAAAGAAAGATCAGAATTACAGAAATCACAGTTGGAAGAATTTGGAACATCACCTACAAAAGAAGTTGCATATGGAAAAATTGAAGCACAGAAGACATCTGGAACAAGTGTAGTTAATTACTGTAATTAGAATGATTTCTTGCATTAGAGAACAGATGTAGCCCCTCTGTCAGAATATTCAAATTGCATGTTGCCATTAGAAGCACTAGTTTGAAAGGAAAAGGCTCTTGTTGAGAAGGAAAAGAAATGATTGCATATTGAGCAAAAAAGTCAGTGGTGACAAAAAGGAAGGCTAAAGAAATCTTTGCCAAAGCCACAAAAAGATCTCGACTGGCATATCAACAGGTTGTGTCCAGTGCAGAAAAAGACAAATGAATGTATGGGATTATTTGTATATAGTGATGTGCTTGGTTTATTTTACAGACTTTTTTATGAAAAGAGAGAAGTATATTATGTTGCTGCAAAAATTGACAAATTAATGTGACTTAATAATTACAATCTGAACACTGACATGCACATGAAATAATTTCAGCATCAATAGTATTCGAGAACAAATTCATTTGCCAATAAATATTGTAAAATTTGAATATTTTTTTATTTTGTTTTATATTATGATTATAAGTTGCACCAGGATCAGTTTTTTATGATTGTAAAATGCATTTTTGGTCCGGGACCTTTGGCCCTATGAACCCTGGATGACAAGCACTGCCGCTTGAGACCACTTAAGGGAGGACCCCCAAACCCTTTTTAAAAAATTTTCAGCTTTTTTATGGATGCCCAAAATAATGTCTGTATTTTATAATCCACTTATGATGATGTCTGGCCTTAGTACTCTGTGCTGTAATATAATCCACATAGTCATGCTACCTGACTAGCTACAATCAACCACCTCTGAAAGGAGGAACAGAATGATTACAATAAACCTGACAATGTCATTTTTTTCCTGTTTGAAAAATGTGCCAGAAAAAATAGTTTTGCTAGAATTTCAAGGAAAACTCATTCCTTTTGAAGCATTGATCATTCTGTATATATACTAAGCATTCATTTGGTCCTTCAAAGAACGCCTTTAGTGTCACCTTCAATAACACATGAACCTTCATTAAAGCAACTTGAAGACCTTTGATGAAAGAAAATTGGCAACAAACTTAAATAAAAGCATTGTTTCATTTTTCATATTGATTGGAACATATTTATTGTGTCATGAAAGTTTCCTGTTTGCAGCAGAAAAGTTCATGCTTACGATTGCTATGAATGGCTTTTTAAAACCCAAATAAAGTTCCAAATTAAAGCTTGGACTGTATTGTTTTCTGTAACATACCACTGCAGATCTTTGCAAGTTCTTTATCAAAGTCAGTTGTACTATAATTTCCAGCTCTTGAGTGTAGAGTTAAACCAAGTGTCAAAAAAATATTTAGTAAAATTGTATTCTTTTACCTGTATTTTTTAGTTTTGGAAGGGGAAATAAACATGATGTAACAATGCATTCACTTCAGTCTTCCAGACATTGTTGTGTATTTACTGTGATACACATTCCTGATTCCCATGTTGTGAATTTTTCTTGAAAATTGTCACAAAGGATTTAAGGAAGAAATAGTAGGGCTTGAAAAGTTAAGTAGCTATTTTGATGCAGATGGTCGATTTTGTGGTGCTGTTTTATTTAGAAATTAACATCAACCTGCAATGGTGCATCCTAGAATAAACCCTGTATGTCTATAAAAATTTACTTAAAAACAGGAAATGTTTTATGATGGCTGATACAAAGTATTTAAAATTATTTTAGTTATTAAAAGTTTGCAATCACATTTAATATTTATTGCTGACCTGATCAAGTATGTTACTGACAAACTCCAAGACTTTTACTTAAAAATGACACTTTAGATTTGTCTTTAGTTGAAAATATAATGTTCTACTAAATAATTTTAGTCAAAGATCAACCAAAAATTCCAAGGCATTTAAATATCATTTCTACAAAAATATGATAGTGTCTAAAACAAAACAAACAGTATCTGAAAAGACAGAAAATATGGAAACAACCAGATTGCAAGATGCTGAATATACATTTACATTATAAATCATAATTATTTGAGGGAAGATGTCATTGTAATATTATTTTTGCATGAATTTTAGAAGATGATTTATTTTACCATTTTAATGGCATTTGTATGTCATTAAATGAAATCTCAGACAATATAAATATTTATAACAATTATTTATATTTATTTTGCAATTCTTAAATGCTACCCCTGACATTATCTGTAAAATTGTATTCATTATAATTGGGAAAATTAATGTTGCCAAAGTTTGGGAGGGTACATTTTGGTAAGTGTTGTTGCTTGGTTTGTATTACTTCCCTTAAAACCCATGGCCTGCTTTATCTTCCTTAGAATAGTTTGTGTTTCTAATAATAAGGCATTTTCAGAATTTAATTAGAAAGGCCAATCAAGAAATGTAAATGGACCTCACTCATTATAGTCCTGAGAGAAAGTAATTAGAGTGGTTGTCTCCTTTGATATTTGTTTGACAGCTTATCTATAGCACTTTGAACAGTACATAATCTTTTCAATAAAAAATATATCAAAGGTAGTTGCTAAAATATTTTTCTCGAAAATTGTATTAATTTTTAATAAATTCTCTGATAACAGAAATAGAGAAGAAAAACTTTTTAATTGTATAATTAAGATTACTTATTAAGATTACTTGTATTTAATGGCAAGATTGATATTTGCTTGTGATCATAAAAAATAAATATGATTCTAAATACCTTGCAAGTAATGCTTATCCTTTTTATTTTTTTTTGTATGTAGTATTACCTGCAAATCTCCAAACCATCTGTTTTAAATACTTGAATTCCAAACAAGGCAACATAAAATTTAAATTTTGGTGCTTTTTTTTAAATCAAGATGAAAAGTTGTTAATTTAATTTCAGATAAATACCAGTTCTGGAGACTGTCGCCAAACCACAAGGCTTTCCACTATGGCGATTGCAATGAAAATGATACCCCAAGCATAGAGCAACTTCAAAACAAAGGCATGTACATTGTGTCTGTGAATGATTGTGATGGCTTGAATTTTATCTTGCCTGCAAATTTTTAGCAAGACTAATGTATAACCCCTTACAGTGACATTAACAATGTTCTTTGCAATAGGTTTCATTGTTCAGGTTCTGCATTTGGTTTGATTTCTGAGAAATTGTTGCATTTAGAGTCATGAAATTGACTGAGTGCAGTCACTGTGCAGAGAACTACTTGCAGCTAGTAAAAGTTACAGTGACCCACTTTTGGGTTAAAATTAAGACCAGTTAAATTTAGCTTTAAGAAAACATGCAGCATTGAAGCAGTTGATATGTCACTTGGGCTAGTAAATAGAACGACAGGTGTCACCTTTTTGGCAGCAAAACTGGTGGTGGCATCATAAAAAAAATGAATATCTGGTAAAGTTGTTGATAGTCATAAAGAATATATCAAAGTGCATTGTGTGTGGGATGAATATGTTGCAGAATCCTAGCTGTAACAAGTTCTGGTACTTTTTAAGTGCCCTCCATAAGCTGGAGCATTTGATATTATGATGTTGTCTGTCTATCCATCATTGCACTTGTCTCTTAGCAATTTTATTTCGACGATTTGTGTTGTCTATTATTTACAGTTACCAAACATTTTTGATGGCTTGCATTTATGGTAGGGAAGAAACCTATCAATTTTGTGGTCCAAAGGTCTGAGGTCAGGGGTACTGGCTGAAAGAAGAA
The DNA here is from genome assembly GCA_016746295.1 of Potamilus streckersoni. Taxonomy (NCBI): domain Eukaryota; kingdom Metazoa; phylum Mollusca; class Bivalvia; order Unionida; family Unionidae; genus Potamilus; species Potamilus streckersoni. The sequence continues at coordinate 464,173 of JAEAOA010001626.1, forward strand.
AAGTAGTTTTCACAATAATTTAGTGTATCCATCATCTACTGTTACCATCTTTGTGGATTGCTTGCACTTGTGTTAAGGAAGAACCATATTAATTTCAGATTCAAAAGGTCAGGGTCAGTCTGACTGGAAAAGTGTTAACTGCTCAATAACAAAAGTTTTCTATCATTAGTGGTTACTAAATTTTGTGGATTGCTTGTGCTTGGGGTAAGGAAGAACCAGATTGATTTCAGAGTTAAGAGGTTTAAAGGTCAAGGACATTCACGAAAATGATACAAATGGTTTCTGCATGATAATTTGACTTCTCTGTCATCTGTGGTCAACAAACTGTATGGATGGCTTTCACTTGGAATGAGAAAAAGATCTATCTATTTTGGGGTTAAAAGGTGAATGGTCAATAGTACTGAATGAAGAAAAATTGTTTCTGCATGAAAATTTCATATATCTACATAGAGGACAGTTAAACTCTGGCAGGAATATAATTTGCCATTCACATTACTGGGTTTTTATACAGATTAGTGGTTCTTAAAGAGCGTTATTTATCAATAACTGTCATAACAATAGTATCAATTAATAGGCGAATGGCTTTTTTTCAGTCTCTTCCCTATCATTCCACCTATCTGGAAAACATGCTTATGCAGTATTTCAAACTCTTTCAAAACAACTGTCAATTACTTACTAAATCAATTACTTACTAAGATTGTAGTAAAGAAAACTTCCCAATACAGATAAATTTCAGGAACATAAATATAATATTAGCCCTAGGGTCTGAATGGAAATGTCATTGTTTGTGGATAAACAAATTATATATCAATATTGAAGACTAAATAAAACATTTTTTAATAATCTTGTATGATATATCAGAAATAAAACCATTTCAGTTTTAAGAATTTTTCTTAATCTTTTACATCTCTTTCAGTTCTCATTGTTGATATTAAACAGCTCATTATTGGAAGGGAATGTCCTCATGTGAAGGAGAGAACTCGCACAAGAGTAAGTTTGCAGTCCTAATTAATTTTGGTTACTTTTATCTTGTTATACTGCTCCTTCTGAATAGACAGTGTTATCAGCATTTAGTTTTTATGATACTTCTCTGAATATAAAGTCATATTGACATGAGATTTTATTAGAAGACTTCTTATGATGCCAAGTTGGTGTGAAATGAAAATGATGCATCATAAATGGATGCCACAGCAGACATACTTTGATATCATTATTCCTTCTGAATGGATGGCCATATCAACTGAGGGCTTTTACTTCTTATTATATCTAGTTGGTCTTAAATGAAAATTATGCTGTTCAGGAATCCAATATGGCCACCAAAGTGACCATCTGGAAAATCTTTCCACTGCTATGAGGTATTCACTGAAGGACTTCTTTTTATGTCTACTTTGTCCTAAGTGAAAATAGTGTTGATCTGACTTCCAATATGGCTGCCACAGTAACCTTTTTGAAAACCTTATTTTCATTGCTTTTCCTAGATGGGTTGTCATCTTGATACTATGTTATCACTTCCTCCACAAAATATATTGGCCATTTTGTATAACCCATCATGTACTGAAAAATGGTAGTAAACTTACAAAAGCAAACATAAATGGAAATGGTGCCAATCTGATATCCAGTATGCCACCATGGTAGCTATCTTAAAAATATTGTTATCATTACTTTTTCAAAACGATGTCATAACAAAATGTAGTTTCCACCAGAAGACTTTGTTATGATGTCTTGTTGGTTCTAATTGAAAATAATATCAATATGGCATCCTGTAGGTACATGTTCTGGAAGTGAAGTTGCTGACAATTTGGTAAAATTTTCCATTAGTTTTTGGAAAATCTAATGTGTTGCAAGTCAGGATAGGTGTGTATACATAGAGTTTTGATAAGCAAATTATTCATTCCTGTCTAATAATCAGTATGTGGAATCACTTGTGGTTGAGTTGTGTTCATTTATAATTTGAGTGGAAATATTTATTTGAAATATTGATTGGAATTACAAAGTGTACATTGACTTTTTGTACTAAAACACTGCTGAGGGATTATTGAGAACTCATTCAAAGATATTCTGGATTATATCATGGTATTACATAAGAGCTTTTGAGACTGTTGGAATTCATTCAGAACATTCTGTACTTTTGGACTTGAGGTAGAGCAGTTTTAGGTTTTAATTTATAATATTGTCCTTTAACTTTTCACTTTATAGTCTAGGAAAATAAATTATTTGTAGATTTTTCTAAACTTGTTGGTTATGCTTCTTTTTGTTACATATTATAAGACAATAGAGTTGTAACAACTGACAATGGCTACGGTGATATTAGTGATCAAATATTCAATATGACATTATCTCAAAAATATTGCTTCTACATGGATATTATATTGACAGGTTATTTTCATTAGGAGACTTCATATTGGTATCTCTTAAATGAAAATAATGCGAGTTTGACATCCAGTGTAGCCACTGTAGCAGCCATCTTGAAAAATATTGTATTGTTTCTTCTTGAAAGCATAGACATTTTGACATGAGGTTTGTACCAAAAGACTTCTGATGTAGTTGATTGTAAGTGAAAATGGTGCCAGTCTTACTTTTAGTATGGCTCACATCCTGAAAATCTTGTCATTGCTACTCCTTCTGAATGGATGGTCACATTGACATGGGGTTTTCACCAAAAGACATCTAATGATTACAATATGAAAATGGTGCCAGTCTTATATTTAACATGGCTCACATTTTGAAAATCTTATTAGTACTACTCCTTTTGAATGGATGGTCATATTAACATGGGGTTTTCACCAAAGACTTCTAAAGAAATAAAAATGGTGACAGTCTTACATCTAGTCTGGCTGTCATTGCACATTAACCCCTTCATGAGACCTCAAAACCCACTCAAAATTTAGTCCTCCCAAAACCATGCAATTGGAGGTTGTCTACCAGGAGCATATGTCTAGATACAGCAGTAGTTTGCCAACACGCTTTCATTCGTATACAGTAGAGATATTAAAATGCAATGAAATAAGATAGGGCCATTCAGATGCACTTATGTGTGGGGAAAGGATTACAGTTTATAGTAACTTGTTTGTAAATACAGTAAACAACCAGTATTTATATGTAATATTCCTGACATTCACATTGAAACTTGCCTTAGTGTACATGTCCCTATGACAAAAAAGTGCTGCTTGGCTAAAGAAATTCTAAATTGCTTGGACATCCAGCATTGCAACAGCCATCTTGAAAATCTTATCACTTTCCTTGAATTGATTGCTAAATCAACATGGAGTTTTCACTAAAATACTTTTTATGATGTCTAGTTGGCCCTACAAAAAATAGTGCAAAACTGACATCTAATATGGCCATCTTGAAAATTTTGTTATTACTACTCCTCCTGAACTGGAAGACATCAGGAATGTTTTTTTTTTCTGAAGACTTCATATTGTGTCTAGATGCTCATAAGTACCAACTGTGCTGATTTAATATTTAACATGACTGCCACAATGCCATCTTGAAAATATTATCATTACTCCTCCGCAGTGGAAAGTCATAGCAACATTTGGTTTTAACCAGAACATTTTAATGGTAACTAAAAGAAACAGTGTGGCCACTATGGCAGCCATCTTGAAAATATTGATTTTGCTTCTCTTCTTAAGGAGAAAGTCATATCAACATGGGTTTTGCCAAAAAAAAATGAATTATGATATCTGTTTGGTCCTGAGTGAAAATGGTATAGATCTGAACTAAAATATGGAAACCACAATGAACAAATTGAAAATCTCATCACTAATTCTTCTGAATAGATAATATTATCAATGTGAGGTTACTCCAAAAGTCTTCAAATGGCAGCTATATTGTCCTAAATGAAAATGGTGCAAGTTTTTTCATCCAGTGTGACTAATAACAGTGCTTTATTTCATTCAACATCATCAGAGATGGTTTAAACACTCAGCAGTTATGAAGAAGAAATGGTTTTATCTTGTAATTCTGAAATTCTTTTGAAACCATATAATATCAGTCTCCTCAAGGGACTCATATCTATGTTCTTATCATTTTGTAAAGGAGCCATATGGTATTACCAATACCTTTTTATCATCGTATCTGTTTCACATCTATGACAAATTTTATTTGAGCACAGTTACTTTTAATGGAGTTTATGGCTTGGAATTAGAGTTGGTATGAGTTTTTATATTATGATTAGCCAGTCAAGTTTGATTTTCACTTTTTCAGCAAAATGTTACAAAGTTAGGGGGGGGCCTAGAGTGGCCGAGTGGTCTAAAGTGATCACCATCATGAATCACTGCCATCTCCCCTCTGGAAAAAAACATTACATGACTTTGTCTCAGAAACTGTTCATCAGAAATTAACCACATTTGACAGGAAGCATTTTGGCATAAAGGGGTTTTAAAAATTTATACAAATGATGTTTGTTCTTCATCAAATAGGGCCATATTTACTAATAATGGAAAATTCTTAATTAAAAAAAATTCTTCCCCAAAACCACTCATCAGAAACAGATTTGGAACAAATTTTACAGAAAGCTTTTGGCATGAAGGGTTTTTAATTTTGAACAAATGATGTCAATCTGCCATTAAATAAAGTTGGTATTACTAAAAATAGACAAATGTTTCATAACTTCTTAAAAGGATTAGCAAACATGGATCAGATTTGATGTTAAGTATTTTAGCCTGTCACATGTATACAAACAATATGATAGTTGTTATTAGCATTACTAAAACAATTGAATTTAGGTAACTGTTGATCAGAATTTGACACAATGCTTTATGGCATAGGGGCCATTTAATATTAAACAAATATGATGTACCAGCAGGATGAAAAATCAAAGCTAAAAGAATTCATAACTCACACTAAATTTGGCTATTAAGCAGATGTCAACCAGGTCAGCAATTTTAGGCCCACTTCGGTCTCTGGTTTCCTTGTCCTTGCATTTTTCCCACTTAAGTGTTGCCAGATGGCCACAGTCTAGATTGTCATCCATACACTTGTATAAAGTACATGCAGCTGCATACAGTGCAGACACTTATCTACTTTTACACATTGGACTGGCAAATTAGGGTCTGTTTTGCTTGCTTGACATTAAATTATATAACAAAGAAGGTAGATCATCTGTTTATTTCCTATTGTGTTTTTTCTAAACTGCTTTCCAGAGGAGAAAATGATGGCATATCAGCATATGATAGGTAAGTTACATGCCATGGCATATCAGCATATGATAGATAAGTAACATTATGCCATGGCATATCAGCATATGATAGGTAAGTTACATTATGCCATGGCATATCAGCATATGATAGATAAGTAACATTATGCCATGGCATATCAGCATGATAGGTAAGTTACATTATGCCATGGCATATCAGCATGATAGGTAAGTTACATTATGCCATGGTATATCAGCATATGATAGGTAAGTTACATTATGCCATGGCATATCAGCATATGATAGGTAAGTTACATTATGCCATGGCATATCAGCATGATAGGTAAGTTACATTATGCCATGGTATATCAGCATATGATAGGTAAGTTACATTATGTCATGGCATATCAGCATATGATAGGTAAGTTACATTATGCCATGGCATATCAGCATGATAGGTAAGTTACATTATGCCATGGTATATCAGCATATGATAGGTAAGTTACATTATGTCATGGCATATCAGCATATGATAGGTAAGTTACATTATGCCATGGCATATCAGCATATGATAGGTAAGTTACATTATGCCATGGCATATCAGCATGATAGGTAAGTTACATTATGCCATGGTATATCAGCAATTGATAGGTAAGTTACATTATGTCATGGCATATCAGCATATGATAGGTAAGTTACATTATGTCATGGCATATCAGCATATGATAGGTAAGTTACATTATGCCATGGCATATCAGCATATGATAGGTAAGTTACATTATGCCATGGCATATCAGCATATGATAGGTAAGTTACATTATGCCATGGCATATCAGCATGATAGGTAAGTTACATTATGCCATGGCATATCAGCATATGATAGGTAAGTTACATTATGCCATGGCATATCAGCATGATAGGTAAGTTACATTATGCCATGGTATATCAGCATATGATAGGTAAGTTACATTATGCCATGGCATATCAGCGTATGATAGGTAAGTTACATTATGCCATGGCATATCAGCATGATAGGTAAGTTACATTATGCCATGGCATATCAGCATATGATAGGTAAGTAACATTATGCCATGGCATTTGGAATAAAGTGCCTAAACCAGAGATTGCATGGCAGCCAACCCAGCCAGATTCTGATGAACATATACATTGTTTAGCACAAAATAGTTCTACAAATAAAATAAAATAAATATTGTTTTAAAGAATTTGAAATGTGACAATCACTGCATTATATTTTGCTACTTTTATTCTTCAGCAAGCTGCATCAGAATTAGCCTTCACAATAATGGGTGAGGATAATGAAGATGTTCATAATTTCATCGCTAATAATGAAGCAGAATTTGACATTTGGGTGGATGGTATCAATACCCTTTTACAAAATAAGGTATGCATGATACTTTAAAACATTTCACTTGTAACATCATTGATTTATTGTGTGTGACTGTTTTTTTTCCTCATTTGTCAGTTTGTAATGTTTTTTGGTTAACTATTGGAAATGATTATCAGAAGATTTACTGATAGACTTATTTAAAAGAGTATTTCTTGTTTTCTGAGGAGTACATGTGGTTAAATTTTGTCAGTCAAATAAGAACAGAGTTGTAAAGATTTGACATTTAATTTTTATATTCAACTAAAATGAGCATTTTTGGGTGACAAAACAAATGTACACTAAGAAACCTAAGCTAACATACCATCTATTTTTGCTGACACAATATTTTCAAAATTTTAAATAATTTTCAATTGTGCAAAAATATGTCCAGACACTGCACAAGTTTTGTTTAAGTTAATAAAAATGAAAATCACTTTCAAATGTAAACTAAGGAATATTTTTTCTTTACTCAGAAACTGATTATTGAATAGACAACTGTCAGGCAAAAAGACTGCTTGGATAATCATAATTAATCACTGAAGGTGTTGTCATTAGGCACCAAATAATACAGCCAATATGCACCACAACTTGTAATCGATATTTCCCTCAGCAAAGCAGTTTATAAGTTTCTTCAAGGTATTGATAAAAAGCCATTCCTATTAAGATAGTTGGAAAAAATGTTAAACTCTCTGATAATTGTAAACTCAATGGCCATTAGTCAATATGTGATTGCAGGCTTCTTTAACTTTACCACCAGAAGGCATACTAAAGGGAGACAAATCAGTCATGTGCATTAAACTGGAAGAATTTTGAGAACCCATGACATGATGTTAGATAGCTAATAATATAAAGTGTTTAAATTGGTTATTATCTTTTTTTTTCTTTGCATTAACTGAACTGGATTTTCATTTATTGTAATAAAAGTGTCAGCATATCTGACATGCAAGTTTCACAAGTTCTCATCATCTCTTTTTTATTCAGTTGCAGATTTCCCCTGAAGCCTCATTTTAGACTTACTTGATTTGGTTTTCATAGCTATACTAGCATTACAGATAATGTTATTCCAAAATTAAATTCTTGAACCAGTCTAAGTGATTTGGCTCATTTACATATTTAAGGAAATCATCACCATAATTTTGTTAAGATTTTGCTCAAACAGGTTTGAATTAGTCTTGACAGGTATCAAATCCATAACTTGTACATTAAGAGATTGAAACTTTACAAACTAAACTACCATGGCTGCCTCATTTTTTTTTGTGTATTATTTTCCGTATTTTATAATTTATAATTTTTATGCAAGACTAATAATCAGAGTCACCCCCTCAATATAGGACCTTCATTATAACAGTGCCAGTGAAAAAAGGAATATGGTCATGGATTCTAATTCATCATGTGATAATGAAAATATATGTATTATTTATTTTATTGTAAATCTGCCTTTCTGAAAGGCAGTATACCCTTTGATTTGCATGGACAGTATTATAATAAGGTATTACTATTATTTTTTTTCATTATGAGTCTTGTTATAAGGTGATATACTCTATGGCATGGATAGCATTATATTGAGGTATTACTATTATTTTTTCATTATGAGTCTTGTTATAAGGTGATATACTCTATAGCATGGACAGTATTATAATGAGATATTACTATTATTTTTTCATTATGAGTCTTGTTATAAGGTGATATACTCTATGGCATGGATAGCATTATAATGAGATATTTCAGTTATGTTCCTCATTATAATATAGTCTGATTATAAATTGGCATACTCTATGGCTTGGGCAGTATTATAATGTATTTTGTCAAAAACATATTTAACTCCATTAGGTGAAGAATCTGAAATTTGTATAGTGTACTTACTACAGATACTTTTTATTCACAAAGGTGCAGAAAAATGTGCCATATATATTATTGCTTATGGCTTTGGGTTCAATTCCATGCAACATAGATCCTGATCTACCATCACAAAATGCAGCAGTGGATCAGGGTCTATGTTATTTTTTTTACTGATTACTCCTAACAAACTGTATTGATCCAGATCTTCAGAAATATTACATAGAAGATGTGGGTCTATGCTATTTGCAGTTTGATCAGATCATTACTAAAATACTATATATGGACAGCACAAATAAAATTATAATTTTGAATGAGTCTACTTCATATTGAATCAGTATGAAATTAAATGACATTGATTTTGATTCGGAGGAACTTGATTATTTGACCTGAACTGAATAGATTTTGTTTCAGATAGGTGAAGTAAATTTGAATTAAATTTTCAGATGACAAGCAAGAAGACAGAAAAGGACTTGGATTTGCTGTTGAACATGGAGATAAAGATTCGGCTTCTTGACATTGAGGGAATTACAATACCCAAAGAACCACCACCAATACCACCACTGCCACAAGACTACACATATACCTATCACTTTTGATGCATTCCATTAGAACTTGGCTGGGATTTTGCCAAAAAAAATTATGCATTCCATTAGGATTTGCTACAATTTGCTTTACCATTCCATTTTATGTTTGTTAATTTGTAATATCACAAATGATGGTATAGTTTAAAGTTGAGTGAAAAGTATACTGTCTAAGGCTATTATCACCACCTCAGTGCAGGCTATGTTAGCCTCTGTTGATGGTTCCACTATTTGTTAAACCCTCCATCATTTGCATAGCAAATCTTTTTATTAAAGGGACAAAAATCATAAAATTGAAGAAACTTATTGCTTTAAATACAGATAAACTAAATTCCTAATTCCGGCTAAATCCAAGTCATGCATTTTGAGTTCTCACAACTCTAAGTTGGTATAGGTTCTCTGTATTTTGGTATGTTTGTGAGGTTTTTGGTAATTTGAACATGGGCATGTTTATCTGCTTTATATAAAACTTTGTAGTCACTCACACCAGATGTCAAACTATTGGTTTGATAGGTTAAGATATATTAAGGAATTATTAATTAAAGTTAATTGTCAGAAGGAAACTATTAATATAGAAAGTGCACTTATAATATGGGGTCACTGTAATTAATTGCAAGCTACATGGAATCAATGAATGGTCCTGACAAATGGTTTATAGCAACCTGAAATTTGTACACAATTAAGATTCAGTATGGGCACACTGAATGAAAATTTACAAACCACTTAAAGAAAACTAATGCTTTAATTGATTGAAAACCTACATTATTATTGCCTAATGTCATTTTATTTTCTCACATGCATAAATTTAGTGAAATATAAAAGTATTACTTTCCAGAAGGAGTAACATTGGAATTGTGAAGATTTTATTAAATATTTTGTGTTCAAGTTTTTTATACTTTTTATAGGAGCATGAATTTTTTTTGTTTTACTGTAGAAGCATGAAAATTGTATGTGACTATTATTGTATTACAATGTTAGCAATGGTTTATACATAATGTTTTTTTGTATTGTTGCATATACATTTTATATAGTTTTTTTCTCCTTTTCTCATGTCATTTGTGCACTTTTGGGTCTTGAATTCAACAGGAAAAATAAAAGATTTAAAGTAAATGTGATACATTTAGGTACTAGATATGCAGACTTGCCAACTCTTATGATTTTGGCATAAGTCTTACGAAAATAACCCTTAAAATATGGACTTACTGAATAAAAGCAAAACTAAGGAAATATGATTGATGCATAAAATATAGATGACTGGCTCATCTGTGTTTTATTTTGATCCAGATTTCATATTATAATTAGTGGAGCTGATCAGGAAACCAGACTAACTTTACAGTAGTACCTAAGTCACTTTAAACTGCACTTGTTTTTTATGCAAAGTGTCTGCATGATGAAACTGTTGATTATAGAACTTTTTACATATGGTCTCCAGTGGTGATGCATGTTGAAGACAAAAGGGAAAATAAACCCTTTAAAAGTGTTAATAATCAGTACAGATGACTAAAAAGGATTACTCAGATATTTGTGAATAAAAGCATATGAGAATGTCGTGTGATGGGAGATATGATTGCCATCTTCATGTGGAATAGAAAAAACATTCCAAAACTAACATCAAGTAAAGAGGTTGCAACAAGCCATTGAGCTGCATAGGGTTTGGAAATAAATTTGTGCAACAATACTAGTGGTAAATAAGGTCTACTTGTACTTTACAAACTTTTCACTTGAACATAATGTTGACCAATGTTGTGTATTTCAAATACCGAACTTTTCAAAAACATGTTTATCAACTTGACAGTAGCAGTATATATTTTGTTGCACCTTACTGAAAACCCGTCTAATCTGCCTTACTGAGACAGTCTTGATTGGGTTGTAAGTTGAAACCAACAGCCTGTGACATAGACTTAGACCTGCTATCACATAACACACTGTTAGATCAAGGTCAATGTTGTTTATTCAGCTGATTATCCCTAACAATCTTAGGAAACCCTGATTTGCTGGTATGTTGTATGGTAGCAGATCTGAATCTGTGCAGATCAGATACACTTGACTCTCAATTATATCTGGTACATAAATGGCAGACTTAGCTTTCCAAGAAAAAAAATTGTTTAGAATTGATCTGAGTACCATATGCAACTTTTATGTTAGATTTAGTTGCTGTTAGGGAGAGAAATTGTAATACCAGATTCTAGCCTTGACCTTGTGGTAAACCTATAATTATTCATAATAATGGAACATATAAGAGCTTGTTTTTAAAAGACGCATTAAAAATGTGATACAAGCATAAAACTTGCAAGAGATATTCACTGTTCTATTGAGCATGCAGTAACTAATTTTACAATTTTTCAAAATTTTCAGTGTGAAAAAGCCAAGGCAAGGATGATAAACATTTCATGAAGAATATGTTGAAGCAGCCATCCCACCACATTGCTTCAGTTTGTGTGCAGGATTGAATAAGGTGCAGATAAAAATTCAGTTATGGTTTGGTGCATCTAAAAAACATACATGGCTTAGCATAGTGTCAACATTGCCTCTATTATGAAGAAACAGACACTCCGAAGATTGTGAGACTCCCTTCCCTGTTTATATAAAACTGTCTGCATTTGGAAAGACAAGAAAAATGCAGCTTTTGGATTTTTTTTGTGACAAAGAAATCAGCAGTTTCTATATTTCAGTGCAACTTGGGTCTGGAGTGGTAACAAATATGTGGAAGATGAAATAGTGTGCCCACCTGTTGAGAGCAGGGTTATCTGCAACGTCTGCCATGGAGAGTATTGATAATAATTCATCTGCAACATCAACCACATTATTTCATGGCACTAGCATTTCTGTTCATCACCATCCAAGCTCAGACAATAAATGAGAGATTCCTGAATCACTTCATATTATAGAAGGAAAGTTAAGACAGATCCAGACTTTCACAAAAATTTGACCAACTTTCTTCATAAAGAAAAATCCAATTCCAACTCTGTCCCAACCCTCAATTTTGTCTTAGCCATGTATTAGGTTACAAAGAACAGATCTTGCAGCAAAATAAAAATGGCTTGAGAAGGTGAAAGATGTGGTCAGCTCACAATGCATCTCGGAAGAGAAACTAAAAGTTTGAAGTGAGCATCATATATTATTACCTTACCTCTGTGGTAATGCACATTCTGCAGCCACCATGGTCTTGATCTTACCAGTCATTGTCTTACTGGTCTTAGTCTTGCTCATCTTTGTCTTGCAGGTCTTAGTCTTGCAGGTCTTAGTCTTGCTGGTCTTAGTCTTGCTCATCTTTGTCTTGCAGGTCTTAGTCTTGCTGGTCTTAGTCTTAGTCTTGCTAGTCTTTGTCTTGCTGGTCTTAGTCTTTCTCATCTTTATCTTGCTGGTCATTGTCTTGCTCATCTTTGTCTTGCAGGTCTTAGTCTTGCTGGTCTTACTCTTGTTGGTCTTTGTCTTGCTGGTCTTAGTCTTAGTCTTGCTCATCTTTATCTTGCTGGTTATTGTCTTGCTGGTCTTAGTATTTGTCTTACTGGTCTAAGTCTTGCTCATCTTTGTCTTGCAGGTCTAAGTCTTGCTGGTCATTGTCTTGCTCATCTTTGTCTTGCAGGTATTAGTCTTGCTGGTCTTTGTCTTGCTGGTCTTAGTATTTGTCTTACTGGTCGTAGTCTTGCTCATCTTTGCTTGCTGGTCTTACTCTTGCTGGTCTTAGTCTTGCTGGTCTTTGTCTTTCTGGTCTTAGTCTTAGTTTTGTTCATCTTTGTCTTGCAGGTTTTAGTCTTGCTGGTCTTAATCTTGCAAATCTTTATCTTGCTGGTCATTGTCTTGCTCATCTTTGTCTTGCAGGTCTTAGTCTTGTTGGTCTTACTCTTTCTTGTCTTTGTCTTTCTGGTCTTAGTCTTCATCTTGCTCATCTTTATCTTGCTGGTCATTGTCTTGCTGGTCATTGTCTTGCTTGTCTTAGTATTTGTCTTGCTGTTCCTAGTCTTGCTGGTCTTTCTCTTGCTGGTCTTAGTCTTGCTGGTATTTGTCTTGCTGGTCTTAGTCTTAGCCTTGCTCATCTTTGTCTTTGTCTTGCTGGTCTTTTTCTTGCTGGTCTTGCCAATCTTTGTGTTTTTGGTGCAGTTGAAACATATTACAGGGAGCAGTTTAAAATTGTTCTTGGAGTGTTTCATAACTAAGGGTGAATGCTTGTTCTATCAACCCATGATGAAGTTAAAATTGCAGTCTTTAAAATTAAAAGGTTCTCAGCTCTTCATCTCTTGCCAAAATAGACAGAGTGGCTTTTATGAATTCTTCCAGTATGAAAACCAGTTTGTTTGAATGACATTAGGAAGCTGCATGTCTATCACAGATCTCAGCTGATTGACATACCTCAATTGAAGCAACAGTGACATTTGCAAACAGTGAGCCAGACATAAATGAATGCTTTGCCAACATGTACAACAAAGACATTTGATGAATATGCCAGGATGCTGTCCACAGTTGAGGCAACGCAAACATGGTGATTGTCACAGTGGGAAAAATGCCATCACCAATCAAAACATAGGCCTAGACAAATTGTCCCTCAGTTTTCATGTAGAAGCTGATAACCAAACTTTTGTACATGCCAGACAGGCAGTGATTGATGGCAGCAAGGTACTTATGATCAATGCAGAAGACACAGATATCTTTGACATAGCAATATATTTTTCCTTCAATAGGTAAAAAAAAAATCAATCTCTTGATTTTTATTGGCTAAAATTTCTTTCTTATTAAGTGTCTCTAGGAGTTAATACATGCCAAATTTGGTACTTGTATCACCATGTGAACAATTATACCACTTATTTGCTCCACTATATCAGAAAGTCAAAAGTTGTCATTATCACATGCTGAGCTGAGCTAAATTTCCAAATATAAAGAATTGTTGCATGTCAAGTCTTTGTTGAATAGAATTTATGTCACATTGATAACATTTAACTTTTCAGAAAGTGACTAGATGAATATTGTTAATATAACTTGTGTTAATTTTACCAGTATAAATTTTAATTGTGCAACTTGGTTCATTTAGAGCTTTTGTATCACCCTTATTTAAAAAAAATAATTTAAAATATTGAGTTCGGAGTTCTCAGAATATTTTATTATGGTGAAAACAATAAAATAGTCCTAGTATATCATCAGTAATTAATAATTAATTAAAATAGACCTGTTCAAAGTACGCCTGATGAATTAAAATGATTTATCACATTACTACTATGTTATCTAGGTAATAAGTCTATATAATACTACACTCCCTTGCTGTAAGGCCCATCAGTATAACAGTTCTTGATATAAGGTGATTATGGGTATGGAACCCATTTTCTTATTAAGTTGTACTTCATTGTAAGGTAGTTATACTCTAAGTCAGTATACTGTATGACTCCCATAGCCAGTGTTATAATTAGGGAGTTCTGTATCATGTATAAGGTAGTCTCCCTTTAATGCAGCATTCTCTGACTCCAGTGGACAGCAATATGAGGAAGTATGGTATCACATAATTATAACACCATCTCACTGTCAAGACGGAATACTGTATGACTCCCATAGCCAGTGTTATAATGAGTGAGTACTGTATCATGGATTTATTTTCCAAAAAATTACACTATTTTATATATATATATATATATATATATATATATATATATATATATATATATATATATATATATATATATATATATATATATATATATTAACACAATGATGTCATTAAGCCATATAAAACTATAGGTTAAAGTTCAAGGTATCTATATATATTCAGTTTATCTTGATATACTATTTAGAAAGCAAATTGTAATCTCCTTAAAAGAATCTTTTTTGATTAATTTCATTTGGAATGATAACGTGTTCGAATCTCTGTATGTCCTATTCATCAGATAAGTGAAGAGTAATTGGAATAGTGTCATGAATGAACTAAAGCTTGGTGCCCTTTAACAGTATTTGTATGTGTCTTTATGCGCAGAGTAGTAATGTTACTGTATGTTGTTCTTGAAATAGTGACTTTGTGAAACTGTCTTTGCTATGTCAGATCCAAAGTAAATCAAACGTCCAATGCACTGTCACTCAGATGAGCATTCATTCATTTTTTACATTACCCTTGAAACTGGTGATACAGGTCTAACTAGCCAAGAAATTTAGATTCTGCAACATATCAAGTCTCCAGTGTAAAATGTAACTCTGTACAAAGAATCATAGATGCCAAACTCACCTTTGAAAATCAAACCTTCTAGAAATAGTTTTCATTTTACATAGTAGTGACATCAAATGTGATTGAGTCCAAGTTCAGTTTGGTTGAGAGTTGCATCAGGAATGATATGAGTATAATCTGGTTTGAAATGAATATGATCTTATATGACATGAGTGACATGTATTTGCTAAGATTGACATGACCTGCAACTGTTAAAATATGAATAACATGTAGTATGACATGCATCTGGGAAGACACAAGTTACATTTGGTGTGACATGTATCTAGTATAACATAAGTAACATCTGGTGTGACATGAGTCACAGTGACATGACATGCACTTGCTGTGTGTAATATTGTCATGACATGCATCTGTTAAAATATAAGTAACATCTATTATGATATAACATGATATACATCTGGTATGACAAGTTTCTGGTATGATGTAACATTTGATATGACATGAGTAACATCTAGTATAACATGTTTGGTATAACACAATTTACATCTGGTATGACATGTTTCTGGTATGATGTGAGTAACATTTCATATGACATAGTAACATCTATTGTGACATGCATTTGGTATAACATGAATTGTATCTGGTATGGCATAAGTAACATTTGGTATGACACGCTTTAAATTCAAACTATTAAAGAATATATTATATGATCTTACTGATTTTTTTCTTCTTCATTTGATCCCACTTTATCCAAGCCTAAAAGATTTAAGTTCTAGTGAAAATCTGTTACACTTACATTTTTTTTTTCCAGTTTAACTTCAGATGAGTTACAAATTAAGACTACACTATTATTTACTTTTGTATTGACTCAGTTTTAAATTTTCTAGGTTGTAGGATGCTATTTCATGAATTCTTGTTTAAATGGTTTGTTATGGCGGTTCATTTCGTGGAAAAGGTTTGAAAAAAGAAGCGGTTTTCATAAACATTCCATTTATTTTGTATTTATGTGTATATTGCTGTTTCTTACACAGTGTATGCTTCCATGTAGGAACTTGTAACAAAAATGAATTACTGTTTATAGATGGACAAGTCAATTCAGATTATGTGTGAATGATTTTGCAATTGTAATGAGTACTGGATATGTGTGCATTTCATTCTTTATTTCAAACTAGAATTTCACATACATAATCAAGGATACCATCATTGGTATAGACATTTGTTTTATTCCTTTTTATTCAGTACCTAATATTCATCTGAAAATGTTTTGTTCCATTTTATTAAATCATGCATTTAAGTTCTGACATTCAGAGAGATCTTTCAACAGTACATTTGTAACATATTTCTTTTGTCAAAAGAAAATGAAAGGTAACAATAAAGGTTTGAATACTTTGTGTTGCTTGATGTTTTTATGGGTGTCATATAAAACTCCCATAGAATGCTGTTGAATGTGCATTGCAGCCAGTTCAGTCAAATACAGCCCACTCATAATTCTTTTCAAAGCAAACAGAAATTGAACTTTTTAGAATTTAGAAAAGAAAAAATGTTTTCTCAGAAGCATTTAATTTTTACAAACAATGGTTTGCAAGTAGACTTGATATTACCCACGTACGCATATGCACACAGAATCACAACCACACAGTCTTTTCAATACTAAATAGCATCTCCACACCCAATATACAGGTGTACACATGATCACAACCACACAGACATTAAAACATTAATCATGGTTTTGTCTTTTAAATCTATTGGGCAGTGGAAATCAGTCTTAACCAGATGCAGAATTTGCTGTTACCATTATTGGGGTGGTGGGTATGAAGGTAATATAGGTGTAATTAGTGTTTGTCACTGGATGTTGTGCAAACTTCCCAAAAGATCTTCTAGAATTTTTCTTGGTATTGAATATGCTCATTCTGCTTATTGGCCGATGTGAGGAAGTGTCAAACATGGAATGGCCACACAAGTCAGAATGTCAAATCATGACTATAATATTGCCCGTTTCTGTATAGAATTGGCACAGTTAGTTGGGTTTTTTTTGTTAAAATGTGGGTGGCTCTTGATGTGGTTGTGCAAATGTAATCTTCATTTTTCACTTAAATGAAGCTTGTTTGTCCTCAGGATGTACTCCAAACTGAATAGGCCAGTTCTACAACTTTAAGATGTCAATACAAGTGCAAAACAACCTTTTTATTGTTAAGAACAGCAGCTTTTTGGAGTTTATTTAAATGCAATTATGCATTTAAAGTATTCCATGATGTAAATTAACAAACACTGAAGACATTATATTCATTTATTTGCTTGGATTCAGTAATGTTTTTTTTAGAATATATATAAAATATTCTGTTGCAGTTGTCCTTCATTCATATCTTTTATAATTTATTTAAAATATTTTTCAGTATCTGTAATGTCTGCTTAATTTTTGTCCTTGGCTGAGGGTTGTGGAATTAATGCCTTCCCAATTTTTCTCATGATTCTAAGAAGTAAATGAGAAATTTGCTTAAATTTGAGTTCAAGACCTGACATTGTTTACAAGTTAAACTGTTAAGTTGCCAGTAGCTTCTAGTGGGTCGGTGGTTCTTTCCGGTGAGTTCCCGGTTTCTTCCTCCACCAATAATACTGGCCACCATGAATAGCCTATCGTGTGCTGAAAAATGGCGTTAAGCCCAACAACATCAACAACAACAAATTAAACTAGGCTTGTCTGTTGCATCACAGACCAGGTGGGGTTTGTATATTAAGAGGTTTGGTAAACATTCATTCCTATTTTATGATCAGTCTGTGGAATCACTTATAGTTGTGTTCAGATATAAATTGAGAGGAATTATTTTTAAAAATTATTCACTGGAAATAAAAAGTGCTCATTGATGTTTTGGACTAAAAAAACTAAAACTGGACACAGCTTTGAGATTATTGTGATCTCATTGTATTAGTGTAATACATCGAGACTTTGAAGCTATTGGAATTCATTTGGAACATTATATTATTATAGACAGAGGCTTAGGTTCAAGTAACAAGAACAGGTAAAACCAAACTAGTATTCAATTTTCCAAAATACAGATTTATTTACTGCTAAATAGAATATAAAATCAAGCAAAGTGAGAGAATTAAAAACAACTTACAATTTATGAATTCCAAGAATGTTACTCTAAATTGTACTAACAATTTCTTACTAATCTGGAAACTGACTTAAGGTATGTTGAATGAACGTTCTAAAGTGCTTACGTTACCATGCTAACACCACTTAATTATCACAGTTATTAATCAAAGTGCTTTTACTTCAGTATGATCTGTGAATGTAGAATATCACTGAAGTCCTTGAATGTTTCACATAATCCAGTAGAATAATTTAAATATTCTAGACCTCGGATATTTTCATATAATCAAGTAAGTATTGACTTTTTGAATTGAAGATTTTCCACTCTGCTAAATCCAAGGAACAAATAAATAACTTAATTTCAATGACTTTTACACAAGCTGTGTATAACTGAAGAATTGTAATATTTGGTGCATGTATTTTCATTATATTGTTCCTAAACAGTACAGGATTTACCATTCTGCTTAGGTGTGCTTAAGCACAAGGCCCCTGTTGGCTAGGAAGCCCATCTTCTTGGCAAAAAAAAAATTAACAATAAACTAAGGGGCCTCATAACTTAACTAGCACAGGGTCTCATTTGTCCTAAATCCAGCACCTTTCCTAAATCAAATAAACAGTATATGATTAACTAAAACATTCTGGAACATTGAAATCATATTGTTCTGTTACAAAATACCTTGGTTATCAACATTTTTCTTATTTATCAATCAACAACTTGGGTACTCGTGATATTTCCACAGTACATATGTACACATTGGATTAGAATCATATGTTGACATGACGTCCAATTCAAATTAAGTGTGATATACTTGATTGACACCGTTGTTAATTTGACCTTAACAATTGGCTTTGGTTTATGAATGAGATTTCTACAATAAAGTGTACATGTACCTTATTATAATGCTTGCCTGGCATTGAATGAAAGAAAATATAACTGAAAGACCAAACTAACTTAAAGATTTTTATCTTTAGCTCCACATGGATGTAAATGCTTTATTGTTTTAGCAGGCCCCCAAAATTTGGTGACAACATATGATGACCCCAATCTAAAACTTCAAGACAACTTCTAATGTGTTATCTACAGTTAGCCAAGACATTGCACATATAATTAATGCTCCAGATTTACTACAATGAAAAGCCTTTCTTCACATACGAACCATTAAACAATTTTTGGGTGTCTATACTTTACAATTTAACAGTGATGAATATATGAAAAGGTCCAGAGAACAGTGCACTAATATGTGTTGTGCCTATCTAACAGTTTCATGCAGAATGTCAGTCATTTTTCAGATCAAAGTGTACTACAGCTGGCCATGTCGTTATATAAGTGACACGTTTTCTTTAAATTATGACAGCAGTTTTCTGACTTAAGTACTTTTACTAAATCAAAATGCTTTTTAATAAGGTCAATAAAAGAATAGTGTTATCTTTATTTAATCTGCACTGTTAGTCATTTGTTTATTTCATTATATGCTGTAGATAATTGTATTTTCTAATTCAGGTTTTTGATGTTGCTAAAATATTAGGTATGTACCCTCTTTTAGGGAACGAGATGTAGATAAAAGTTCTCATTTTGAAAACAATATTGAACATTTTTAAATGGCCATGGCAGCATTGGAGTCTCTTTTTACAAAGTCTACTTTTAGCAAAGTAAGTGACATCTACACTTCCTTGTCAATACAGTTGTTGTTGTTGGTTTCAGTCCGTCTTCGAGAGACGATGGTGTAGCTCCGTTTTGGTGCCTTATCTGCACCGTCGTGAGTGGCTGAAGAGTCCGACCCTTGCGTGACAATCTTTGTTGGACTTGCTGCAGGTGAAGATGGATTCTTGTTGGGGCTGATGTTGGTTCGCCTTCATCTTGGCTCTCTTTGTAGCGAGGTTTGCTATTATACCTTCCTCGGCTTTCTGAATGCCTTGTCGCACAGCAAGTCGCCACTCGTAGCGGTTTTTAGCACAGCTCTCCCAGTTGTTGACGCTGATGTTGACCTTTTTCATGTCCTTTTTGCAGACGTCTTTGTATGGCTGTCCAGTCGGTCGTGTGCCTTCTGCTAGTTCGCCGTATAACAGGTCCTTGGTTGATGTTATGCTGATTATGATCTGGTTAAGGAATGTACCTTGAAGGGTTATGATTTAGTACTTTAGGCTTATCAAAAACAGTTTACGAACTATAAAAAAAAGAAACTGGACCAACTTATGTTGAATTTGCAAGAGAAAAAAGAGCTGTTGTTAGGTGGTGCTTAGCCAAGAAAGTCCGTCAAGATTACAAAAATCTCAGACAACTCATTAGTTGAAGAATTCAAGAATTGAGTCCTTAGTTACGTTATGACTTACTTTGATGAGCACAAGATCGAACCTATAGAAAATGCCGCTCGAATTGCCAATGAGTATTCCTTAGCTCGTGAAGTTTCTTTTGTCAGTAAGTCTTCCACTCAGCAATCTTCTGGAAAAAAAATAAAACTAATACAAGCAACTCCAAATTTCAAACTTGCAAATCTGTTAGGAATCAAGTTTCTGATAAGATTGGTAAGAAATCATTGTCTCTTCCTACGTGTGCCTATTGCAGGAAGAAAGGGTACTTTATTTTTGATTGCTACAAATTAAAAAAAAAAACAATTAAGAAAGGCCTATTCCAAAATGTTCTTATTTCTAAGAGGTCAAGGTAACCATTATCAAGGTCATGTACTGAAACCAATATGATTGTTGGGTCAAAAAAACTCCATTCTGGTTTGTTTATTTGGAGAATTATGAACCATTAAAATCTAACAGTTTTATATTATTAGTAAATCTGCCAATCCTAGCCCATTACAAATTTTATGGGAGACAGGAGCTTCTCAGATTATTTTATTATCAACTTCTTTGCCTTGTTTGAGATGTCTTCTTCTAATGAGAGTGTTCGTATTCAGAGAGTAGAGTGCGGATTTGTTAATGTTGTTTTCCATTTTGTGAATTTGTCATACGAATTAGTCTTAAGAGTCTTAGGACACTTGACGGTCGGATTAGTGTTTTCTTTACCCATTGAGGGTATTAATTTATTACTAGGGAATGATCTAGCTGGAGATAAGGTTTTGATTTATCCACTTGTAACTGACAAGACTTGTGTGGATCAGAAAGTCTATAATAGTATGAAAAAATCCCAGATTTATACTTTGTGCTGTTACTAGAGCTATGGCAAATAAAGCTCTTTTGAAAGGATTCTAGCAATTCCATTAACGGAGAGAGCAAAGTAAATTTTGACATTCATAACTCCAGATGGACTTTACCAATATAAAGTGATACCGTTTGGGATGAAGGGTTCGCCTTGTACTTTTAAAAGTTAAAGGAACATTATTACATCTGGTCTAGTTAATTGTGATGCTTACGTCGTTGATGACATTATCTACAACGACACTGGAAATGTCACTTAGAGACACTTCATAAATTCTTTGATCGACTCAGTGATGTAAATTTGATAATTAATTTATCCAAATGTAAGTTTGCTGTGCTTGTGTTGCATTTCTAGCACATATTTTGGAATGGACAATTTAAGCCTATAGACGAAAAGGTCAAAGCTCTCTCTCTCTAAATTCCTTACGTCTATCAGTAAAAAGAAGCTGATGAAATATTTGGTTATAGATACTGTCGGGCAGTATTGATTCAAAAGGACAAAAAATTGGTGTAGATCTTCCAGTATGCTACTTTCTAAGAAAAGAATTTAGCAAAGTTGATTGAACAATCGAGAAAGAATGTTTGATATAGGCTTTGTATAGGCTTTGCAATTTTTTGAAGTGTATATTAGTTCAGCTCTTTCTCCGATTATTGTGTTTAGCGATCACAATCGCTTAACTTTCATTGGCAAGATGGAGAAAAAAAATCATTTTTAAATTCTTTTTTTTAAAATTCTGTAAACATTCAATACATAGCTCATATTTTCTTTGTCAATGTGGATTTAATAGTAAAATCATTATTAATAGAAGTAAACGTTTATCTTTGTCTAAGCGAAGGACATCGTGTTTTCCACTTTCTTTTTTTTTAATTTTAGTAACAGACATTTTAATTATAAGTTAGATTTATCTCATAAATATTTGGAGTCTTCCAGAATGGAATACCAGAGGTCAAGTACAGAACTATGTAATTTTTTTATATAGAAATTCTAGAAATTATTAATTCGTGTTATAAGATCTTGTTGCCTAATTGTTATTGTATCCATTATTTCATTTGGACTGGAATTCTATTTATTCAGATTATTTATTCACTGGGAGTACAAAGTGATCATCATCAAATATTATATTCTTGGAAAAAGATATTGAATTGGGTTTAAAGTGAAATTTCAAATAAGGATATATTCTCGGATGCATTATTGTGAGTTAACAAAAGACTGTTGCCACGGTTACTACGACATAGGCTAACACAGGCACATCAACACTTCCAGCGTTGGATTTATTTTAGAATACCGCATAATTTTATTCAGGACTTTAATCATTAGGACTTGTGTTCGAAATTCTAGGATTATTTGGGTTTATTTCGCAATGCGTAATATATTTTTACATTTTTCATTTTGTATTCTAAAGAAATAAATTACGTTTTGAATTTTACAAAACTTGTTGGTTCTCACTCTTTTCTATTATTTTTTTTAAAAATAAAGAGTCGTAGTAATATATATGAAACAAATTAACATATTTGTGAGAACTTTAACATTCATAATTTGTTGTTGGAGATACTTAAAGGAAAATTTTAAATTGTCATAGATGATCAAAGTATATGGTTGTATGTATGATGTATTCTATGTACATAAAGCTAAGAAGTCAATGAAAAATGTTTTAGATGAAAACCATATAGCGAGTAGTACATCTAATTTGTAATGATTGTTTATTTTTCCACATGATTATATCCTATTTATATCTATATTGAATGATTAACCTTGGTCAGTAATCTAAAGGTCTACTTGATCAATGACATTTTTTTTTGCAAACAGCATTATACATAGGTTATATTTCTCTATGATCATATATTAAGCATTCAGATCATTATTAATGGAAGTAAACATTTTACATTATGTCTGGTTTTAGTACATTAGTTTTTTCCACATAGAAATATCTTGCTGACAAAAGTATGTTCTGGAAATCAACGTGACCTTCATCCCGGTTGTTTTTATTGTGTTGTAGCTTTTTATATTAATGTTGTTTACTCAATATAATCATTATTTTGGAATCAGTCTTTAGAGGAGTCGGTTTCTGTTGTGTTTCCATTAATGTTTGAGAGGATTCTTTTCTTAAATTATTAATTGGAATTATAAAGTGCTTTTGGATTCTCGGACTAAATCACTATTTTGGGATTATGGTGAAGTTATTCAAGGACCTATGGGATTATATCATTGTGAAGCATCAAGACTGTTTGCACAGTAACTCATTCAAGGCTATTGGCACAAGAGCATGTTCAATATTGAATTTTTTTTTTCATTCGACTACCACTGGAATTACTTTGGAACCCTATAATGTTAGACTTGTGATATAACTTTTACGACTATTTTGGATTCAATTCACAATACTGTAAGTTGTTAATTTTTCTAAAAAAAATCACCGTGTATTTAATTGAAATAAATTATTCGTTGAATATTATAAAACATTTTGGTTTTCGCTCTTTTCTGTTATTTGGTATAAGACCATATGGTCATGACAGTAGTTACTAGAGAATAGTTACAATATGAAACAAAACAAATGAACTAAAACGTTTAATGAGGTCGGAAAACCCGCTTGATTATAAGGTTGTAGAGAAAATAATACGGTAGAGATTTGACTTTATACACTTAATGTCTTATTATTGGACACAGAAAAAGCAGTCATATTTAAAGTCATGTTATATAATTAACTCTAGTATGTCATTAAATTGATTTCCTTGTAGTTTATACTTTTACTAAACAAGTAAACTGTGTACATTGTTTACGCTCCCACACTCAGTGCCACCACAGATACCAAGGATGCGTTTTACAATGAGCTCGACTCGCTGATCGACAAAATTGCAAAGGAAGAGAACTTGATATTACTGGGCGACTTAAACGCTAGGGTGGGTTACGACTCCTGGCCTTTGTGTCTCGGCAAGTTTGGCATTGGGAATATGAATGTCTACTAGAAATGTGCTCGTACCACAACCTCAGCATCACCAATTTATTTTTTCAGACGAAACCACAATACAAAGTGTCTTGGAGGCATCCCCGATCCAAACACTGGCATCAGCTGGACTTGATCATCACAAGACGTTCAGCCGTGAAGGGTGTGCAGCTTACTCATACATTCCACAGCGCTGACTGAGACACCAAGCACTCACTAGTTTGCTGTAAATTTAAGCTTCAACCAAAGAAGATCCACTACTCTAGGCAAGTGGGTAAACTACACATTGATGTGAGCAAGACGTCATATCCAGACAAGGCTGAATAATTCACTTACACCCACTCCAAGGTGTTCAGTTCAGAACCTCCTACGGCAGTGCCAAAGAGAGATGGAACAACATCAGAGATACTGTGTACAGCACAGCCACAATAATCTTTGGTAAGAAGCAGACAAAGAATAACGACTGGTTTGATGTCAACTCCGCCACACTCATGCCAGCAATAGAAGAGCGTCGCAGTGCCCACCTGGAATACAAGCGTTCACCCTGCCAGAGGACATACATGTCTACCAGAAACAAAATGCAGAGGTTAGCACAGCAGTGCACCAATGAATACTGGCTTCTGCTTTGTCAGATCATCTAGTCAGCAGTAGACAACGGAAACTTCAGAGGCATGTACAATGGCATAAAGAAAGCAATGGGTCCAACACAGAAAGTGACCGAAGGTAAAGCCCTAGGGAAGGATGGCATCTCAGCAGAAGTCATCAAGTGCGGCGGCAGTGTGCTGTTCTCACAACTTTATGAACTTCTCTGCCAGTGCTGGGATGAAGGTGCAGTGCCTTAGGATATGAGAAACGCCAACATCATAACTATGTATAAGAACAAGAGAAGTGACTGCAACAATTATAGGGGCATATCACTTCTCAGCATCGTGGGTAAAGTCTTCGCTAGAGTCATTCTGAACAGACTGCAGACGCTTGCTGACAGAGTATATTCAGAGTCTCAGTGCGGGTTCTGCGCAGAGAGGTCCACAATCGGCATGATCTTCTCCATCAGGCAACTACAGGAGAAGTGCATATAACAACACAGAC
This sequence comes from Potamilus streckersoni, assembly GCA_016746295.1. Taxonomy (NCBI): domain Eukaryota; kingdom Metazoa; phylum Mollusca; class Bivalvia; order Unionida; family Unionidae; genus Potamilus; species Potamilus streckersoni. The sequence goes on from JAEAOA010001626.1 coordinate 489,525, forward strand.
CCCTCGTTTTGGCTTTTATAGACCTCACCAAAGCATTTGATCTTGTCAACATAGACGGACTCTTCAATATCCTGACAAAGATTGGATGCCCTCCAAAGCTGTTAAGCATGGTCCAGACCTTCCATGACGACATGAAAGGCACAGTGCAGTATGATGGCTCATCGTCCGAACCATTCAACATCCACAGCGGAGTGAAACAAGGCTGTGTCCTTGCCCCCACGCTCTATGGCATCTTTTTCGCTGTCCTGCTTAAGAACACCTTCGGGACGTCCACAAAAGGGATCTACCTGCACACGCGCTTAGACGGCAGACTATTTAACCTGGCACGACTGAAGGCAATGAGCAAAGTAAGGAAAGCAACCATTAGAAACATGCTCTTTGCAGATGCTGCTGCTATAATCACTCACACAGAAGCTGAACTACAACGCCTGATGGACCGCTTTGCTAATGCATGCGATGAATTCGGGTTGAACATCAGCCTAAAGAAAACCAACGTGATGGCTCAGGACGCGGACTCTCCCCGCATCATCATCAACAACTACAATCTAGAAGTAGTCAGTGAGTTCACTTACCTTGGCTCTACCATCACCACAACCTCTCACTCGACGCCGAGCTCAACAAGCAGATTAGAAAGGCATCTACAACTCTCTCTAGTTTGTCGCAGAGAGTTTGGAACAACAGCATGCTGACACTGAACACTAAGATCTCCGTGTACCATGTTTGCGTGCTTAGCACTTTCCTGTACGCCAGCGAAACTTGGACCCTGTATGCCTCTCAGGAGAAAAGACTGAGTGCCTTTCACATGCGTAGTCTCCGACGCATACTCGGGATCACCTGGGGCGAGCGTGTGACAAACAACGAGGTGCTTCAACATGCCGAAATTCCCAGCATGGTCACACTCCTCCACCAACGTCGCATCAGATGGCTTGGCCATGAGCGTCGAATGGATGACGGACGGATCCCCAAAGATTTTCTCTACTGTAAGCTTGCCTCTGGCAGAAGATCAATAGGACGGCCACATCTTCGCTTCAAGGATGTCTGCAAGAATGACATGAAATCTCTTGGGATCGATATCAACACCTGGGAAGAGCTTGCCCTCGACAAGTCCAGCTGGCGACATGCTCTGTTCACAGGTCTGAAAGCCAGCGTGGAAAAGTTATGACAGCTCGATGATGAGAAAAGATCTCAGAAGAAGAGGATGCAGTTCCAACTGAGACCTGACTCAAACTTCAAGTGTAGCAACTGCAGCAAGGATTGCCACTCCGGTGTGGGGCTCCGTAGCCACAGAAGACGCTGCACAACTACAAACTGGGACACCTCTCATGGGCGCATTTCCATGATCTCTCGAGACTAACGGAAATCAACAACGATATATCCTGAAGGTTTCTCTTTTATATCTCGATTCAATCTTGGGAAGTTATGCAACTATCAGTAATTTCGTGAGGTATGAACGTGTCACTCTTTGAATCTAATAGTATAATTACCCAGAATTGTTTAACAGTGTAACATTGCTTTCAGAGAAATAATTCATTCTCTAAAGACTCCACATATCGATAAATCGTACCATTAAGTAACTGGAAAATAGGACATCCGTGGCTACGGTCATACCATTGAATATCTATTTATATATTCGTGATAAAAAAGGAAATAAGTTCCTTATAGTACTTTCGGAAACTCATTAATCTTCATTGAGAGGGAAGCTCTTCAGTGCTGACAATCACTCTAAAGAATGGCGTTCAAAAGAATCTTTAACATTGATATTAAAGCGTATAAAGACAATTGTTCAAAAGTTAGGATGTAATGTTAAATGTCCTATGTGATTAACACAAGCAAGATTGGCTATCTGCTGCTGAAACGTCTTCCCAATCAAAAAGTTATACAAATTATATGATAGGTATCCAATTGTAAGAATTTTGTCTTTAAAATGACCAAATAAGGTATGCTTGACTATTTTGCAGTCTGGGATATAAAAACAAAATCTACTTGGTGAACCTTTTTACTGGAATAATATTATATGTGAAGAAAGAAAATATATCAAATTTTAAACTAACGTTTTGGGAGACGAATTCCATTAATTCTTTTAATTATTCAAGGAGGCTAGACTGTATCTGATTGAGAAATAGCATTACATATGACATAATATTTTTAAATAATAACATTTAATGAAAATAAGAACAAATGAAAGTGAAAATTAAAGCATATTAGCTGCCAAAATTATGAATGAATTATAAACTAAATAGGTGACTCTTTTAAATATTAAGTAAAACTTATCAAACACATTTTTAATTAAATCTTTGATCACTTTCTTTCGATACATTTTTGTCATTTAATATCTATACAAATCATTCTCTCTCTCTCTCTCTCTCTCTCTCTCTCTCTCTCTCTCTCTCTCTCTCTCTCGTTTATATTAGACCATGATAGCTTCGTATATAACAGAGCTTTGTACTTCACTCGTATGCCTTGTACGTATGGAATAAGAATGATTTTTCAATTGTCATAATTAACTAATTCAAGTTTGGCTCATATGGGACTACTATACAAAGTCTTGCAACAGTTTTGCTTACTATGCTTTTTTAAATATTTCTCGCTGATATAGCATTTTAACAGACGAAACTCTGTCCTTACAAAGTGTAGATTACCGCATTTCATCATATTCTCTCCCACTTGTTTCTATTATCTTTGACATTGAACATACGCGGGACTGCAGGTCATATTCTTACGGACTCAGCCAATGAGAATCGGTTAATTTATCCAGGTTTGTATAGAAATTCGTTTAATATCATATATCAATACCTTGCATGTTAGAGCATGTTTTATCTGTATTACTTGCGGCAAGTGACATAAAATTTCAGTGGTACCGACTTGGTGGACAAACCGAACCTGCGGTATGTATGTATTACAAGCTTATATATTTTAGTGCACTTGTTATGTTTTAATTGCTTATGAGCAGCAATGTTTGTAAAAACATAAATTAATTGAACGAGGAAAATCCAGTGCTTTGTGGAATACATTTTATTTTGTACTGTACAAATGGTAATGGTACAGGTGGGTGAGAGAATGGTACTTTTGTTATGAAGGTTATACCTTCTGGTAAAAACAATGCCCAGTTTCCTTAAATGAAGTATCCAGTAATACAATGAAGTAAGTTTGTGAAAAATAACTTGCAGTAAAAAGTTTAATGCCTTTTTGTTCACCGACTTTGAAGCAGTGTACATCAATATGAAGTTTTTGTTAATTGCGCAAAAATGTCACTGATACTAATTAATAAGCCATTAGGTGTGAAAAGAGAAGAGGGTTAGTTTGAAACTTTGAGAAATTGAACGTATTAGGTTTGTCCGCATATGTTGTATGCAATTAATAGATAAGTTATTCGATCATTAAAACTTTGAAAATAGGTCATGGAGACCTATATGGGAGCCTCTGTTACTTTGCTTTGCGATGGTTGCCACGTGCGGCGTTCTTAAGGGCATTTGCGAATGCAAAATGTTATACACTAGGATTAGTATTTATGGAACTCCATACTTATAATGACTTTCATCATTGTTACATGTGTAGTAAAATGTAATATCATTGCCTATTTTAGTTCTTATAAATATCCTGTTCACAAAACAAATTTGTACCTACACAGTCCGTAGACAAATGTTTTAATGTTGTATTTTCCATATATTATGTTCTGTTCAAAATATTTGGCTGTACCACACAAACACACCACACACACCAGACACACACACACCACATACACCACACACCCACACCCACCCACCCACCCACCCACCCACCCACCCACCCACCCACACACACACACACACACTCTTTGAAGCCTCGTCGAATTACCAATATGTCTTAAGCGACTAGAAACTAGAAGATTGCAGGTAATAAAATACATAGACCGCTGAGCATAAAAATCAGTGGACCAGGAAGTTGTTTAATTTGTTGAAGTTATATACATACACAGTAGAAAGGTAAATTTCCGTTCTTGAGCCCTTTGATAAGCTTAAACAATAATGTCCTTGATGAGGCCTATGGCCCATGTAGCATACACGTGAGTTGACAAGGAAGTTTTTCCATATATGGAAGTCGTATATACACCGCATAAAAGCAGATTAATCCTTCTTGAGTTCTTTACAAAGTTTAGAAGCCTGTTTTTCCACATCCTTCACATCTCTACCTATTTAGTTTGACTACATAGCACAGCTTTCTTAACTGATTCTCTGTCCAGTTCAGTTCTCTTAAATTGTCCCATCTCACACTCCACAACCTTATTTGAATGGAACTGCATATGGGTCTCTACTTCCTTCATTTTCTCCTTCAATGTGTTTAACCTCCCTCTGTACTGCACATCTAACAGCATCAAACTCGGACTTAAGATCATGGACTAACTTAGAATCCATATTTTCAGTCTTAGAAGGTAAAACCTCGCTTACTTTTACAACATTTTACCAAATTTACAAGCAACGCTCTGATGACCAGCTATGTGTCCCGACTTGATGGCCCTTTATTCCAATTTGAAACATATATACTTATTTCTTGCATCTCGGAATAATTTGGGTCTGTTTAGGAATTTCCAACCTGCAGACCCGAAGGTGTAAGAAATCCATCAGTACTGGCACCATTGCCTGAAGATTTATTTGCTGAATACATCTTTTTATGTTATTAAATGGATGACCTCACTCTCATAAACTTTAAATATCTAGTTTAAACGTCCAAATATCTTATATTAGCTGTTAGAGTGACTAATTTTACGGTCTCCATAGTATTAATCTACAACAAGTGTTGCACTCTCACACAACAATTTCGTTACTTAACTTCCATAAAGATAAAGTTTGGGAGATGTATTTTCCTGCAAACCGGAAGTTCATTGTCCTTTTCTTTATCATATGCAGTTATGTACTCTAATCTGAATTTCTTCACTGGCTGTAGCTACACAACTTATGTTTGTAACACACACACACACACACACACACACACACACACACACACACACACACACACACAGAGTAATCATCTGAAGAACACGAATGCTACACCTGCCTGCAGCAACTTTGATAGAATATAATATCGGCGGTACAGGACAACTTAAGACAGTAAAACTTAAGAATTAAGTCCTCAAATTCCTAAACAAATCCGTAACTATTTTCTCTCCAAAACGAGCACTTAATATCTGTTATACGTTAAAACGCAACGAATTGACAAAATTTTCTTTGTTTTAATTTTGCATCATTATTACACGTAATTTATTTTGGCGAAAACGTGAAATCTGCTCATAAAACAAACGTATAGGATTTTTTTGTCTTGTTACAAAGAATACACTATTCATTTTCATGCATGTAATGTTGACCATATATAAGTGTAATATATATGGCCAAGTTAAAAATAAATATAGAAATTATATTCAGCTCAATTACTTTCACATAATTATTGAGTAACGTTGTTCATATATTCAAAAAACTGTTCTAGTTGTAAGCGTATATGGTTTGTGAAGCAGTCAAAGATACCTACAAGTTGTATGTAAACAAGGAAAAGCTATATCGGTATATTAATTACATGTTGTAACTTGCTAGGTCGACCAAATAGATTGTCTTTGTAAGGTTCGGTTAGGTCGCAGTTCTTGCTGCGTCATACCGCCCAGTTATACGTGCGCAGAAAAATGCACGTAAGTTCATTATGATAATACACACATACACACGCTGTTATGTGTATTGAATGTAATTATTTGTCTGTTAGTATTACTTTTTTTATTTCATTACATGTTATTTTAAGGTAACATTATTTACTGGACTGGACCTTGTCCAAAATTGAGTTCAGTTCTGTTTGACCTGATTGACTTTTTAATTTTTTTATTTTATTCATCTAAACATCTAATAATAGCTTCATAATCCTCTATGAGTATGAGCTCATTGACCAATTTATTATTCAAGTAAACAAGAAGGCGTAAACATGTTGATCAGGGTCAGGGTTTTGGAAATTATCAAGTGAATTTTATAGGGTATTACGTTTTAAATAAACAAGGCTCATTAAATCATGTTAGAAAGTTATTTACCATTAGATAATGGTTGTTGTTAAAAAATGCTAATTTTTGATCTGGGATCAATCAGAGAACTATATTATCGTGTGACTGTAGTAATTTTACCAGTTGTGCCATATCATCTGGCACTTTAAATTCTATTATGTAGTGTCCAGTTTAGGCTGAAGTTTATTTTCTTCAAATTATTGAATTCAAGTGATTCACTTCTCTGAAAATAAACAAAATGTAATCTTGTTTCACCTCCCGGTTTTCAACTCAATTATATTTCACTTATTAGATTTCTTTTTGTTTTGGTACATTTATCTGCGCAGTTATCAATTCTTGTGTGAATAGGCACACGCACTTTAAATAACTGTCTTCCCAGATAGAGAGTGATCAGAGAGTCATTATATGGGTATGGTGGTATGTTAAATAATGCATTTAAAAAATGAAGGTCGCTGGTTGGCTGAAAATAATTACTCCAAAAATTTAACGCATTGTTTTATAAAAGAAACCTCTGCATGAGTATATTTGTAGGCTTGAACATAAAACCATTTTAATTGTATCGACTAGTTTAGTCTAGAACAGTTCATAGTATGTAAATATGATTTGCCGGTCTTATAATAAAAGCGCAGTAATTTGGACAAACACTTAGGTTATCGTTTGTTGGAATATATGTTGATATATGTGACCATATGCATCAAATTGACAAGACAGAGCAAAACAAAGGTAGACTATGTATAGCTCCTTCTTTCAAATTCAACTACTCACAAAACAATATCAAAACAACACAAAAACTACGAAAGCCTATATATTACATGTTTCCAATTATATACAAAAATAAATTTCTATTTTTATGAAATAGCAACCATTGTTTTATGAAACGTTTGATGTACTGTTGCTGTTTAGAAGACACTTTTCACATCCATTATAACATTTTAAATTATTTTAAATATATAAATTTATCAGGCTTCTAAGCACGAATAACAACCAAACTCATTGGCTCGGAAACGCGATAAATGTATAATGGCTTTAAGTTCTACAACATAAAAAGCGTCTAATTTAAGTCACCATGATTATCCATTAAACTTTGAAAACATGAAAATTGCTAGGTCAAAAAATACTAAATCAAGATAAATAGTAACAAAACTTGTATATCTTTTTCATACTGCCAACAGTGGATTTTTTTTTTGCATAATACAAATTAACCGTAGATGCTAACAGACGTTAATTAAAATGAGATAAAACTGTAAGCACAATCAGAATCTGACCTAGGTGAAATCCATAACGATAATAAAATGAATTAAAAATGAACTAAAATTCAAACGTTTTGAAGATCAACTAATGGAACGCTGTAGGTAACCAATATATAGTAATATAAATATTTCCAGAGATACAAATTTAATACAGTTAAAAAGAAACTATTTCGTATACAAAAACAATTCACATATTTGATGACGGCGTTTTTTGACAGCAACGAGTCTGTTAATAGGTGGAGATATGTATCTCAATGTGACGTGAGATTTTGACAGAAAAGAACTTAACTGGTCATAGTGGATGTCAACAGCTGAACAGGGAGTAAATTACTAGTATTTTAGACATTAAAGTATACAAGAATTAGTAAAATCTATTTATAAAACTAATTAGTTTAAAATAGGAAAGTTATTCCCTGAATAAATATAAATTTTATATGGTGAATAAGTACTCAAATAATAAATGATAAATAAAAATAACAAACCTAATATTTTTAGTATAATTTGGAATAACTTGAACGTTGCTTTCATCATGTTGATAGATAAATAAACGAAAACAATAAAATTGCTTGTTCATAAATATATTTATTACTGGAACTTATTAAAAGAAATGATGAATAAAGTAGATGAATAAAGTCGTTTTCGGGGATGTTTTCGTTCATTAAATTAAAGATCATTCTTACATTTACAACAATAGTGTTGACCAAAAAATGAAGCTATTAAATGTGTTTACTTTTATGTGGAAGATAAAATGGATTAACAAGACGAATAAAGTACAAAGTTAAATTAAGGCATTAGATATACTGTGATTTGCAAAATAGATGCTCAAGATCAAAACTGAATATATATGGCACATCCTGTTTTAACTGCTCAAGACTCATCTAAAATTATTTGAGAAATTAATTTTAAGCCAAAGTATACAATCAGATGAAACCTTCAATATGAGATTTTATGATACCTTTGAGATTCCAAAGCTAGACTTGATTACGCTATTGGCGGTGATGATACATGTGCATTGCCTATTGATGTAATTATAATATAACATTAACATTGAAATCACGTTAGCTTTAAACGATGAGTAAACATTATTGTAAATGCTGACTTTGTAAAAATCATGATTCATGAAGCTGACAAACAGTCTGTAACAATTCGTTAAAAGACAGATAATGAAAAGGAAGAGAGCATAATTATATATTGTGAAGAATGAGAAATGCTAACAGTCTTGTAACTGGAACTGCTTAAAAAGGCAAAAATTATGATAAAAAAGATAGGTGGTCACATAGCTGTGGTTTTTCAAGACAGGTTTCACTGTAGTAAATATATTATAAACACTTGAAAATGAAAGCTTCTCTGCACAATACACCCAAAATAGCATCATTTATATGTGTAGGGATAGTTGTAAGGTCTGGTGTCTTCACGTTTTAAAATGCATCATGAATTCCTAGCCATTTTTGCTGCTGTGTTGACACCTTTCATCAAAGCTGCAAACAACATACTAAACAATACTACAACAAAAGAATACTCCACCAAACATACTGTCCGCGACGAATAGACTATCTTGTGTTAACAAATGGTATAAAACCAACAAAACCTAAGCAAAACCAAAAGCAACAAGAGTTGGTACAATCATTCATCTAGCTGTAGGAATGTTAGCAATTATTACATCTTTTTCTTTAAACAAAATGTTTAGAAAATACCTTTTCCCTAACTTTGAATTTATTTTTTTTACACTATTATGTCAAAAGTTATATTGTAGATGTGTAGAATGCGTTTGATATAATTATTTCGAGCAGTCTGCTATTTCACCTTTTTGTTACATCTGTTTCTTTCCTGATTTCGTTCCTTTTCTCCTTTTTGTTTATCAGACATTTTAGTCTAATTTCGTCGATTATTATCGATTCTGCAACTGTTACGTCATCATTCTTATTTTTCTTCCTTAGTTAATGACCATCCGTCTAAAGGCGTACGTTCTCTGTATATTATTGAGTGATAATCGTCTATTAAACTACTGTTTATCGTATTTGCTATTTGTAGTATTTGCATCACTCTTTCCCATGAGCTCCATTTTGTATGACGGTAACCGTTGGTTCTAAAATTTTTGTGAAGGTAAGTCGGTAGGTGTGCTATAGATACCAAGTTATGTTCTTCTTTGCCCATTCTAAAGAAATAAAGAAATTAATAGTATATGTTGTGTAGCTCAATAATTGGATCCTAAAATTGTAATTTGGTGCCCCAGTGCAAGACATCACTATGAACTGCCACTCTGCAGATATCGTAGCTATATTGCCAAAATATTGCTAAAAGCTACATTAAAAATTCAGGTCTTACACACACACACACACACACACACACACACACACACACACAGACACACACACACTCAATGCTTGGTAAAGAAATTAAAAGGCAAGACAAAAATAAATGAGAGTTAAAAAAGAAGATAAATGGAATTTGGTGATGGGTTTCTCAAATTTCATTGAGATCGGTATTCACGAGAATAAAAAAAACAAACGTAAGTGTTTGCATATATTATTTTTTTTAAAGTATGGATAAGATATTCAAACATACACAAATACATTTCTATCTTTGACGTTTGGGTATGCCATTATGATTTTACCATATTAAATATGTCTACATGAAAAAAATGAAAAACGGTATACAAATATTGCAGTAAAAAGTATTTTATATCTCTTTACTATGAACAATTTATATTTTTTATAATGTGTGTACTCTAAAATAAATAAATATGTACCAGTAATAAACATTTCATCGCAAGTCACTGGCAATACAATTTGTCGTATTGCAAAGCTGCCCACGAACACACAAACACACACACATACACACACGTCAGGAGGCCGCTGCTATGTTTTGTATTTGTAAATAATAAATCAATGCCTGTCTATACATGTGTTGATTTGTTTTTCTTTCCATCCTGTTTTCCTTTTCGCACTCAACTTGCCACACTTATAGGGGTGATTAGTAATTTAAGTGATAGTAAATTTATCTCCACATGGATGGGAGGGGGAAGGTATTTGACTTACCGATCTACAATGTTTGAAGAGTAACTATGAATGATGGGGAGCCCAAAAAAGGTGTGTGTTAGTATGTGAAGGGACATTAGATGGTATGGGTGGGGGTGGTGGTTAGCTAGTCACTGTGTATTTGTTAGCCAAATTGTATTTTAAACCTAGGAACTCTTAAAGATTGGGTTTCCAGTTAGAGGACATAGTGCACTACCAAACTAAATTTCCGTTGGAGACCAGAGTACCCCACACTTGTTAAACCTAGAGGGTAGTGTTAATTTTCTTTTCACCTCAAAGGTCAAAACATGGTAGGTGTTGGCTGAGTGCTGTATAAAAAAAATCACTGGATGCTCGATAAGAGACAACTGATTGATGGCTAGTCGAAGAAGTATGGTAAATATATGGACATTGTTAACATAGGATTTCCCATCTTTTCCTATAGCCCATATACCATTTTACACAGCATTCGATTTAGATGTTCAGAATGGCATCTTATACTCTATGCAAGTATTTATAATAGAAATGACCATGACTGTTATTGTGAGTCATTTATTTTATCTACACTGGTACTCATTTCAACACTAGGAATAATGTGTGAATTACTTTAGTTATATAAATGTTCACTTTTTTGAAAAAGGACAGTTTTAGAAACCATTTTAGTAGCAAATGTTAACATTGTCTACGTGTTTCAGATTTATAAAAAGATGGTGGATGCGTCGTTGCTTCTTGACACTTAATGTATCAGTCATGGAGAATAAAGACAATGAAGTTAATGAAATGTACCCAATTCCAATTTACATGATAGACCAGTCTAATACAGACGACGAAGATCATAATGTGAAGCAAAATGAACATGAAGGAAGCATTCAAAAGTCACATTTAAGTTATGTCCAGCAAACCTCGGAACAAAGATTTCAAAAGCGTGGTAACATTTATTTTTCTAATGGAAGGGGCAGAGGCCATCGTGCTAGACCGCAAAATATTAGATCGAAAGAGAAATCAGAACCTAGAGATGAAAGTCAAGAAATAGAAACAGCAGGGAATTCACAGAATACAGCTACAAGTGAATTCGCACAGAATCCTGAGCAAAGTAAGAGACCTGGAGGCAGTAGCTATTTGTACAGAAATTCGCAAGGCATTGAATACCATGGCAGAGGACAAAGAGCACGAAGAGATCAGAGGCACAAATCTAGAGACGAAATTCAGGAAAAAGACTCGGCGTCGAATCTGCAGGATACGTCTAATTATTCGTATTCGAGAGGGAGAAAAAGCGGAAGAACAGTCGTAACTGGAAGAGGATTTTACCATAAAAGAAGAGTGCAAGCAAGAGAACATGAAACAATTAACAGACCATTTCAAGAATCATCCCCAATTAGTCATGAAAATCTGATGTCAGAATACAAAGACACGACAAAGTTGAGTAAACATTCCACTGAAAAGAAACAACACGAAGTAGATGACTCGGCAAAAAGTTCCGTTTGTAATATTGGATACAAAGCCTTGAAGGAAATTTTAGAAATGGAAGATGTAGAAGAAATTGTTCTTAAAATAAACAATGTCAGAGGTGGATTTCCCGATTGCATTAGGCGGGCGGTCTTGAAACCAGATTGGATTGTTTTGATTGTCTCTATTTTCCAAAAAGCTTGTTTATCTCGTAAGTCCACGTATGTTCTAGATGCATTTCATCTAATACATTCATCACATTTTCTTGATAAGGTGGCAAATGTTCTTAGTGAAGTCCAATTAAAATCCATGGCAACGAAAGGAATTTGGGCAGACACGCTACATCTTTATAACTTCCTCGATTCATTACTGTGCGTATTGAAGAAGGAATTAGAATTGATTCCAGACTCATTGGTGAAATGCAACAATATCATTGTGCTATTGAATGAGGTAGTTAAAATGGTTAATAACGCAGATCATAACTCTAATATTGTGACAAAACTACGCACGCTGGATGAAATGAAAAAAGCAATTATTCAAGAAAGAGACGAAAGAGATAGAGAAGAGGTATATAGTTTTAGTAAAAAGAGACAAAACATGGAGGATTTACCGCCACCGGACAATTTCAGGGAAATTTCCATTCTCCCTGAAATGAAAGATCTTCAGTGGAACGAAAACCCTTTCTTGAGGGCAAACAAAGCGGAGGGAAAATATAAAAGTCTTGACGACTATTTGGATATTCAGTTCCGTCTTCTTCGAGAAGATTACGTAAAACCCTTGCGTGATGGAATCGGTGAATACCGTCTGAATTTAAATCAGGGGGATAAATTAAAAAAGTTACAAGGCCTTCGCTTGTATTACGACGTGAACGTCTGCAGACCTCAGTGTTCAAGTTCAGGTCTTTTATATATTCTTCAGTTTAATGTGCAAAAGTTTAAGAATATTAATTGGACTTCATCAAGACGACTTCTTCACGGGTCCCTTGTTGCCTTGACAAATGATAACTTTAACACAATTCTGTTCGCAACTGTTACTAACAGAGATGCGCGAGAACTTGTAAAGGGTTTCGTTCAAGTACGCTTTGAAAACCAATTAGACAGAGTCATTAATATAACACCAAATGAAATATTTGTCATGGCCGAGACACCGGCATACTTTGAAGCTTATAGACACATATTGAAAGGCTTGCAGGAAATTCAAAATACGATGCCATTCCAGAAATACTTTGTTGAATGTCAAATGGAAATTTCTCCACCGAAGTATCTGTTGGGTGGTGTGAGACTGTACGACTTCACACCTTTAATAAAGCAAGCAACTGTGACCGAGAACTGTACACAAATAGGAGCGTTAACTACTACGAGATGGCCAACATCAGATGAACTTGGATTGGATGCTAGTCAGTACAAAGCTCTTCAAACAGCGCTGACAAAAGAACTGGCCGTTATACAAGGACCTCCCGGAACCGGTAAAACGTTCGTAGGATTGAAAATCACAGAGCTCTTGCTTCATAATCACAGCGTCTGGAAACCAAGCGATGCAATCAACCCGATGCTTATTGTTTGCTACACAAACCATGCTTTAGATCAGTTTTTAGAAGGTATTCAAAGTTTTTGTCCCAAAGATATTGTACGAATCGGAGGAAGATGCAACAACGAAGCCCTCAAGCCTTTTGTTCTTCGAGAGTTAAAAATTGAAAGACGAAAAGAACGCCATGTTCCTTCGAACATATACAGAGCCGAGGCCCAGTGTAGATACAATCTAAAACAACTTCGAGAAAATATCGAAGCTATTGGTATGAAACTACAGGTATGCTTGCTTGGCATTTTGTTGGTGAAGAAATTGAAAGAAGTTATGACCAGCAACCATTTTGAGTCGCTGATTAAAGGACAAATTCATAATATGGACGAATGTCTTCTGCTTTGGCTAGGAGTTACACCAACCTTGGATGCTATAACAGATGCAGAAAATTTGGAAGATTCACTACAAACACGATGGACAACTGCTATTCTACAGACATCAGTTTGCATGGATATGCATGAAGCGGACAAACACGACAATGTTTGGAATTTGTCCCTAGTCGATCGCGCAAGGATGTATAAATTGTGGGTACAGCAAACTTTGGAAGTATTAAAGAACCGGATAGACGAGTTAAATGTAAACATGACCTCTCATGCCGTTTCTTCTGAGGATCTCATGTTACTCGAAGAGTTGAAACAGATACAGTCAGAGTGCCAAATATCAATTGTGAACGAGCAGATACTGAAGACATTCTTACAGGAGAAAAGCCAAAAGCAGATTAAGAGCCTCAGTGAAGTTCCAAATGATGGCTTTTTAAAACGCGAAATTTTAATCGAAGACTGGCTTTGTCTGACTGAAACATTTAAGAATGAACCTCTGATCAAGTACGCTCTTAAGGAAATAGAAAAGGAAGCGAATGTTGAAGAAACGGGAAGTGAAGGGTCGGATATCGAAGAAGATCGTGCTGTAGACGATGATGACGAAGATCTATTTCCTATGGAAAATACTGCATCGAGTATGACTCACACACAGAATCTCAATCCCAGGTTGATAGAGGATCTTGCTTTTATGTTCTCAATCAAAAATAAAAATGAAAATCAGATTGATGATGCAAGAAACAATTGGAAAATTGTATTAGACAAGAACAAGGTTGAGAAAAAATTAAAGAAAATACTCAACTCAGCTTCGTCCATGTCAGAGGCTGAGGCGATGAAGGTGACAGATATCTGGTCGCTTCCCACAAATAAACGACATGAACTGTACAGGTATTGGCTCATGCTATACCGACAAAAACTCAAAATGGCAGTTTGTGTCTACGAAAATGAGTACACAAAAGAAATAAATAAACTCCAAGAAGTCTACGATGATGAATGTTTGTCGATCTTGAAATCTTGTAAGATTATTGGAATGACGACAACAGGAGCTGCTAAATATAGACATTTGATCCAATCTGTGAAACCCAAAATCATAATCGTAGAGGAGGCAGCTGAAGTTCTGGAGTCACACATAGTGACAACGCTTAATCCTGAATGCCAACACTTGATTCTAATAGGGGACCACCAACAACTGCGTCCTACTCCGTGTGTTTACGAATTGGCCAAGAAGTATCAACTGGATATTTCTTTGTTCGAGAGGCTTGTGAAGAATGGAATAAATTGGGTGACTCTGCTTGAGCAACACCGAATGAGACCTGAAATATCAGTTCTCGTAAGGCATATCTATCCTAACTTAATTGATCATAGCCTTGTTAAGCAATATGGAAATGTCAAGGGGCTGGAACGAAATATTTTCTTCATCGAACACATTAACGAAGAATCATATAATGGTGAATCCAGAAGCTATTCTAATGAGCATGAAGCTAAATTCATGTCAGCGCTTGCAAAGCAACTTCTAAAACAAGGCTATAAGAGATCACAAATAACGATTCTTACTCCATACGTTGGCCAGGTATTAACCATTAGAAGGCTTTTGCCAAAGAAGGAATTCGAAGGCCTCAGAGTTACTGCAGTCGATAATTTTCAAGGAGAAGAAAATGATATTATCCTTCTATCCCTAGTCAGAAGTACGCGGCACCTAACACAAACTGAAGGAAAGAAGAATCCAATCGGATTTCTAAGTATAGATAACAGAGTCTGCGTCGCCTTGTCTAGAGCGAAGATGGGTTTCTATGTCATTGGTAATTTTCAGTTGCTGTTGAAATATAGCGACCTATGGAGGAAAATTGTGACCACGATGCAAGGCACACATGGGATTGGATCTCATCTTTCACTTGCATGTCAAGTTCATGGTGCAACGATTAATGTTGCCTGCGAAGAAGACTTCGATAAGTCTCCTGATGGTGGTTGTAAGCTCCCATGCAATGCAGAGCTACCAAACTGCCAGCATAGATGCAAACG
Source organism: Potamilus streckersoni (assembly GCA_016746295.1). Lineage (NCBI taxonomy): Eukaryota > Metazoa > Mollusca > Bivalvia > Unionida > Unionidae > Potamilus > Potamilus streckersoni. Next base: position 505,162 of record JAEAOA010001626.1, read on the forward strand.
ATACTGTCATGTCATAGATCTGGATCACAACTCCTACAAATGCTTTCAAGCATGTAACAAAATGTGTGAATTTGGTCACAAATGCAAGAAACAATGCTTCCAAACATGCGGGCAGTGCGAGGAAAAGGTAGAAAAAGTCATTCCAATGTGTAAACATAAGGAACTTATTCCGTGCCACATGGATCCATTCACTTGGAAATGCAAAGCACCCTGCAAAATCCATCTAGCCTGTGGCCATGTTTGTAAAGGTGTCTGCTATTTGTGTGCAGCGCGACGTTTCCACCAAGAACCGTGCCGTGAAGATACTGAGGTGACTTTTGATTGTGGACATGTTGTCAAAATCCCATGCTTTATGTCCAGAAATGATATTTCTTGTCCCACGGCATGTTTCAAAGAACTTCCATGTTCCCATAAATGCGCAGGCACCTGTGGGGAATGCTTTGGAGGAAAGCTTCATCGTGGGTGTGATGCGAATTGTAATCGTTTTCATTCTTGTGGACATAGATGCCAATCGAAATGTAGTAGCATATGCCCTCCCTGTTCAAAGCGGTGTAAGCTTACTTGTCCCCATGATATGCAATGCCTTGCGAAATGTGGCGAGAAGTGCACAGATTGTTACGAATCATGTGCCATCAAATGTGAGCATGGAAAATGTTCCAAATTATGTCATGAAGCTTGCGATTTTAGATGCGATTGGCCATGTCTTAAGAAATTAAAATGTAAGCATCTTTGCAAGGGTCTTTGTGGAGAAGAATGCTTGTGTACACTTTGCGACAAGCAGACATTTTCGGACGTGTTTGATACTGGTATTTCAGAAGAATCTATCTTTATTCGCCTCTATGATTGTCGTTGCATTCTTGAAATTTCTGGCATGGACGAATGGATGAAAACAAACCCAGGAAGAGGGTTCCTATTGTCTTGCCCCAAGTGCAGGAGATCAATACTGAAAAGTCGACGGTACAAAGATGTTATCAAGAAGTCTTTCTTGACACTACACGAAACATATAAACAGACATATGGCACTGACCAAGAGAGGCGAATAACAATAATGGAACTTAAGAGAAAGATACCAGAATTGACTTCAATTGGATGTAACGACAGCGAGCAACAAAGTCTAATGCGTTGTTTAGAGACCGAACCTCTCGCATCATTGGATTATCTTAATTCTGTAAGAACAAGAATTAAGTATTTGTCCTGCATACTTAATATTGAAAGATTTGTCCAAATTCATATCGATCCCAATTGTACGTACGGTAGTATCCACACAGCGAAAAATTCCCTTTCAAAATATCGGTACTTGCTGGCTCAAGATCGATATCGAGGCTTCCAAACAGAGCATTTCTGGGGAGAACTTGGTCAGGAACTACTTAGATTAGAATACCTTTTCAGGTTCGCATATATTGAGTCTCTCAGAACGAAGATTTTATTTTCTGAAGCAGTTATGTATGAGCTACCCAAAATTTCCGCTTACCTGGAGGATCCATCCAAATACGATAAAGTAAGGCTTCTCTTCCAGTTTGTTTCGGCATCAGCTCTGGATTCCGGTGTTTCTATTCCGCCGATGGAATCGGTGAACCTGTAAAAGGATCTGGGACCCACCACAAAGTTTACATGTGAGTTTTATTTTTCTTCACTACTTTATTTTACTTAGCTTATCACCTGAAAATGCAAGTTTCGTTCGTAGAGTCACTCACTTGCTTTCATTAATATTTCATTCCATTATCCTTGCAGCTTTCAGTGTTGAAGCAAGGTTACAACATCACGAAAGTGTGCCAAACTTTATTTTATATTTTTGAATGCCCAGCATCAGGGACATTTGTATAAGCCGTAAACATATGCCGTCTACGGAAGCGTTACAGCAAAATAGCACCAAACTGCAGATGACATATATTGGGCATGTATATATATATATATATATATATATATATATATATATATATATATATATATATATATATATATATATATATATATATATATATATATATAAGATCTGAATCGATTTCACGTTATCGAAGCAATTTATACACATTTTTAAAGCTGTTTTCGACATTGTTGAAAATTGAGCTAGCGCGACAACGCAAAATAGGGCTCAAGTAAAGCAAATTAAGTTTTCACACACACACACATACACACACACACACACACACACATATATATATATATATATATATATATATATATATATATATATATATATATATATATATATATATTTATATATATATATATATATATATATATATATATATATATATATATATATATATCATATGTTTAAATTCCAAATTTAAAAATTTAAAGTTGGAATGTATAAGTTGGAAACACAAACCTGATTTACTATTGCACTGCCTGCTAATAATTTTTATGGTAAAAATTATTTATTTATTTCTTTATGTGTCATTATATAAATACTCATTTTATGTCAGTATGCATTATTTTTATTTTCCGTGGTGTGTATATTTCTGTTTGGTTATGTGCTTTTTATATAGATTGAAACATTACAAAGTTAAACAAATTTCAATGAACAAAAATTGATTACACTACTTTTCAATAAGTTTTGGGTACTAACTTTTGGTTACTCTAGCACTTTCGTAAAATAGAAATATTTCACTAAGTGAAGGATCTTGAAAACGACAAAATATAAATATATTAAATATGAAAACAATATATATATATATATAAATATATATATAAATATATATATATATATATATATATATATATATATATATATATATATATATATATATATATATATATATATATATATATATATATATATAGTCTAACTTTATTATTATTATTATTATTATTATTATTATTATTATTATTATTATTATTATTATTATTATTATTATTATTATTATTATTATTATTATTATTGCAGCAAAGGAGTTGAGATAGGTAACTGACATCCTTCACCTAATTCCAGCTGCACGCAGATCTTTGATTTCAACATTGATTATTTTGGCCAGGATAGGTGATGAATTTTGAATAGTATAAACCTGCCATGATGAATGTTTCCACTATAAACCTGCCATCCGACGGAGGGGGACATATTAGGACAGCATCGATCCTCAAACAACGTCTTTAGTACTGAAATATAGTAGAAAATGTGTCAACTAATTGCCAACAGGACGTGCAAATGAAACACCTATTGTCAAAATAAACGATCGTGCAGTTGGAAGACCCATCACATATTATTACTAAAGGTCGACTGAGATAAATGATGAAAATGTTTTTTTTTTGTGCAAATGTCATTCAAACAATATGGTAAGATCCGACTTTAGCTGTGTAGGTTGTGTTATTTTGTTGTGAGTGACGAAGAAATGAAAAATTTAAAATTATTACAGATGTGAAACTATAGACTATCTATTTTGATCTGCTCTACAGCGAGGATGATGTATTCAGTAATTATCTGAAATTCATTAATTTGGTGTGTTTATAATCAGTTATGTTTCCTCTTGACATTTAGATGAGAAGGAACAACGTGTGACAAACCTATTTTTATTATTAAATGTATTATGTAGATTCTTCCAATGCTTCGCTTTCTATAACTTTTTATACTTGTTTGAAAGCGTGGATTTTATTTACGGTTTAACATCGTTGTTCTCCGTGATTATTTGAATAGTTCAAAAATGAACATTATGGCTACGAAGCATTGGTAGACTAATGTATCCAGACGATAAAATGGATGCGATTTTGTGATTTCACAATTATATTCATGGTGGCGAATTTCGTAGGCCACGTTATAGACGCCAATGTTTGAAATTAAATGGCTGTAACTCCTCTGTGGATTTGAATAAACTTTCATATGATAATTCCATTCACATATGATATTCATTCTCGGCACTGATATAAATAAGATTTCGTTTAAGCTAGACTTGACCAATTGTGTTTATTATTTCCAAATAATGAGCTATAACATTATTTACATGAACAGATTCAACTTTCACTTTGTGAGCGTAAATATTTATTTTTTTAATTTAATTGTTTGCTGTTTTCATGCTGAAGACCTTGAACCATGGTTGTAATGTTGTCTTGAATGATTAGCAATTTAGCTATTCTTAAAAACATTACCTGGAAATATTATGAATTTTCCATCCAAGAAACCTTACTAAACATTAGAGTCAGTGTGTGCTGCTGGTAATATCACGCACGCACACACACACACGCACACACACACACGCACACACTGTAATTAGTGGAAATCTATAAAATTCGTTTCAACCAGTGAGCAGTCTTGTCTAGAATGCTTATGCTCGTAACATATTTTAATGACCTGTAACGACTGAAAAAACAATACGCGTGTTCGTGTATTTACTGACACAGTGTACTTGAAAAACTCAGCATAATAACACATGCAAATATTACAATCTATGATACATCTGTTCGGGTATTGAAGTTGTACTCAAAAATGGTGTAGAACGAATCGTTAATTAACTGGCCAAAGGTCTTGGTAGTCGGTCGGTCAGAAAAATGTGTCCACACTATGTTTCAGTACAAAGTTCAATTACCAATTATCACATATTTTTAAACCAAATTTAAACGCTATTTGATACACATGACTTAAATATCATACTGTTCTTGGCCAGGTCATTCAATAGAGGTGAAAGAAATGGACCTGGGAATTTCGGTTGCCTGGTTTGTATATGGACTAGTGGTCTGACCCGGCAGGTTCTTTTTGGATCTATTTAGCCGCTGATCTGACGGGATGCATGTAAGCCATCATTTCTGACGTAATAATGTTTACTCATTCGTCTCACATCGAGTTTTAAATAGGTACGAAACAGATTCGCAACAGAAAACAGCTAGTCATGAATGGTCGACGTCAAATTAATTTGCAAAGGAAATAAATTAAGCCACAATGTTCAAAGTTCATTAAAACGAGGCGGAAGATCCTTTAGCAAGAATTCAATAGCATATTTGACTTTAAACGGTTTGTAAGTAAGACAGTTAGCCTAAAAGCTATTCTTCGTTTGTCACTAGAGTACCAAGCGGAATTATTTTCGCTGGAATTAAATATATAATGAATTCATTATTAAATCCACTGTGGTGACAGAGGTGTAATAGTCTTGCGTCTTCTGCGAAACGAGACAGACACATTCTATGCCTTGCAGGAAAAGGTTTCATGCTGGCGAAAGTACTAGCAATGAAATATATACATATATGTTAGTCAAGCTTTGTCGTTATTTGAAATGTTTTCGTTTGCTTTCTAGTAGGATATCGAATGTTTTGGTACGAAATAACTTAAGATTGTACAACTGATGTCACTCTTTTCTATCTAGCACCACCATCGCATTTGTCAGCGAAAATGAAACCAAACCGTCGCTCGGTTGGTAAGTTGCCTGAAAATAGACGTAGCCGTTATTATTTAATTTTTATAAGTAAAGGCCAGTGAACATCTTAGAATGCTCAAATACATGATGCCCACTGCCGGATGAAGGCCTTCCAGTGCCCTAAGCACTGAAAATATGGTTCCCCACCTAAAAAACATGAAATTTAAAAAATTAAAAAATTAAAAACAAAAATGCTATAAAGGTGGGAAAATTCCAATGTTGCCATCATTCCATATCAAAGTACTCTTACACGCTGATGAAAAAGGTGATATATAATTCACTCAAATTTATCATTAACAATAATTTAAATATTTTCTGCTGCCTGTTGGGCTGGTCCCCTATGCACCTGTTTAGTGTGCTTAATGGGTAATCTGGTACTGATGGCGAACATTCTACCTAACACTGATGTTTATGAACGTGTTGATTCTTTTTAGATTGCAATATATAGCTCGCTTGCTCATTATGAAGTTTACATTATATAATGTATGTTTCCAAGATATTTATATGAATTTCCCTACACAGGAATTATTTATACATGCCTCTTATTTGTGATGTGTATGTATGTATGTATGTATGTATGTATGTATGTATGTATGTATGTATGTATGTATGTATGTATGTATGTATGTATGTATGTATGTATGTATGTATGTATGTATGTATGTATGTATGTATGTATGTATGTATGTATGTATATATATATATATATATGTATATATATTCTACTCCTTGAAATAAAATTAGTTGTGTCAAATGAAGTTGTTATTACGTTTAGAAGTTGTATTTTCTTCTCATAATGAAAAAAAAATCCCTTTTTCTGAACGTGACTAAATTGACAATGACGTATATTTGAATTGGAAAATACACCCGTATTGTTATCACACGTAAATGCAAACAACGTCTACATTTAAAGAATGGATATGTCATTTTTCTTGCTACCGTCATTAACTAATTCTGTTGTTCAATCTAAAGTGTAGTAGTGTAGTTTTAACAGTAAGCATCACGACATGTTTTAATTCTTACATTGTTTCCATCATAGATAGGAAACATTTAGATTACACCATATTAGTTTCCATTGACCGGCACGAATTAAGAGGTAAATACATTTATGTTAGATAAATGTTGTCTCTTTTGATTAGTAGTATATTATCCGTCCTGTTCTTGTATTTATCAGGAAATCACTTTATTTTTGCAAACAAGTGATTCGTTGAAAGCACAAACCATGCATTAGAAAACAAAAATAAAGAAATTAATACTGAATTGTACATATTTATTTTTGTGCACGTATACTTATTAATCACATCGCAATTGTGTTGCTTACTTTAATATACCCATATCATGTAAAGAGGATCTACAAAAAGTGATGACTTAGTATTGAACCAATGGCCAATTAACCTCCACATGGTCTTGTTGTGTCATGTATAATACATCAGCATATGAAAAATGGTGCAAAACCCCAAGACAAGAACAACAAACAACATGTAAAACTAAGAGCATTGTTCAGTTGATTGCGGATGTTTGCGTTGTGGGTGGAGGGGTATATTTGTAACAAAAAATAAAAAATAAATACAAACGTGGCGTCAATGTTAACTATCAAAGCCACATTGAGACTATAATCACATTATAACAGACTTCAAAGCCAAATTTAAACTCGATCTGGGATGAAGACGTGAGCTCTTATAATTCTAAACTATGACGCACAAGAAAGTTAGTTTTGTATTTAGCAACTGAAATTCTAGTTATATGAAAAAATGATAAATATTTTAAACTTATGGTAAGAAATATTGCAATATGAATTGTCTTGCGTCATGACAACGTAACGTTTCTTGCGCCATTACATTGTAACTTTTCTTACGTCATTACAACGTAACTTGTTTTGCGTTATTACAATATGACTTGTCGTGCGCCATTATTCTAACTTGTCTTGCGTCATTACAACGTAACTAGTCTTGCGTCATTACAACGTAACTAGTCTTGCGTCATTACAACGTAGCTAGTCTTGCGTCATTACAACGTAACTAGTCTTGCGTCATTACAACATGACTTGTCTTGCATCATTAAGTAGCTCCTAGTTATAGATACTTGTCAACTTTTTTACTTTCGATTTTGTAAAATTTGTCTTGTGTTTTTTAATTGATTAATTATGCTAAACTTAATTTGAACTAATGAATAAGTTATTTATATTGTATATTTTTGTATTACATACACGCTTATATGTTTCTTCCTCCAATTCTTCATACTGTTTTGAAAGCATTGGTGGATTGCGCGGTCTCTTTTCTTTGAGAAATATACATTACAGTTTCAAAGTTTATGTTGCATTTTTTCTCAAGCTGTAATGTATTTCCCTAGAGACGTAACGAAGTCAAATGCACTGCCACCTGCTTTTATTTGTGTATTGTGAGGATTTAATTAATAGACCAATTAATTAATCACGACAATGGCCATACACATTTCTCATTTAGCTCTGATGCCTTTTTGTCAGAGTTATGCCACTTGCAAATCCTCAGTAGTACGACACTTTTTCTGTGTCCTATTGACTTTGATGGACTACCATGAAACTTTGCAGATATTTTTGATGAAAGATGAAAATGCACATTCTCTTCTGTCGTCAAGCTCCAACTAATTTTTTCTCAGTTATTTTCCTTTCTTTGTGTTTTATTTACACCACAGTTACCATAAACACATGCATTTTTCTCTTTAATATTTAAGAAAGAACTGTAAATGAAACTGTTCACTGCCTGAAAACAATGATTAATACTAATCATCCATTTTTACAGGTAGATTAATTTGATGTAATGGCTACCCAGGTACGACTGATTGCGCATCATGACTAATGCACGAAATTACATCATTTTCCGGTGCGTTTGACGAAAACACTTTACTTTTACCTCAATAGCTTTTCCCGGTTGTATCTCATGTGTATTGATTCTCAAATGGTTTGACACCAGATCTATTGGGAATTGTACCTTTTTGTTCTCTAACTTGTATACTTTTTGGTTTCTAAAATACATAAATCTAATTGAGGAACCAATTAAGCTTTCGTTAGAACTGACAAGTCACGTCAAAACAAAATTGGCGTATCAAATAAAAATAATTAAAAACAACAAGAAAACCCACAGAAGCAGCAGCAGCATCAACAACAACACAACAACAACAATAATAATAATAATAGCAACAATGGTAATAATGATAATAAAAATGATATTGATAATGATAATGTTAATGAAAATGTTGTGAATTTTTGTAGTTCTGCCTTCTTATATAGTATTTGATATGGTATTTTTTTTTTATAAAACTATGTTAAACTTGAACAACAATTTCATTTACTTCATAAAATTCAAGGAAAATGAGCTCTTAATTTTATTTGCAGCCAGAATTCTTAAACGAAGATATTTCAAAGTTAAAATAAGAAAAGGCTGGCATTTAAGCAACCCAGGTCGAATTCAACATTGTTAGGTGTGATTTATTGATTTAGTATCGCATTTGGGAAGCTTTGAAGACGTGTTGAGTAAAGGAAAATGTGTCCTATTATATAGAGTTTAAAATGTTAGCAAGGTGTTTTAGCAGGAAGTTTGTATATAACAATAATTACATTTTCTTTCAAATAGGCTTATAACAATGTTTTCTTTTTCGATGTCCATTATGCTTGCTTTCTGTAAATATTTGCCTTCGAAATTATTTTTTTCTATCATAATCCTGTTATTGAATGTTATATCACTACGCTGTACTCATTAAACTGTATATTTGTTTTACAGAGAGAGAGATAGATAGATAGAGAGAGAGAGAGAGAAAGAGAGAGAGAGAGAGAGAGAGAGAGAGAGAGAGAGAGAGAGAGAGAGAGAGAGAGAGAGAGAGAGAGAGAGAGAGAGAGAGAGTTAAAGTGCTTGAATGCAGCTACTTAGAAAAAGTTCCTGTTAATTATTTTTGTTTTCAAAATAATTGATTCACCTATAACCTGCACCAAATTTGTAACCCAGATAGTAATCACAACTTGAATAAAAATGTTTTCCCCTTGTTTTGAAATACTTTGGTTTTGTGTTTTCTCTGGGAATCTAATATGCAAAAAACACATAAAGAAGAAAAACACTATGCTTTTATATAACATTATATTGTCTTCCCTACTTTCAAAGAAACATGTAGAGCAAGAGAAGAATTCTCCTTCAAAATGCACAGTATTGGCAACAATATATTTTAGAAAAATTTTATAATATAACGGAATTAACTCATTAAATTCCTTATCTCTCAACTAATTCCTTTGTTGTAAGTTTTTTCATGAAAACATTAAAGTCTTAAACTTTAAAGTCTTTTTAAATGTCTGCAACAGTGTGGTGGATTTTCTGAGTCAAAGTACTGATGCAAGTCATCACTATTTAGTGTATATAGATTCAAATCCCACCCGCGATATTGATGTCGTAGATAGATGTATGAGTCTCTTCTTACACACTTACACATACATAAATAACTTTTCTTGCAGCTTTTTTTCCTCTTATGTACGAAATCTAGCTTTCTTGAATTGCATTACACTCATGTGAACATCCATGGAAAAGAAAATTGTCTTCTTGCATTTTTATCTGAAGTATTTCGATAAATTTTGAAAATCTCCATGTCTTTGGTTACAGTGAGAAGCGGTTACTTAGAAAATAGTCACAAGGAGTGTTTAGAGGCAGGGGATGTAAATTGCAATTTGCATTTAGTTTTTCTGAGGAGTTTGGATATTCATTATTTTAATCATTTTTTTACTTCATAAACTTTATTGCATTTATTAAGGAAATCGGGGTGAGTGGGTCTTGACTAATCAGATACTGCATCGCGCAGTAGGGGCCACGTGTCTGCACTTGTTTTATCCAGTAGTTGTTACCTTGTTTTACCAGGAAGTGAGGATCTGTGCTTACAAAACATTGTAATATCTACATATATATACCTTAAAGAAGGAGTTACTGAATCTTATTGTTTGATGTCTATGCATACCTTACTGATGATTTTGTAATTAGCACTGGGTCTTTGGGCATTCAGGTGCTGCATTGTGTAGTAGGGGCCTTACGGTCTTGGCTTATTCTGTGTGGCCAAGGTAGAGGAGCCATGTTTCTATTTTGTCCAATATTTGCCACCGTACGCAGCTGGCCTGACGGTTTGGGCTTAGGACCTCTTTATACTAATTTTTATAAGGCAGGGGTGTGGGTTCTATTTTGCTTGGAGACCGTTCCAGTGGCTTCGTGGTTAGAGCATCTGCCGCAGATGCGAGAGGTCGCTGGTTCGAAAACCGGTCGAGTCATACCAAAGACTTATAAAAACGGTACTAACAGCTGCCACTCTTGGCGCTCAGCAGTAAGTTCTTAGTGTTAAGACTGGTCGGCCTGGTGTCAAGATAATGCGTCTGGGTAGAACATCATTCTACATGTCTACGACATGATTCCCGAGTGCTAGACATCACTATAAACTGCCACACTGCAGGCATCGTAGCGATATGACTGAAAATATGGTAGAGTTACGTTAACAATCCAAATTACACACACGCCTTCTCTGTTTGCATTTATTTCACTCATTTGGACGTTTGCACAATTACGGTATTAGCGATGCAACAACCAGAAGAACACAATATAATTGTTTTTGTTGATGATGGGATTATTCATTTTAGAAGATATTAGTAAATACTTTTTCAGCAAATGTTGTACATGAAATTTTGAGAGAGAGAGAGAGAGAGAGAGAGAGAGAGAGAGAGAGAGAGAGAGAGAGAGAGAGAGAGAGAGAGAGAGAGAGAGAGAGAGAGAGAGAGAGAGAGAGAGAGAGAGAGAGAGAAGGATTTTAAAGGCAGAATGACTAATTTAATTTCAACTGAGTTGTGATATATTAGATTCCCACTACCATTTGTTAGGAAAGAATACATTTAATTTGCAAGCCTTTTTGGTATTTTAGATTGAGAAAGCTCATGTAAGTTGGGTATTGTTGCTGCTGTTGTTAACTCGTTTTACAAAATATGTTTATCTATTGGCTTGTTTTAAAGTTATGATATTTTTTACGGAGCATGGTGGAAGCTAATTTGTTATTATTTACAGTTATCTTAAAGTGGTACTTTGTTTATTTATCTTGGTTACACTAATTAATGTTATCTGCATTTAGGTTGTGCTTCTGCTTGGTCTTGATAGTCTCTTTATGGGAGTGTGGAATTTGTCTGGTCTGTGAGGGTGGCGGTTGACCAATATAACCAATCCCATCCCCTAGAGCTTATAACCTGTCCTCTCCCGGTCCAGACAGGTGTGGTTACTATGTGAATGCTTTAGCTTGATTTGTAGCTTTGTTATATTATATTTCTACTATTTTGGTTTCTTCACATGGGACAATGGTTTTTGGTATTTATTTTTTTCTTTCTTTCCATCTTCTGAGATTAACCCAAGCATTTGTATGTTTATTTATGGTTTTCTTTCACTTTCGTATTTCTTAGATGAACCCAAGGATTGCATTGACAACAAGTTTACATTGTAGAGATCTGTTATCCGAACATCTGAGTAGAGGGCTGGGGCTAGCATGTTTCATGAAATGTATTTATTGCTTTGTTGTATGTTGGGTATAAGTTACACATATATTTGAGAGTTTCTGGGGGTGGGGCATTGTGGGCAGTTACAGATGCTTCTTTTATACCCGGGAGGATCTTACAAAGCTACTAGGTAATAGAGATTTGCTTCCTTTATCTCATGTATGACTATATTATTATATGAATTGTCCAAATTGGTATTCTTGTTAATTTCTTCTTTTTGTTTTTCATGTAAGATGCGACCTTGTTTGGTGTTGATCCATTCTGCACCATTTTATAATAAATGTTTGTTTCTAATCATGCTATAGACTTCTTAGAAACAGTATTTCATGTTGTGTACAGTTTGTTGGTATAATTTAGTTTTGGATATTTTATCTACCCTTTCGTTGCCAGGGATATCAGAGTGGTAGGGAACTCACGAATTTTGCAATCTGATTGTTTTACTCTCAGTTGTTCAGTCTTAGGAAGGATACTGTTAGCACATTTTCTCTAACAGAGGAGTGACTAGTTTCCATAAATCTTAGCAGAATAAGGGGATCACTAAGACTTACTGCTTTGGGGACTTTTTGTTTTGAATTCATTCGATTACTTGATTGATGATACAAACGTCTGCTGTATATAGTTAGTACTGGTCAGGAAGTCCTGCCCACAGTGTGATATACTGGTCAGGAAATCTTGCCCACTGTGTGATATTCTGGTCAGGAAGTCTTGCCCACAGTGTGATATACTGGTCAGGAAGTCTTGTCCACAGTGTGATATACTGGTCAGGAAGTCATAAAATCTTAACTTCTTCCCTAAACGTGTTCCACATTGCACCGGTGCAATCGCAAATCCTTACTATGGCCTTATTCAAAACAAGACCATTGTCAAACCACATATCTACCCTACCAACTCAACTTCTCTACTTACACTGGTCCTCATTGTGTTTCGCGTTCTACATGATAGATATAAATAACCTATAGCCTTGCTTATGCTGACTGACCTAAATTGTGATATGTGTATCGTCTTTCTTCCAGTAATAGCTTCATTCTAAAGTTTTGACAAAGAAGCATATAAATGTTACTTTTTTAAACCAACCCAACCCCCACCAGCAAACCTAAGTGAAAGGAAGAATAAATAATTCCCCTTTACAAATAGATGATTATAGAATATTACTGACGCCTTTTGAACACGTGTGAATGACAAATGAACAACATATGATTTTATTTCAACCTCTTTAAACCGACCTGATACAATATTGTTTAAGGCAAACATAATAAGGAAGATACCACCAGACAGAAGCAATGATTTTCAGCAAACATGATGACCTACCATTTTGCTTAACTGTCCTTATATCAGAGGAATCTGTTTTCTTTAAAAAAATTTAATTGTATACATGATATATCTGATATCGATTACTAATCCTAACGATCTAACGATAAACCCATCGCACAGTTTTGCGGTACCTGTGTTTCGATATTAGAAATTTTGACAAATTGTCTAAGAAACTACTTCCTAAGCATGTAATGATTTTTAGAAAACTTGTGGTGGGTATGCTTTACATATTAGACAAGTTTTCCCTGTATCGTTTACGATATACAGCAGAGAATTAGAGAGTCGTATCGACATGGCATAAAGAGAAGAGCCTTTGGTGTGTTTATATTACGTAACGATATATTGTCTGTATCTGTTTAGTTTCATTTTATTTATGAAAGTGGTCTTTAAATATAAGAGTTGTTATTGTGAACATCAGAAATGAATTTATTCTCTTGTGTGGAATAATCACGCCCAATTTGCCGTACTGAACCCCAAGATAACCACAACGCTTATATACATTTAAAGGCTGTTGGTAATGCACAGGAAAGTACTGGTGGTTGTGAATGGCAATCTGATTATGATGAAATGGCTATGCGTTTGCTAATACTAATGTTCTATTTCCGTCAATACGTATCCTGTAACACTCCGCAACGAGAGTGTAGAGTGTGCAAAATGACTCCTGTAACACTCCGCAACGAGAGTGTAGAGTGTGCAAAATGACTCCTGTAACACTCCGCAACGAGAGTGTAGAGTGTGCAAAATGACTCCTGTAACACTCCGCAACGAGAGTGTAGAGTGTGCAAAATGACTCCTGTAACACTCCGCAACGAGAGTGTAGAGTGTGCAAAATGACTCCTGTAACACTCCGCAACGAGAGTGTAGTGTGCAAAATGACTCCTGTAACACTCCGCAACGAGAGTGTAGAGTGTGCAAAATGACTCCTGTAACACTCCGCAACGAGAGTGTAGAGTGTGCAAAATGACTTGCACAATAAGAATTTCATACTTTTTTGTCCACAAACTTTGAAGCAGTGTACATCAATATGGAGATTGCATAAAATGAACCACAAATGCCACTGACATTATAATAATCCAGATTGGCAAGTATAAGTGGATTTTGTTTACAACTTTGAGAAATTGAACATAATCAATTATTCTGAAGTACTATTTGAAAACAATAGATATTTCCGTAAGTCATTAAAATCTGGAAAGTAGATCAAAACAAAAGGTAGGGTGGGGGGCTGTACTGGCCATAAACAGTATTTTATGAAAAACACAATTGCACAGTTGTATATGTCTGATGGTAATACACTGATAATAATAATGTCAGTGACAACAATTATGAAGATCCTAATCTGAGAAGTTTTTAATATTTAAATAATCTCAGTTTGTAGTTCGTTCTCTTTATTCTGTAATCTTTCTTTCCATCTATATCCATACAATGTTGCATTCAATTTACTTCCACTACGGCAGATACTCCAAAAAATACTTGTTTATCGCCATTTATGATTTTCAGTATGCAACGTGTTATGTATATTTCATTTGCCTTGTGTGCTTGACCTTTGCAGTAATTCAGGGTAGACGTATGTCCGATCTAATTATTATCATATTTTTGCAATGTTGGTAAATTATAAATAAGTTTTTTGCTGATATTTTATATAAACATCTAGCCTCATTTACAAACTTGAGTTTTGGAAGTTAACTTGTGACTCACACCCTGACCATTTCATTATGTCTTAAATTCTTATATAAGGTTGAGGTCGAATCACTTTTAATTGTGTTCAGGTATAATTTGAGATGAATCATTTATTTAAATTATTTATTGTAATTACAAAGTGTTCACTTATGTTTGGAATAAATCTCTATTTTGAGATTATTTTTTGAATTTATTAAAAGACATTCTGGTTTATATTATCGTGATACATCAAAACAGACTTTTGGTACATCAACCTATTGAAAACTATTGGTTTATCAGTACATTCAGTCTTGAAATTCATTCGGATCATTCTATATTTTTGGACTTGTGATAAAGTTTTTATTAGTATTTGGCAGTTGATTCACAGCAATGTAAGTCTCTTACATTTTCACCTTTTATTCAAAGGAAATAATGTTCTTGCTGAAATTGACTAAATATTTTGTATTGCTTCTTTCTAATGCTTAGTTTTGGGCCATATAGTTTTAACAAAGTATACATGACTTCCATCATACGCTTCCATCTTCTGGGCTCCCTCACATAAAGTAGAGTTGATTGAGATATCAATGAAATGCTCTTTTAAACACTCTAGGGTTATCATTCTGTAACCATAAAAAATGTCTTCAGAAAGCTCTTTTCTTAAATGTAGCATTTTAATATTTTGATGAAACACATGCAGCGTCCGTTTATGCTGCATTGAAAACGGACGGCACAACAATATTGTTACTTTTCTCTCCAGTGAGTATCCTTTAATCTTTATCAACTCATATGGTGGACATATCATCTATTCCACGTTATCATCTCTTGATACACACAGTTCTTTAATGACTGATTGTATACTTGGAGCGCCAGGATGCCGATTGGTCTAAGACGCCCTCTTTTAGAGATAATTAACACATGCCACCAGTGCACGCTCATATGAATTCGAGTCTCAGCTCGACCAACATTGGAAAATTTGCCAATAGTCTATCTTGGGTCAGTAGTTTTTTCGGAATGTTCTCGATTCTTGCTTCACCAAATACACTGGCCACAATATATAGTCTTTAGTGAGTTGAAAAATTGTGTTTATTCATATAAAACTCAAACAAATATGGATACATGTTTTAGTTATGCAACAACCAGTGGCATAAAATGGGCTGTTTTAATTCGTCTGTTTAAAGCACCCCGTGCTTTTTGCAAATAATTACACTTTAGCACGATAAAATTTCACTGATCCAGTCTTCAAATATCACACACAAAACAATATTATCATATGTAAATAAATTAAATAAAAGTTAATTGAAAATTTAGTTTAATTTCTTTCACCAGATATGACCTTATTGACACACAGTAGATCTTAGTGTAGAAGAACACGAGGACATAAATATATAGTATATATGTTTGAAAACGCCCTCTCTGACTGTTACGCTACAGATCGTTAAAAATCATGTCCATTGTGATTTACAACAAATCTAACGCAACAACATTCTTACAAAGTGGGCAATTTCTCGAGCATCTTACTAGATCTAGTTTTGATTTTTATATAATTATCGATTTTCTTCTCTTAAATCACTTTTTGCGTTGCGGGAGAGGCCATCTAATACACTAGCGGCAACGCATCCTACACCTACAATAGTTCTCATATTCGCTTTTAAAATGAGCGTGTGTACCATTTACAAATATAATACATCTAGACTATATATAACAGATTTAACGTAGTTTGCATTATCTAAAGGACGGGAATTATGATTGAATGACTGCTAGAAGATACCAAATATTCTGAAAATGCGGATACGAAACAAATCAAATGTAAAATATAAAATTACCTTTTATAGCTATAAAAGTTTTACACAAACAGCTATAGTTGTATATTCCATTGACAGTTTTTAAAGTGTATAGCACAATGATGTATTCCAAAATGTCTTTGAATGAGTTCACAAAAATCCAATGTAAAAATTAATCCAACGTCAAAGAGCACTTTAGAAATTCCAAGGAATATTTAAAATAATTATTGTATATAATTAAGTTTGCCTTGATCGTATTGTGTTGTTGTCAAAAAACGTACCTTATTCATTTTTATGAGGATTGCGTGAAAAAGATATAATGTTGACCATATCATGTTGATATGTTATGTAATGTTACACGTAAATATTATAAATTATCTTCAGTATTGCTTTGTAAATACTACTGTTGATTCGTATTCGTGTCAGTTTAATGCATAATGAAAGGTAGTCTTATATCAGCGCATACGGCTTGTCATGGAGTCAATGATGCCTTCCAGGTGTATGTCAAAAGGGGACGGATGTCTCAGTTTATCAGTGATACCTAACATATTTAGATTTATGTCAACAATAATACATTATAAATTACTACATATAATGAACGTCTTTTCTCCTTCATGTACCTCTCATACATACATGCGCAGACAATCACACGGAAGAGTGATATAATCTATCTCTCACACACTTACACGCATACATATATTTAATGTTGTGACCATAATACAAAATAGGAAAGTAGTTTAAAACTTTAGAAACTATTTTCACCTGTGCTTTGTAGTACATTTTACCGATCTTTTTGTATAATCCCCCGTTTTTCAAAAGGGCAAATAATCTGGGTTTCCTTCCAATCACTTTAAATTGGCACAATGAAATCATTCTCCAGAAAGTGCTGAATGTCTTTTTTCAAACTTTCTATTTCAAAATGTTTATCCTGGTCGAAATACTGTTTCAAGCGTATTGAGTCTATTATTTCAAAGTCATGGTAGATTTTATTTGTTCATGTAGAAACATCATGAAACAAGTGAACATATTCAAGTAATAAATGTTTGAGTTTATCCTTTACTTGTTGCAACAAATGTGAAAGTTTATCGTCAAGATTAATCATAATTCTTAATTCCGAAGATTGGTTACTACAAAGTCACTATAGAGCGATTGCATTCCATCGCTTGAATTGCATTCCTTTGCTTGAATCTTTGCTGTGTTGGACAGGTACTACTAGACTTACTGCGTGATTAACCTTGCTATCTCTATCAATATACGGGTAGTCCATTAATATATTTACATCTAAGGTGTACTGATATTATAATATATCTCGCTCATTTTCTTCATAACTTCATCAGGACATCAGAACAATAATATCTAATCTGAAAAAAGTTTTGAAGAACGAGCAAGTGAGGCAGATCTTCAGGCTGAAAAGTTCTCTCCATTATTTTTCTGTCGTACTTTAATTTTAGTTTTCACTTGAATAGACTTGAAATTCATGCACAGCTTGCTGGAAAATTCCTGACATAAGATTTGACCCTTGATCAGAGTCGACAGATTTTGGAATTGTGTAAAAAATCTTTTACTATAGTTTAAGTTTCAATATTCCTTAAATGAATTGCCTATGGGAATCTTGTAGACACAGACATTATGGTCAACAAGTATTATTTGCCTGACTTGGTCTTAGGTAAGGGACCAACACAATCTACCATTATTCTGCTAAATGGTTAGTCGAATGCAGGAATAGGTTGCAGATTTGCCTTAGGTATCGTCTGATGGATTTTTCTACAATTTGACTTTTAATATTTAGCTAATAAAAGTGATTCAAGACTGTTTCCTAAATGACCAGCCAAAGGAGGTCCATTGACTAACTATGAATTTCCTGTCTCTATGACTTTGTAGCTACAAGTTGATAGTTCACGGACCACTCGTAACCAGCGGGTACCTCATGTGGTCTATATTGTTTCATAAGGACACCATTTTAACACAATTACAAACAGTTACTTGTGTGGCTTCAGTTTTATTCATGTCCTCTGAAAGAAACAGATCTTGTGATACTTTACCTGTTTGACAACAAGTGATTGTCGCTTGACACCCTGATTAGAATAAAGAGAATGAGTAGTAAACAAGATCACTGTGATCAATACCTTTCGATTGATCCAATTGATGAACAAAATTGACCAAATCAAAAGTTGGACCTAAGGAATACTCATCTGATCAACATCATTGTCAACAGCTTTCTTTGTCATAGCTATAGCAACGGCACAAACTGGGCATATATCAAATATTTCTTTTTCAACAGGGTCTACTTTTGGATCCAAAGAATTCTTGTCTGTTACAGGCGGATTAACTACAACTTTATCTCCAGCTAGGTCATTGCCTAGTAATTAACGAATACCTTCGATGGGTAAAGAATACTCTCTTCCGAATGTTGAGGGTCCTGAGAACATTAATAAAACCATATTCATCTCTCTGAATAAGAAATTCCTATAAGAAAAACACATTTTAGAAAAAGGCATCTTCTTCACTTATATCTGAAACTGCGCCTGTCTTAACGTTAATTCCGAAGTCGAACAATTTTTAGCTGTAATTCCTTTTTTAAAAATTGTAATCTCTCCTGGATAGGATTCTTAACAAAGTGTTCTGCTTTTGATGATATTTAAAAGCTTGCTGGTTTCACTATTGATTTCTAAAGTATGAAATAATATCTGGGACTTAGACAATTTCGAACCAAGGTGAATTTATATTTAAAAAATAAACTTTTCTAAAATATTTTAGAGCAATTAGTATCTCATGGCCAAGGCTCTAATTTTTGTTCGACTCTATGGTCTTAAAACAAGTAATAGAAAGTGAGATGCAACAAACTTTGTAAAATTCAAGAAAAAATTTAATTTCCTATAATACAAAGTGCTATCATCAGGGGGTAGAAATGTCTTGTGCAGTGATCGAAAAGGATGGTATTTCTCTTGATAACAATGGGGAGATTTGTATGTCTGGTGCTAAGGACAGAGACAAAAATACGATTGCTAACGGGCAATATTTATATACTCTATAGAGTCATACGTCATTTCATTACTATATGTCTATTTCTTCTGCGTGTCATAATGGCAAATTAGGCATCCTTTATATCTTAGTTGCGCTTGGAAACACACAATACTGGAGTTATTGCAGACTTAGTTGTCATTTTATGATTTTAACTGATTAGACATTTATTCAAAAAATCACAGTACAACTTACTGACCTCTACATTTCATCTACAGTGACAGTTTGTTCCCAATGATCCTCCTCAGTTCATCATTTTGTGTACATGTAACTGTCGTAGAACTTCTCTGCAAATTAGTTATATATATTTTAACGTGCATCACCCTAAAAGAGAAAGCCATTCGCAAAATAAGTCTGAAAAATACTATAATTGTAGGGCTATTCAGGGTCCGGCCTGTTTGTACCATCTTCGTTCTGTACTAAACAAACCATAATGAATTCACCCATCTTATGAATGTCCTTGCTCCTTCATGTACCTCTCATACATACATGCGCAGACAATCACACGACAGAGTAATATAATCTATCTCTCACACACTTACACGCATACATATATCCATATTTAATGTTATGACCATAATACAAAATAGGCAAGTAGTTTGAAACGTTAGAAACTATTTTCACCTGGGCTTTGTAGTACATTCTACAGATCTTTTTGTACAATATATATATATATATATATATATATATATATATATATATATATATATATATATATATATATATATATATATATATATATAGTCACCGATTTTACATTTTAGCAGATGAAACTTTTATCTTGCAAGCTATTGATTTGTGCATGTCACTATTTTCTCTCCTACGTGTGTTTCTGTTTTTGTTGTTCTTGTTGTTATAGGGTTTAACTCCATTTTTCAGCACAATATAGCCTATACATGGCGGCCATTATTAATTGTGGAGGAAGAACCTTGGAAAACCCTGGGAAGAACCACCGACCCACGAGAAGCTACTGGCAGACTTTCTCACTTACCCACTTTCGCCTAGCATGGACTCGAACTCACGCAGACAGAGGTGAGATGGTAGTGATCCGTAACGGTCAGCGCTTTAGACCACAAGGGCATTGCCCCCCCCATTGTTTCTGTTATTGTTGTGCAACAGCATAATCGGGAGTGCAGGTCAATATCTTGCCGAACCAGCAACGACAAGACGGTTCCTGTATCATATATAACTACCTACCATATCCTAGCAAGTTTTGCCATTATTATTTAAGGCAAGTGGCATAAAATTACAGTGATACTGACGTGGTGGAAAAAATCGAACCTTCGGCGTGTATATGCTTGTTTAGTGTGGGGTGATTATGAAAGCGGTCTTTAAATAGCAGCATGCTTATTGTGAAAGGTAGAAATTAATTGAGCTATGAATTTGTGGAATAAGTTGCTTTGTGGAATAATCACTTGCATGTTGTTTTTATGTACTTAAGAGCAAATGTTTAAGAACAATTCTTTACAGGTGAGTGGGAGTTTGGGTGGCACTCTGATTAAGATGGCTATACATTTTGGTAATATGATATCCAGTTTCTTTCAGTAATGTATTCCGTAATACCTAATATCTCTCACAGAGAGAGAGAGAGAGAGAGAGAGAGAGAGAGAGAGAGAGAGAGAGAGAGAGAGAGAGAGAGAGAGAGAGAGAGAGAGAGAGAGAGAGAGAGAGAGAGAGAGAGAGAGAGAGAGAGAGAGAGAGAGAGAGAGAGTTTGTGAAAGAACAACGCGCAGTAAAATGAAAAGCCTTTTTGGTTGGCGGATTTTGAGGCAGTGGACATCAATATGGAGTATGTGTTCAGTGAAATAAAAAATGTCATTGTTACTCAGTGGTATAAATAAGTGGATTTTACTTAAAACTGTAGGAAATTGAACATAAGGTGTTTTTCTGCACATGCTGTTTGCAAATAAAGATGTTTTAGTCAGTAATGAAAACATTGGAAGTAGATCTTAAAAGGTATGGAGGCCTCTACTGGCCCTCGCCAGTATTTTAGGGGTAACACAAAGCCACAGTTGTACGCTTAAGTCGGTAGTTACAATAATGATAAGATTGTCAGTTCGAAGTATGAAAATGGTCCACAAGATGAACACTTTCAAATATTTGAATAATCTTTGTAACTTTTGCAATAGATTTGGTGCCTGCTTTACTGTATTTCATTTTAATTTTGTACAACAGCCATGACAAATACACCAAAAGCTGATGGCTAGTACCCATTTATGTCTTAGAGTATGCATGGTTGCCATTGTACTTATAATCTTGGCTTCCACACATAAAGTAGAGTGAGATGTGATGTCAATGACATTCTCTTGCATACATTCTTGACCTGTGATTCTGTAACCATTCAAAATATATACAGACCGTTTTAATGAAATGTAGGATTTATACTATTATGGTTAAACACACGTAGCTTCCTATTATGCTGGAATGAACTGCAATGCGTAACAACGATAGAAACTTCTCTTCTGTCGATATCTCTTATCAACCGATATGATGGAAAGCAAATCTTGGTATTATTGCACTGTTCAACCTTGTCCTGATAATCCCTACTTTTTCATGGCTTGCCTATATTGACAATTATGTAGACCACAAGTTTCCTTAAATCACAGGTTTTAATTCTTTTTTTATTCCCTACACGTTTCTTTTTGACACACTATAGATTCCAATGCAGACTGTCACGAGGACATACATATTGATATAAGTAAAATCACTGTCTGACCATGTTAAGCAAAATTTCATTTAGAATTCACAATTTACTTTTTGTGATAATCTTAACATCCAACAAATTTGACGGGATTATCTTTTAAGAGTGCAATCTCTCAAACAGAACGCCTCTTCAATCCTTAAACACATATTTTTTCTTGCGGGAAATACCCTCTTACACACTGATGGAAATACATCCTACACGCACAGTCATACATGTAGTTGCAAGAAACTTCAATGCATGTACCTTTGACAAATAAATATAATACGCATACATACACACACACACACACACACACACACACACATATATATATATATATATATATATATATATATATATATATATATATATATATATATATATATATATATATTCAACGTGAATTTCATAATATTTAGACCGATATTAAGAAGGAACGACTCATAATACCGGAATATATATCGTTTGTCGGATTAATATTTACAGAAACATATGCAATGGAGGTAAAATCTTGCTTGTTTTGTCAAGCTGTTTTGTGTTATATCTAAAATCACTTCTCTAATGTCCACCTCTGGGTTCCCACTAGGAGCCTCTTGCTTCATACTTGAGAAATATGGGCTTCTTGCATATCAGTGGAAATTAAGTATGATCTAACTTGCAAGCCAGAACATGCAATAATTCCTTCAGTACTGGTACCATTGTTTGAATATTTACTTGTGGAAGATATATTGTTGGGCGCTTCGATCGATTGATGACTTCACGATCGTACAGTTCATGTATATATATATATATATATATATATATATATATATATATATATATATATATATATATATATATATATATATATATATATATATATATATCACTATTGCTAAAATCAAAACGTTGAAATAAGTTGCAGTAAAGGTCAATGGGACTTCTATTACTATCTTCACGTTATCAGCCTTCATAAGTTGTTAAACTCATACACAAAATTTCACTACCTTCTTCTTTAAAGACAATGGCACGATTGCATGGGCAAAGGGTAAACCGGAGGTTTAGTGTAGGTTTCCTTATTAGTTGTAGTTTTGTTCTACAATCTCTTTTCACTGCCTGTAATTGCACAAGATATGTTTGTAGCATAATACGCACTCACACGCAATCGTCCGAATAACACGAATTCTTCACCTGCCTGTAGCTAATATAATACAAAATCATATCGGCTGTGCAAGACATATTAAGAGAGTAAAACTTATAATAACACTGTTTTCCCATCAAGATGGTCACCTAACATCTGCTAAACATTAAGATACAATGAGTTATACGACATATTTGTTGAAATCTACAGTCTACGTAATTTTATTTATTTCAAAGACAAACTAAAAGTATGAAATCTGATCATATGATATAAATATTATGTCTTACTGCAAGGAACATTTACACTATTCATTTCATTCCTGTTCGATACGACTGGCAAAGGTGCACACAAATATAGAAAATATATTCAGCATAGGTACGTTGGTATAAATGTTGTCAATTAACAGAGTTGATATCTTGAACAAGCTGTTTTCAGTGTACGTGTTTACGGCTTGTCAAGCTTGTGATACCTATATGGTGTATTGAACAAGGAACAAACATATCAGTATATTAATTACACGTTGTAATTTATTATATAGACAACTGTTCGCCGTTTTTCAACTTATTTATTGTTCATTCATTAGATTGTTTTGGTACATTTAGCTGCGTATTTACCAATTTTTAAGTGAGTACTTACACATAAACACACATTATAAGAAAAAGACTTATTGGATGTACTGAATCCTTTGATATTACAACGGTAAGAGATAGATTACATAAATGGTCACTAGCAACGAATCATTGTAAGAACTGCAGAACCAGCCTTTGTATGATGACATATTAAACATTATTGAAATAATCAAGACTGTTGATTAGTTGAAAAAAATTACCGCAAAAATTTAACGCTTGTTTTAATACGAAGTGTGCATTTTGGTATATTGTACGCATTGATAGGCTTGAACAGAAAAACATTTTTATTTTATTGCTTTCGATATTGTTGTCGTATATGTACTACTGGATGTAAACGGAAAGATTTCATTGGGATGAGGGAAACGTTAGTTTTCTTTTGGATGTATTTTCATAAGTTCGTGATTTGCCAATCGTACAACAAAAGTATAGTAATTTTGGACAAGTACTAACATTATGGTCGATAGGAATTTAATTTGTTGTCTGTACACATTTACAAAGAACTGACAACACGCAGAGCAGAACACATGTTAACTGGGC
This sequence comes from Potamilus streckersoni, assembly GCA_016746295.1. Taxonomy (NCBI): domain Eukaryota; kingdom Metazoa; phylum Mollusca; class Bivalvia; order Unionida; family Unionidae; genus Potamilus; species Potamilus streckersoni. Next base: position 529,774 of record JAEAOA010001626.1, read on the forward strand.
CTAACGCTTTCTCAAATGGAAAAGTTCACAAAACAACATCTAAGTCAAAACAAATACTATTCACAAAATAATCCTTTTTCTAGTGTGTCCCATAACGAAAATTAATCATAAAAGCACATAGAAATTAATTATAATTAAATCAAAGTATTTCTAAGCACGACTAGTACTTGACCTAGTTAATATGTAGATAATAAATTCCTAGTCCTTTTCGTTGTTGTGTCTACACCTTTGATACAACTGCAAAACCGACAAAAAATGCTACAAGAAAAATAATATTACCAGTTAAGAAAAGAAACATCTATCCTGCTGTTCTATAACGTCAGCTTATTACAACGTCACTAACGTCGAATAATGCTGATGAAACATGTTTAGCTCAATCGAGGCGAAATATAGCAGTATTTTAAAGCTTTGTTTGATTACGTTTACAAAAAAGTGATTCACTTGAGTGGGTAAAGCAAGAGACGGTGGGAGCAGAGTAAGAGCAAGTGCAGTGAAGCAGTATGATCTATCAAAATAAAACAGATTCTTGCCAAATTTGCTACAGACAGAGCAAGAATTGATACAATCATATATTTAGCCGTATTAATTGTAAGGATTATTACACCTTTCTCTTTAAACAATATTTATAGCCTTTCACCTAAAGGTAACTTTTCTCTAACGTCTGAATTTTGCTATTTTCACTATTATTTCTAAACGTACTTTCTAGATCTTTAACTTCTTCAATTATTCGTGATCTGTTGCTTTCAACACTTGCGAACCGTTCGGGCAAATTCACGTCTGTTAAATCTGTTTCTTTGACGGTATTTTTCTTATCTCCTTTCAGCATGTCTGCGTTTTAACGTCTAATTTAGTGGAGGGTATTATCAATCAGCAACTGTTACAGATATTTAATAATATCATATTTTTTCTTCATTATTAGTAAATGTTCTTCACTCTGGAGGTGGAAGTTCTATTTAAATTATTTTGTGATGAAGATCCACTGAACTCGGTTGAAATCATTAGCTGGTAATTTGGTTCATATGTATTGATTAATTGAACCTCCAATCTGTATGAAGGTATCCCTTGGTACTAAAAGTTTCTTTTCTGAAAGGTTTGTCATTAGGTGTATAAACTGGTGATGTTCATTTATTTCCTTCAATCTCCCAAATCAGAGATTTAAATACATTACTAATATATTCTATCTTAACTTAGCTTGACGCCTAAGCACTAACGGTTTAATTTATATACACATGTTAGAAAGTTATATATTTTGTATACCCTACTTCTTGATAATGCAATATTTCTTCCTCAAGTTTTAAATGAGGACTAATTAGCTGATATTGTATTTAACACATTTATTGTATTGATTGATTAATCACTGAGGTAAATTCTTTTATGAGTTTCTAATCCTTCATTAGTTAAAGTAGACATAAAAAAGGATATTAAATTACTGCAACAGTAATTTATTCTCGTATCATCTTCATTGTTAAGAGGATTTTCAACTGTTTGATCAAAATCGTCACTCCTACCATTTGCACATTCGTTAAATGGCAAATAATCTATTTTAAAAATAATTAGGCTGCATTTAAGACAAAATATGACAGTAACCTTGCTTTCTCTGAAACTGATGGATACCAACAACAACAGCTAAAAATGAAAAGGAGTTTAATTAAAAGAACCTATAGAGAGATTTGGCAAGACTTTAACCGATATGCAGTTTGAAAAATTAGACGAAAAACAAATCAAGATTATGATATCTCTGTTAATGCAAAATCATGTGATGTTATGTGATTATGATTTTTAACGTAGCTTTAACAATTTTTCAGTCATATCGCAACGATGGCTACAGTGTGGCAGTTTATAGTGATGTCTAGCACTGGGGCATCATGCCGCATACATGATGTAGCATGATGACCCACCCAGTCACATTATCCTGACACCAGGCCGACCAGTGCTAACAGTGACTTCTTAAGGCTGAGCGTCAAGCGAGGCAGCTGTTAGTACCATTTTTGTAAGTCTTTGGTATGACTCGACCGGGGATCGAACTCACGACCTGCTGCATCCGAGGCGGGCGCTTTAACCAGTAGGCCATTGTAGCGGTTAATGCAAAATCATCTGAAATTTCAAAGTAATTGGAAAATGTACTGTAATTAGTAAATTTCTACCACATGAATATTTAACTTAATTAAGGTGGCGCTCGCTCTACAATTTCGTATTTAGCATAGGGTTAGAATTTGTAAGAAAAAGAATTTGCCCGTGATTCCTCACTAGTTATACTGGCTATTTTAAAACCCCCACTTTATATATATATTAAATATTATATATATATATATATATATATATATATATATATATATATATATATATATATATATATATATATATATATATATATATATATATATATATATATTAAAACATGAAACTAGCCATATTTATTCCTGAGCTGTCAACAATAAATTTTACAGTTTGAAAAGGGATGGAACAGGTGAGTTTCTTTAAATGCCAATGGTCAAAGGGTAAAATAGTAACTTATTGTTTAATATGGAAGACAGCAAATTTGCTTTGTCATCATTTATTTTTTAACGTCATTGCAAAAATTAAATAAAAAACATTTTCACTATGTATTTCTTTTACTTAATGCAACAGTTTTCAATTCAAGTTTATTTTATTCCTATATTCTAAGACTTCTAATTTCCCCATAACGAAGGTAACTACTCACACAAAAATGCTTAATTACAAATTATGTAAGCTAGAGCAAAATTAGCATAATTAGCTTATTTTCATATATAAAATCGATGTTAATGTACCATTTTATTCAGAACAATATACATAATAATATGAAAATAAGAAAAAAAAAATTGCATAAATGTTTATATTTGTCTTAAGGTGGCGCTCTACAGTTTCGTATTAAGCATAGGGTTAGAATTTTAAAGAAAAGGAATTTCCCCGGGTTTCCTCACTAGTTATACTTGCAATTTAAAAAACACTTTGTATATCTTAGGTATTGTTCAATGAACCTTTCATTCCCTTTATTTTGATGTATGATTGATGGGTGTAATATGGGTTAGAGAGTATACAGCTTGGCCATACTCCAGATGTGCACCTTTCAAAAAAAGTTCTAGCTCCACTTGCTCATTTTCACTTCCCGAACTTCAGATGTAAATTGTAAAAGAAAAGAAAACTTTTTTTTTACATTTTTATGTATTTGGTAATTCATTCATTGCACTTTTAGAAGCTGGTATTATCTATTTTGGCAAAATTCATTTTCCCTATTTTAATAGCTTCCAAGGATAGTGTACTTTAGATAAATTCAGGTTGATTTTTTGAGCACAGCGGAGCAGTCATTTTAGTTAGCAGTGTGCTAAGATCATTTAAAATATCCAAAAGTACACTATCCAAAGAAATTTCTGCCACAGTACATAAAAGTAGTATATAAGTATGCCAACATTCTCTCCACTGTGCATGTTTAAAATGCAAACAAATTCACCTTACATACATCACTCTCTCAAAAGTACATAATAACTGGTGAGTGCCACTTAAAGAGTTTAAAGAAGTTTACAATACATGAAATGGTCTTAGATACTGGCAGGAAATCGTAAGTTAGTATTATCTCTGCTAGCACTAAGTTCTAGTTTGATATTTTTTTCAAGAAACTAGCAATAAATCTTATCAACAATAAAGTTGACAGCTTTAAATGATTGCTCTTTTTCCTGTTGTTTTTGTTTTGTTTTAGATGCTGTTTGTGCACCTTCAGATATGTTAATACCAAAATTCGTGTACTATTTACAGTGTAGTGTCTAAATTGATGTTTTGATTGAATGCATTTTTAAATTTTACTTGTTAACCTATAAATTGATTTGTAATTTTGATAAATTTAATACTTTTGTTAAATGTAATCATCACTTTATTCATTACAGTGTTCTTTATTTTCTTCCTTCAATTAGTTCTATACTTTATTTTATGTCTTATATATACTTCACAAGTTGTTTCAAAACAAAAATAAAAAACATGACTTTTACAAGGTAGAAACGATTTTGAAGACCAAGAGAATGCAAGCTACACAAATATGCATCAGGGAAATGGAAATGTTATGATGACTCTTTTACAGTTGGTAACTAGCTGAAAATGTGCTCAGTAGCTGCAAAGAATTTATATCAAACCATATTTACAGATGACTAGGTAATGAGTATACTGTACACACATATTAGCTGTGTCACGTGCTATTGTGTTTAAGTCTCACAATGCAAATTAATCACAATTTCATTGGCACCCCTTATATTTTGCGTATATATTTTAATTTTTCCTACAGAGATTAATATTATTTCGTTGTTTTGTCTGCTTTGGGTTACCGCTAGAGACAGCGAAGTGGTTATCAATTGATAACAAAAGTATTCCATGACTATGGCGGGATTTGAACCACGAGAATCGACGGGAGTCATATGTTTCAGTATTTACGATTCTTTGTAGGAGCATTCCAACACTAGATTACGTAAGCATTTGCAAGGCAGTCGTAGATTTTATTTCAATTTTAAACTTACAAACTGAATTATGTAGTATATTTGTTCATGTTAAATACACATTAGAGCCATAAAATCATTAAATATGATTATATCTGTGTAACATTTAAGTATTTAATTTAGGAAAGCCTCATAAACAGAATTCTGTACGAACTGACTGAATAAGAAACCCATTCACCATATAAGATATAGATAGAATAAAATAGAATAGTGAAGTGGAATCATTGTAATGAAACGGTTGTGTTAAAAAACAATACAAAAGGTTTTCATTTCTCAAATGAACTATCTTCTTTATATCTGCTCCAAAAGCTTAGAATTTCTTTTTATCATGTAATATTATGGTAAAAAGCGTCCATTTACATGGATTGTTTTCTCCATTTTGTGCCAAATTAACGCATGCATTACTACATCGATAAAATGAAGTTCTGAAATTTTACAATAATTTTAGGACTGCTGGTTTTCTCAAATTTAACGAGGTGTACAGTGATTCAAATTGTGTGATCCAAAATGAATCTCCTTGCTAACCCATTTCTTTCTTGGAGTTATATAGTGAACATTGCTGGCATTTGGGTACTGGAGACACCACACATAGCGATCATATTTGAGAAACTTCGGAGCTTAACATCTTTCAATAAAATATTATAATTATTGTGTTTTAAAAGGAATTTGGATGTTTTTTAGTTTGTTTATTTCTGCATTCAAACTTAATTTTTGTGCGGCCATAATAAACTTGTAGTCAAGTGCGGTATTAGCTGATGCGCCCAATATTTGAATTGTCACTTAATATTGATTTACAAACAAAACTCATCAATCCAGATTTGTCTATGCTTTTAATGAAAGATAAAATAGCCACTTAGACAATCTGATTACTCTATTTTTATCACGAATACGGTAACAGATACAAGATAAGCATACTACTGAATAGCAACGGGCCAAATAAGCTATTGACAAGTTGTACGGTACATGTGGAAAATTAATTAACAAAAGGGTAATACTTTAGGCTAAGTTTTGGTTGTGTGGAGTTTATTTTGATACACTGCTTTACGGTATTGCTTCTTCGTTGTTTTCATCAATGTACACTAGAAGACATTGTTTATCGACACATTATAAGAATTTTGTTATAATGGAGAGAGAGAGAGAGAGAGAGAGAGAGAGAGAGAGAGAGAGAGAGAGAGAGAGAGAGAGAGAGAGAGAGAGAGAGAGAGAGAGAGAGAGAGAGAGAGAGAGAGAGAGAGAGAGAGGGGGTGGGGGTGGGGTGGGGGTGGAGAGACAAAAGGAACATAAGATGCAAAATGAAACAGGCCTAAATATGGAAATACGGGTTTTAATAACATACATAGAGACAAATATTTGTCCTGAGTGGGAAAATAAAGTAGTTCTAAGAATAATATTGCCATTGTGGCGATAAAGTGGTATCGCCACTGTAGTGATAGAATTTTCACCACTGATATATTTCACTATCATGTTATGAATTACAAAATTAAATTAATTTCTGCGATTGTTTTGAAACCTATTCAGCCGTATATATATATATATATATATATATATATATATATATATATATATATATATATATATATATATATATATATATATATATATATATATATAACGTATCTTCCTTCTCTTAATATGTTTTATTTACTCCACAAGACCATGAATTTAATCTATTCTCGTCATATTACTTTTCTGATCCTATATGAACAACATCTTTTGATCGAATTACGAATCTTATTTAGATTTGCAAGTTAGTCGTGCCTTGAAATCTTTTATATATAGTTCGTCCAGTTCAGCATTACCAATTATATAAGCGTTTGTTGCTCAGTGAATTGTCACGTAAGGATCTTGAATTGTAAATGCAATTACCGAATTAGTTTCGATAATGAATAGCACCATTTGTAACGATATACAGAGTAACGCCACTCATTCGATAAGTGCTGAATAAGGGTTGTCTGTGTACATGTAATCCGTCACTATGGTCCTGGAGTTATCGAACAGTTAAATTTTTTTAAATACAGAACCGAGTGGTAAGGATGCGGTCGCGTGCCATAGGTAAATGAACATGGCCTACGCATTAGATAAATTATATCGTAAACAGGCATTAAGTAGAAATTTAAGATCCTTTGATGATTATTAAATCATGCAGACATTTTGTTTTGTTTTGTCTATAACACACCACGGTTCTGTAACCTCAATGCAGATTGCAGTTGGACTTGACTTACTTATAAGCGAGTAATAACGCTAATTTATTCTAATTAAGGCCTCATAGAAATGACTAATCGTTATTACACAAGATGGAAAAACATACAAAGTGTTAAAGCAGCTCATTACCATACCCATATGAAATGTGCGGTCTCAACTTTGCAATAGCTTAAGACTAAAGACACTACCTCTTTAACAAATAAACAAAAAATATATCATAGTGAGACATTTAAGATATCTACACTGGTATATACTCGTTCAGCCTAACGGGAATGATGTGTGAATTCACCTTTTTTGATAATTATTCGGTTTGCTTCTGTCAAATGGCATTAAAACATTCTGGAAAGCACAAGTTTAACATCAAATTTTAGTCGTAATATTGGCGTTTTTTTTCTGTACTTCAGATTTATAAAAAGATGACGCATGGATCTTTAATTCTTGACCATTAGTCTATTGGGAATGGAGAAAGAAGACAATGAGGGCAGGGCATGATAGAAGAATATGATGAAAAAGATGAAGGTCATAATGTCGAACAAACATAATCTATAAGAAGTTATCAGAGATCACATTCAAGTGGTGTCTACCGAACTTTGGGACAAAGATTTCAAACGCATGGTAGCAGTGATTTTTCTGATGGAAGTGGTTGAGGCCATTATGATGGACAGTATAGTGATAGACGAAAGTAGAGACAATAACCTAAATATGAAAATCCAGAGCCAGAAATTGTAGGGAATCCATAGGATACATCTACAACTGAAGTCGCACAAGAAACAGAAATTCAGAGACGTGGAAGCAGTAATTATCATCAGAGTTACGAATATGGAGATGATATTCAGGAAACCTACGCATCTTTAAACCCCACGCCAAATGCATTTAATCGCAGTGAATCACATTAGAGAGGGAAAGACAGGAAGAGGAAGAAAAGGCGTTGTTGGAAGAGGCTATTATCGTAAAACAAGAGTGGGAGAAAGAGAACCTAACTTGATTGACAACATTTGATGAATGATCCCCTGTGAGGCAGGGAAATGCGAAAAAGAATATGAAGAAACAACAAAATTGAGTAGAAAATCTAATGAAAAGTAACAATGTGGTGCAGATGATTCAACTGTAAGATTCGTTCGAGTTATTGGATACAAAGCCTTGAAGGATATTTTAGAAATGGAAGATGTTAAAAAAAATGTTCTTGTTGTAAACGATGTCAGAGGTGGATTTCCCAATTGCCTTACACAGGAGGTCTTGAAACCAGACTTTACTGTACTGATAGTTGGTATTTTTTTTTCAGAAAGCATTATTATCTCGAAAGAACATGTTTTCGATGAATTTCATCTATTACAGTAGTGTCTGCAGGACAGTACAGCTTTACTAATAGGTTTTAACCTGAAACCAAATACATTTATACAAATATGTAATTACTTTTTACGTGAAAACAAATGCATTTATATGAATATGTAATTACTTTTCACGTTAAATATTTCGAGCATATATTGAATCTTTTGGAATGAGACTCCATGCTTGTTTACTTTCTTTATTGTGTCGGTAAAGAGATTGAAAGCAGTAATGACCGAGAACCATTTCGAGTCGCTGCAAAAAGGAATCAATGATGATATCGATAAAAGTCTTATGTTCTGGCTATGGGTTACATCTGCCTAGGATGATAAAGAAGATACAAATGATTTGAAATGTTCACTGCAAGAACAATGGGAAAATACCATTATAGAGACATCCGTATGCATGGATATGCATGAAGCTGACAGACACATAAATGTTTGGAATTTGTCTCTAGTAGATCGGGTAAGGATGTATATATGGTGGGTACAGCAAACTTTGGATGCATTAAACAGACGTATAAAAAAACATAACCCCACGTGCCGTTTTATCTCAGGATCTCGAGTTACTTGAAGAGCTGATAAAGATAGTCAGAGAGTCAAAAATTGATCGTCAACGAGCATTCCTACAGAAAAAAAGCCAACGGCAGATTAAGAGCCTCAGTGAAGATCCAGTTGATAGCAATTTAAATGGGAAAGTTTTAATTGAAGACTGGCAATGTCTTACTGGTGCTTTTAAAGATGAAACAGTGATCAAATGAGCTTTAAAGGAGATATAACGGGAGTCGAATTTAGAAGAAACGGAAAGTAATGGGTCAAATGTCGAAGAAGACCGTGCTCTAGACGACGATGACGAAAATATATTTTATGTGGAGAATATTGCATCCAACAAGTCTAACACATATGATCTCAATCAAAATTTGACAGCATCTTGCTTTTACGTTATCGATCAAAATGAAAGCAGGAAATCAATTCGATGATGCAAACGAATCTTGACAAATTGTATTAGACATGAACAAGATTAAGCAATGAATGCGAAAATTAATAAGCTCAGTTTCTTTCATGACAGAGGCTTTGGCGATGAAGATGACATATTTGGTCACTTCGCACTAATACTAGACACGAACGTTACAGGTATTGGCTCAATAAATACAGAAAATAACTCAAAGAAGCGGTTCGTGACTACGAAGATTTGTACACAAAAGAAATAAAAGGTTTTAAGAAGTTAACGATGATGAATGTCTGTCGATCTTGAATTCAGTACGGTGATAGGAATGACGAATACAGGAGCTGCTAAATATAGACATTTAATACAATCTGTGAAACCCAAAATCATAATCGTAGAGGAGGCAGATGAAGTTTTGGAGTCACACATGGTAACAACGCTCAACCCTGAATGCCAACACTTAATGTTAATAGGGGACCACCAACAGCTGCGTCCTACTCCGTGTGTGTACGAATTGGCGAAGAAGTATCATCTGGATATTTCTTTTTTGAGAGGCTTGTAAAGAATAGAATAAATTGTGTGACTCTGCTTGAGCAACACCGAATGAGACCTGAAATTTCAGTTCTTGTAAGACATATCTACCCTGATTTGAGGGTCCATAGTCTTGTGAGGCAATATGGAGATGCCAAAGGCTTCAAACGAAATATTTTCTTCATCGAACACATGAAAGAAGAATCATATAATGGTGAATCCAGAAGCTATTCTAATGAGTACGAAGCCAAATTTATCGCAGCGCTTGCAAAGCATCTTCTAAAACAAGGCTATATGAGACCTCAAATCACGATTCTTACTCCGTATATTGGCCAGGTATTAACTATCAGAAGGCTTTTACCAAAGAAGGAATTAGAGGGCCTCATGGTTATGACAGTCGACAACTTTCAAGGAGAAGAAAATTATTAATTCTTCTCTCCCTAGTAAGAAGTACAAGGTACCTTACCCAAACTGAAGGTAAGATCCCAATCGGGTTTCTTGGTATAGATAACTGAGTCTGCGTTGCCTTGTCTCGAGCAAAGATAGGTTTCTATGTCATCGGTAATTTTCCGTTGCTGTTGAAATATAGTGACCAATGGAGGAAAATTGTGACCAGTCTACAAGACACTCATGCGATCGGATCTCAACTTGGATGTCAAGTCCATGGGACAGGGATTAATGTTGCCTGTGAAGAAGACTTCAATAAGTCACCTAATGGTGGTTGTGGGCTCCCATGTAGTACAGAGCTATCAAATCAAAATGCCAGCATAGATGTAAACGATACTCTCATGTCATAGATCTGGATCACAAGTTCTACAAATGCTTTCAAGCATGTAAAAATTATGTGAATATGGTCACATATGCATGAAACCATGCTTTCAAACATGCGGGCAGTGTGAAGAATAGGTAGAGAAAGTCATTGTAATGTGTAAATACAAGGAACGTAAATTGGAAATGCATGACACCCTGAATATACCTCCTGGCAAGTGGCAATACTTGTAAAGGGGATTGCTATCTCTGTGCGGTGCGACGTTGCCACCTAAAACAATGCCTTGAAAATAGAGATGACATTTGGTTGTGGACACGTCATCAGGATCCCATGCTACAAGTGCAAAGATTATATTTCTTGTTCGATGCCATGTGACATAGAACGTTCATGCTCACATCAGTGCACAGTCACATGTGGGGAATGCTTTGGAGGGAGACTATGTGAGTGTAGTGCGAATAGTGATCGCTTTCATTTTTGCGGGAACATAGATGCCAATCGAAATGTAGTAGCATTTTTTCACCCTGTATAAAACAGTGTAAGCTTACTTTTCCCCATGATGTGCAATGCCTCAAGAAATGTGGCGAGAATGGCACATATTTGTTACGAATCCTGTGCCATCAAGTGTGAACATGGAAAATGTTCCAAATTATGCCACGAAGCTTGCAATTTTAGATGCGATCGGCCATGTCTTAAGAAATTAAAATGTAAGCATCTTTGCAAGGGCCTTTTGGAGAAGAATGCTTGTGTATACTTTGCGACAAGAATAAATTTTCAGATGTGTTAAATGCTGTTATTACACTAGAATCTATCTTTGTCCGCCTTTCTGATTGCCGTTGCATTCTTGAAATTTCGGACATGGATGAATGGATGAAACGAAACCCAGGAAAAAGGTTCTGCATGCAATGTTCCAAGTGCATGGTATCTATGCTGAAAAGTCGACGGTACAAAGATGTTATCAAGAAGTCCTTCTTGGCACTAAACAAAACATAAACAGACATAAACTAAACAAAACATAAACAGACATACGGCAGTGACCATAACAGGCGAATAACAATAATATAACTTAAGTCAGAATTATCAAAATTGTCTTCCATTATAAGTAACGAAAGTGAAAATGAAATTCTAATACGCTACTTAGAGTCTAAACCTCTGACATCAATGGATTATCTTAATTCTGTAAGAACAAGGTTCAAGCATTTGTCCTGCATACTTAAGATTAAAAGATTTGTCCAAATTTATAATGAGTCTATTTCTTCGTACAACAATATCGACACAGCGGAAAATTCACTCTCTATTTATTTTTCTTGTTGGCTTAAGATCGGTATCGAGGCTTTAATGCTGAGCACTTCTGGAAAGAACTTGGTCAGGAACTATGTAGATTAGAATACCTTTTTAAGTTCGCATATATTGAATCGCTCAAAACGAGGATTTCATTGTCTGAAGCAGTTATCTATAAGCTACCCAAAATTTCCCCTTACCTAGACGATCCATCTAGATACCATATAGTACGGCTTCTTTTCCAATTTGCTTCAGACGCAGTTCTGGCTTCAGGAATTTCTATAAAAAAAACGTTAGAATCAATGAACCTCAAAATATGTCTATAAATCCACCCTCTAGCTCACATGTGAGTTTTTCTCTTTCTTCGCCATTTGATTTTAATGTTTAGTACAAAGAGTTACTCGATTACTTTCATACATTTTTCATTCCGTCATTGTTGTAGATTTCAATCTTAAAGTAAATGTATCCTAAGGAATAGCTGTTACAATTCCCAGAAAGTATCTAATATTTTATGTCACTTTCTTTCAAGTCCTGACAGCATTATCAAGGATACCAATATTCAAGTCCTGACAGCATTATCAAGGATACCAATATTCAAGTCATGACAGCATTATCAAGGATACTAATATTCAAATCATGACATCGTTATCAAGGATACTAATATTCAGGTTCTGACACCATCGCTGTCGACAGATTTGGCTGACTACCAATGCTGTATTATATTGCATCTAAGTGTACTATATGAAGTGGCAATTCGCTTACTGCAATTTGCTTTTATTGTGTTTTATTTCTTGAATATATTTTACTATTGTACCATGTACTATTGTTTAAAGATACTGATATCAGTAGTTTCATTATGTTAAAGACCGCTTCCATGTCCTAAGTTCTTACAGCATCAGCCTCGGATGCGAGAGTTCGCGGGTTCAAACACTGGCAGAGTCATATTAAAGAATTATAAAAATGGTGCTAGCAGCTGCCTCTATTGGCGCTCAGTGTTAAGAGGTTACTGTTAGAACTGATCCCCCTGGTGTCAGGATAATGTGACTGGTGGGGTAGGGGTCGTAACTGGTGCGCGCCTGGACTAAAACCCAGCTACACATGAGCGCAAAACAAATGGAACGTTTCCTAGAGTAAGATTCTCTACAGTCAGACGGCTAAACTATGCCGTGGAAAAATTAAAATGCAATACAGGCAGGGCCGTAGAGAGCGATCACGGCCCTGGGGTCAGAAACACACAGACATCTCCTAATTGTGTGTATTTGTAAGTTCTATACAACCTAAATATACATTTAATTTAAGGAATTGATGTGTCATTATTTACCGTTATTTACTAATCTGTTATTTACTTTAGAAAGTATTAATGCAGTTTTAACAGTAAGCAAGACAACCTGTTTTGATTCTTAATTTTTTTTTATTATTCATGGATATGAAACATTTTTAATACATAATATTCATTTCAACTGACCGACACGAAATAAGTGGTCAGTTTGTGAGGTAGATACATTTCTGTTAAATAAATATTATTTTTTAGCATTAATTGTATATCACCCGTCATGTTCTTGCTCTGATCAGCAACTCATTTTATCTTAGCAAATAAGTTACTCGTTGAATGCATAAATCATACATTAAAAAACAAAAACAACCTTTACTACTGAATTGTACATATTCATTTAGGTGCACTGATACTTATTGAAAACATGACAGTTGTGTTACTTACTTTAATATACCCATATCACGTACAAAGGATCTCAAATGGGTGAAGATTCAATATTGAATTTATGAAACGAGTTGAATAATGTCCGGCTTTTGCGAACTTCGGAAGATATGGACAATTTACTCCCACAGGGGCTTGTTATTTCATGTATAACACATCATCATATGAAAAATGATGCAAAACACCAAGACAAGAACAAAACAACAAGTAAAACAAAGGGTATTGCTCAGTTGATAGCGGGTGTGTGTGTGGAGGTGGTGGTATATTTAACATGGAATCCACCCTATATACAAGCGTGGTTTAAATGTTAATTATTAAAGCCAAATCGAGACTATAACCCCATTATGACAAAGGCCAAAGCCAGATTGAGACTATAACCCCATTATGACACAGTCCAAAGTCAAATTGAGACTAAAAACCCCATTATGACACAGTCCAAAGCCAAATTGAGACGATAACCCCATTATGACACAGTCCAAAGTCAAATTGAGAATATAACACCATTAAATCACAGTCCGAAGCCAAAATGAAAACTATAACCTCATTATGACAGACAGTCCGAAGCCAGATTGAGACTATAACCCCATTATGACACAGTCCAAAGCCAAATTGAGACTATAACCCCATTATGACACAGTCCAAAGCCAGATTGAGACTATAACCCCATTGTGACACAGTCCAAAGCCAAATTGAGACTATAACCCCATTATGACAAAGTCCAAAGCCAGATTGAGACTATAACCCCATTATGACACAGTCCAAAGCCAAATTGAGACTATAACCCCATTATGACACAGTCCAAAGTCAAATTGAGACGATAACCACATTATGACAGACAGTCCAAAGCCAGATTGAGACTATAACCCCATTATGACAAAGTCCAAATCCAGATTGAGACTATAACCCCATTATGACACAGGCCAAAGTCAAATTGAGACGATAACCCCATTAAGACACAGGCTAAAGCCAAATTGAGACTATAACCCCAATATGGCACAGGCCAAAGCCAAATTGAGATTATAACCCCAATATGGCACAGGCCAAAGCCAAATTGAGACTATAACCCCATTATGACACAGTCCAAAGCAAAATTGAGATTATAACCACATTAGGACACAGTCCAAAGCCAAATTGAGATTCTCGATCTGGGATGAAGACGTGAACTCTTATGATGCTAACTATGACGCACATGAAATTAAGTTTTGCGTTTAGTAACAGTAAGTCTAATTATATTCAAACTGATAAGTATTTCAAAATTCTGGGAAGATACACTACAATATGACTTGTCTTGCGTCAATACATTGTAATTTGTCTTGCGTGATTACAACGTGACTTTTCCTGCGTCATCACAATGTGATTTGTCTTGCGTCATTACAACGTGACTTTTCCTGCGTCATCACAACGTGATTTGTCTTGCGTCTTTACAACGTGACTTGTGTTTCATAATTATGTAGCCCCTAGTTATAGATACCTGTGTCATTTTTTTACTTTCATTTTTACAAATTTGTCTTGTGTTTTAATTGATTAATTACGCTAAACTTACTTTGAAATATGGAATACGTTATTGTTATAGCATATTTTTGTATTCCATACATGCATACATGTTACTTAAAATTAGAAACAACAAAGTTCCTCAATTACTTCATACTGTGTCGAAAGTATTGGTAGATTGCGTGGTTCCTTTCCTTTGAGATAGAGACGTTACATTTTAAAGTTTATATTGAAATTTGTCTCTTCCAAAAGCTTCATACAACAGGTTATTTTTAGCTCTGCTGTATTTCCCTATAAATGTAGCCACATCAAGAGCACAGCCATGTGTTATTATTTGTGTATTGTGACGATTTCATCTATAGACCACTTAGTTAATTACGACAATGGCCATACACATTTCTCATTGCGATATGATGCCTTTTTGTCAATGTTATGCCCCTTCATTATGCTAAATAGATCTATTGTATAATAAAATGTTTATGCGAGTAACTTGTCCTACTGACCTTGATCAATTACCGTGAAACTTGGCAGATATTCTTGATAGGAGATGAACCATGCACATGTTCTTCAGTCATCAATTTCCAATGAATATTTCTCAGAGTTATTCACCTTTTTGTGTATTGTTTACGCGACAGTGAACATAAACACGTGTTAGAATCAAACGTAAAACTGTTTACTGCATGACAACATTGATAAAAATAATCTTCATTTTCATAGGTAAAGTAATTCGTTGTAATCGCTGCCTAGGTACAACTGATTTAATACACTAAATTAATTCATTATACCTGTGCGTTTGACTGAAGCACTTTACTTTTACCGCCAATAGTTTTTTCATGGTTGTATCTTATGTGTATGGACTTAATGTTTTGACAACAGATCTAATGAGAACTGTATAGTTATTTTATCTCATTTGTATACGTTTTCGTTTCCCAAATTACATAATTCTAATCGAGGAATCAATTACCCTGTTTGTAAATTGACCAGTCACATCAAACCATGGGCGTTTCAAATATTAACAATTATAAACATTAAAAACCGCCGCACTACTACTATTACTACTACTATTAATAATAATAATAATAAATGTAACTGTATTGAATTTTAAAGTTCTACCATCATATATAGTATGTGATATGGTACTTTTGTTTATAAAATCCATATTTTCAAATTATCTAAAAAAAATTGAAAATTTTCTTTCTTTTTCTAGATATCCAGGAAATCTGAGCTTTTATTTTCCCTTTTTCTTTGTATCCTTTAACTTTTAAACGAAACTTTGCAAACTTAACGTAGTTTTATATGTTTATAATAGCCTAGCATCATCAGGTAAGTCAAAATTGGACATGGGAAGCTTTAACTAAACTTCCCCACCAATCTCAAACTTTGACCATATCGCGTTCCTTGTAATCTTAGACCCCGTAAGTTTTAGGTAAGTGTTTAGGCCGTGTCCTGTTGCTTTTATCAGTGCCATGCACATAGAAGTTAAAACAGCACCAAAAGCGACTGTTATTTTAAAAGCTGTAGTCGCTGATGAAATTATCGCTGGTATCTCCGCTAGAAACGAAACTATACCATATTTTGTATTGTGTCACAGAAAGATCAAGTCGAACACCAGTTCTTGACGTTTTGGAGTCATTGTAGTGTTTGAACTAACGTTCAATCAAAGATTATTTATTTGGGCAGAGTTACGCTGCTGATTTCAGTTATTTTTTTCCCCAGAACAACAGAAAAATCTTCTTCGATGCGGATTGCAGCTCTTTTAGAGTAACATTGACGTGATCATATGACATTTTAACATTATGAATGATCTAATTAACATTGCATAGTTTCTAAGTGCACATCAATGACTCAGTCGTCCATCAACGCTTTGAAGCTACATCATTTTGTCTGACAGGAATATCAGCAATTGCTCTGTAATTAGCAATAACACCTGTTGCAACGGGAGCCCGAAAATGTATGTCAACGACAGATTACCTAATTAAATCCAAGCTATCTAACGAGAAGTAATAGACTGGATATAATGATGAAAAATCGATCGAACCCGAAAACTTCATCAAACGACGATACATACGTGCAATTTGATTATTCTCGAAATTCAATACTACTGCTTCAGATGGCTCATGATGACCATTTTTCATCAGAGAGACTTCCGAAACTCCAAGCAAGTTAAATACCATTGCGTTTCGCACCTGCTTGTTTGCGTTGACGTTATAGTGATAGTGTTGCTGTTGACACCCACAACAAAAGTTTTGTCAGTATTACTTTGCCAGCATCACCCAGGGGGCGCCAGATTGCATCGTTGTCGGTGGCGTTTCTGAAAAGTACAATTATGCAGCACCAAAACTAACTTTTCCGACATTTCTGCAGAATCCAAGGATGTAAGACAATGGAATTACACATGAAAATTCTGTTATTACTCTGTAACATTGATTGCCTTGATCCAAATCCCAGTTTGAATTCTGGATTGACGATCGGCAATGTCGCAAAATCAGCGACAGTTAGTGATATCATTCCAGCTGCTTCAACATCGGAAATGGTCTGTGCTAATTATACCATGAGATGCTAACTATCGTCAGGTCAGTCAGTACTTTCCTTGTCGAACATCATTAAAAAACTGGCTGACCATGAATAATCATCGGAATATCTTGCCAGGCCTGGTTTTATAGTGGCAACATCAGCATTTTCCAATCATGATTCATTTTTTTCCATCGATCATATATGTGGAACTGTCAAATAATGACATAGCAACATTATTAACAAAACCAACTCGAACTTCAGCTGCAAATGCTATATCATCTGTTTTCAACAGTTTTCCTTCGATTTCAATGAGTGACGCGGTGGTGGGAGGGATAAATGTCTGCTTTATCCGGTACGTGTAGCTCTATTTGTCCACTTGTGTCAGGTACACGTGGACCATAAGAATAACACTGATAACCATGCAATGATTCATCTATGAGGACAGGTGAGTCAGTGTCAAATACTGGATCAGATACAGGCTTGGACAGTTTTGTTTATATTTGTTGTCTAAAAAGACTGTCGAGCAAGACCACTTTCTGCTATTAGATTTGCGGTTATGTTTATTTTTTAACTTTGCGGAGGCTTCTTTGTCATTGACGGCACGCCAGCTCATTCTTTCAACCTCTCATTTGCGTTTTGATTTATTATTTTGCTAAAACTTGGTGGCATCACTTCAGAGGGGGTAGTTTTACTGGAATGATTGTTTAGGTGCTCGGTGTTTTTTCTGTCTGTTGTTTTCGTCGTTCTAATCGTACGAAGTTGTCTTTGACCGTTGATAATGCTTTACCAGGAAGATTACCAACAGTTGTTGTCCATACCACACCCACAAGGGTTGCTTTTGATTATCTTGCACAGAAGAATTGGGGGAAGCAGTGGTCACTATTGAAATTATGTTGAGGGCATGATGCTCACTTCTTTTTATGGTCGATGATTTGCGAAGCCTGTATTTAAGAACACAAATTGGGATAATATAAAGTCAGTTTTCGTCTTTCCATCGGATTTCAATGGACATTTCTGAGAACCTTTGATTCAAGAAGTACCTTTAATTGCTTAATAATTTTATCTTCATCTATGGCGCGTTAAACACTTCCCAACATACCCAACGTGGTTACCACAATGGCTTTGGTAAGAAGTCTTAATAGGAGGAAAATTCCTCAGTGTGGCACTAACATCTTTTTCTGTTGACGGATGGATATTTTTTAACCATTTGCCGAAAGCGTGCGAATGTTTACTTAAGCATTCTTTCTGGTGTTTATACAAATGTATCGTTCCTTTTAAGACATTCAGAAAATATTCGTTCACGGTATTGAAGACATCTTTGGAGGCAGTTTGCATGGGTGGAGAATCTTTGGACAGGACAGACAACAATCCTTTCCTTCATTCTTTGGGGGTAGAATAAAGATGCCTTTTTGGATTGTTGACATCTTTGTTTGTTTGTTGATTAGTTCCGTGGCACTTACCAAAAAATACGCTTACGTTGATGACTTGGTTCACTGCCATTTATCTTTTCTTTTTTGTTTTACTTTCGCTTCGTCAATAAGGTGTCGAGTTGTTTTCCAAAATTGCCAAAGAGTTCACTCCTTTGTTGGCTTATCTTTTTCTTTTGGACGAGTGTCTTTTCTGTAGTGACGTCGATACTTGGCTACGATCTTTTTCGGATTACGAGACTGTCATTTTGTTTTTCCTTTTCAGGACAGGAGAACGATGCTGGTAGTGGTGTACACTTTTTTGAGGGACATGTTTGGTGCACAAAATGAGTTCATGGCTTGACATGCGTCTCCTTATCTAATTTATCATTTTAATAACAGTTTTTCTTCAAACATTTTGATCATATTTTCAATACCACCAAAACATCTACCCCTTTCAAAGCTTTTCCTATTCTATGGGCGACGTCAATGCCTCACTAAGCGGGGTTTTTGTTTTGGATGACAAGACTATATTTTTCTTTTTCCTTTTCCGTTTTGGTCAGGAAATTAAAGATGATGACGGTGTGCACTTCTTAGAAGGGATATCGTTTCGGCCCATGAGCAAAAATAATGCACTGAGGTCCATGGCTTATCACGGTCATTTTATCTTATGTATCTGAGAAGGTTTGACAAAAGATCCTCTCTTTTAGTGCCACCTGTTTTTCTTTGGTCGACTGAATCTTTTCAGGTGTAGACGTCGATACATGACGAACTATTTTGTCGGATAACGTGACAGTCCCTTGCTTCTTCTTTTTTCTTTTTGAACAGAAGAACGACGATGGTGACGGTGTGCACTTCCTTGAGGGGAAATATTTGGGCGTTCAGGAGCACAAAAACATAGAGACCATCATTTACCTCAGGTCTTTTATATACTCGAATGCGTCGCCACTGATTGTCTTTACGTCGTATCAACTTGATGAGCGGCATCACGCGTCGTGGAGTAGTTCTCAACGGACTAAATCAGGACAGTTCTTGCTTGGATAAATCTAGTAAGATCTGTAACATTCCCAATATCTCTTAGACATTGATTTTGGGGGCAGGTACTTTTGAGGAAGAACACGCGTCAAATCGGGTTTGGTTGGCATCATCATCAACGAAGAAGTAAAATAACCTGAGGCTACTAGAGACCCGTTCTCCGTTGCGGCAGGTCTTAGTTAGCTAATGTAAGCTTGTGTCCTGGCTGCAGTGTCTCATTTGTGGGTAGTTCCTTTCTGTTGGTTTTTTTCTGAGGCTGTGAATGGTCTTGATATTGTTGTTCTTTTTCTTTACTTCTGGGTATGTTTTGGTTGAAAAGTGGCTTTTTCTATGGGAGGACGTTGGAAGCATTACGATCCCATTTTAAGAAGGAAGGAATGATGACACCTCCTAGTGAAGCGCTACATCCAGGTTTCAAAATGATTTGCTTTTTGCTTTGAGTGTTGACTGGAGGATCGGCCTGTTGCGTCAAGGCTACTTTGTTGTACTCAAAATAGCGTTTGCTTTGATGTGGAATGTTAACGATACATTGCTGTAATTGACGTTCTATCACCGGAAACAATTGTGGCTTCTAAGACACGAGCACGTATTTGTGGATTTTGTTGTGAATAACGCCGTACAAGGCACGAAATAATTTGACGGTAATATGAGAATGAGTTGACGTCATGTTGACGTTGTGTGCAAAATCTGTTATGTTGACGCTGCATAAAAAATCTCACTTGTTTGTTGACGTTTGTCAATTTCCACTTGTGAATTTATCAACATAATTGAAATATATCTCCGATAGATGTTTTCTTTTTCATCTAGTCTGAAAACGTTGATCGAAACATTGTTTTGCTGTTCAAACTTTGGCATTAGATTTTCTGCCACTGGAAAGTCAATATCTTTAAAATTTAATCTTGACACGTGACTAATATACTTTTCAACACGACCAGCGTCTTTTTCTCCTGGAAATAGCGCAGAAAGAACAGCCCATTGGAAATATTTGTTATCGACGTTTTTCACGTTTATACAGCATTTTTATTTCTTATTTTTTGTGGCAGGCTAATATACCAACTACCGCGAAATGCGTCATATTTCATTGTGTAAAATAAAATTTCCTTGATCACTTCAAGCTTCCAACCTGAACCTAATACGGTAAATTCCTCTATCGTTTTCCTAATTTCTTGGTGTTTTTCATCAGCTAACGACAAAAGATCACTCCCAAGCAGAACACGTCTTGATTTTGCATTAATGTAAGGATCTGCAATTTCCTTGTCAGTCGATTTTTCCGTCACAAGTAGCTTTGAAAATATAACATGATATTGCACTAATAGTCTTATACCTTTGTGTTTTTCAAGCTCACGTTTTATAGTTGGCTCTAGCAGGTGGTAAAGATTTGTTGCAGTAAAATTTACTAAAACATTTTGATTATCAAATTTATAACTGTTGTCAATACTTGTAAAAGCAGTCGCTATTTTTCAGATTCTCCCATAAGGCTCTTCTTGTCTATATCACGTAAATTCACCATTGCTACATATAGTGTCATATCTAAGTGATTGTTCGAACGATATCTCACCAAGAGCCAGGTTGAAAAATCAATTAGAGTTATAAAATCCTTATAGTATATTGACACAAAATATGACAAGCGCATACGAGCAAGAGTATTATTATATTCACCCAAAGTATAACCTATACGCTGGAAATGTATTATGTTCGGATATTAACATAAAATCTAAAAAAATCTGTAGGAAAACCAGCACAAGCTGGAATGATAATTTCAGTGAAATATGATGAAACAGATATGACTAAATTGTTTAGAAAAATTTTATATTTACTTTGTTCTGCGATGATATTCCAGAAGGACAAAGAGTCTATAGAGTAAATGGCTCGATCATCGATGACATTATTGAAAACTTATCTTTACAAAACGAGTTTCATCCCCACCAGGTCTTTGATTTATACGAAGCAAATGATCACGGTATTATTAGAAATAGAAAAACTAAAAATGTTGTTGGTTCTAGGAGTAATATGAGATATCTCATAATAACTGTTAAAGGAGCACTAACCAATCAAGTTACTTATCACATCGTTTTATGTATGAAGTGTTCAATGGCGTCATTCCAGACAATTTAGTTATTGATCATATTAACAACATTAAAACTGATAATTGTATTGAAAATTTAGATATAGTTACACTATAAGAAAACATCCAACGTGGATCTAATTCTGACGGTAATAATTTCAGAAAACCCAGAAGATCAAATTCATTCACAGAGAGTAACAGACGTCGCCGATGGCAGAACTAAAACAGCAACTTCAATGTCAACTTTTGATAGATTTAGTTTCAGATATGATAATTATAATATTTTGTAATTATGTCTTAGTAAGACAGCTATGTAAAAATGCTATATCATTGCTATCAAATGTTAGCGTCATTACTGCGCTTTCATTAATTTTATTTGTTTCTGCTGCTGTTAATAATATTGTATGAGAATCACCTTGCATCACAATAACATCAACTGAATATGAACTATAATCCGACAGACATTTTGGACCTGCTTCGGCTAGTTCTTTGTAATTTAATATATTAACTTTTTGGTGATATTTTACCTCGTCAGTCATCTTATAACAATAAATTAGATAAAAGTATATTTAATATGAATCTGATGAAACGACTCGCTGAACTATGCGCAGAAGATACTAGCGATAAGATCGCCAGCGATAAATCACAGACAATATTACAATCTCTGACGATATGATAAACAAATCTGCTGGTTATAGCGAAGATGATATTTTATATAACAACGAGTCAGCCGAGGATGGCGAAATAGTCACCGTCGTTGACAAATTAAATTACAGCAGACCAACAATTGAACTATATAATGTCAAGTATCACATTGCTAAAAAATAATGAAATTTAATTATACCGTCGCCCAACAACAAATGTTTTGGCAGCTGATCAGACCTTTTATAAACATGAGAAATTCAGAATGACAGAAAAATATCTAATCCGATTTCATATTTGTCAACATTTTTAATCTGATGACGATCTCTGACAATCGCAAACATATCTAATATCGTTAACTAAAAAGTAAAATGTTAATCTAACAAACAAACGTATGAGGAAATGTATAAATCATTATTTCATAATTTGTTTGATTGGGACCCAAGTGTTAAATTTATCGCGATATTCGCGCCACTCGACTAAACTTTTATTGCCTTTTTTCCTAATCACTTTTTCAATCACAAAAACATCTTGATCAGTTTTTTTTTGTAGTTCTTGTTCATAAAACTGTATTCGATCGGTTTCCCTGCCAGGTCTTTTAACAGTACGTCACAGGTATTGATAAAAGTACTTTATCAACAACAAATACTTCTTCCAGTTTGGAGTAAATCCGTTTTCAAATACCTTTTTTGTCACAGAAATTCAAACTTTTTCATCGACCTTAAATTTATGCCTGCTTTACATGTTTTCGTTTGCTAATATTGGATTTTTAATAGCGTCGTTTGATGACATTTTCCTTTCACGTCATGAAAGGGTTCCATGTTTCGTGTTATTGTACTTGTCCACGATTTGAGAAAGTTCATATATGAACCTGTTGGTGTTTTTAGCTGTCCAATTTTTTCGTTTAGCGAGAGATTAAATCTCTCGACAACAGCGCTTTTACCTTTGTTCCATGTAACGTATTTTTATTTTATTTTGTTCTAGAAACTGCTCAAACTTTTTGCTAAAAAAACTCGGCTCTGTGGTCAGTCCAGATTTTATTTTGGTTTTCTTTCTGTACTCGCTATTATTTGTTTTAGCGCATCAGTCATTGAAGTACCTATCTTATCCGAAACAGGTACACTAAAAACATATTTGCTAAAAACGTCTGTCACATTTAACAAATATTTTGTGTTATCGTTAAACTGAGTCAGATTGGACACATCAACCAAATATATTGCCCAGATATCATCAACGGCATTTGCGACAACTTTACGTCTCGTAAACCTTTGTTTTAGGTATATGTAGTTCAGACGCAAGATCATCGTATAATTCTTTCCCAAGTCCTAATTTATATTTTGCTCCAATCAGTCCCCGAACAACTTTTCTATCAAAAGGTTCTGTCATGTTTGTCGGCTCCATATCATGTAATTCGTCTAACATTACTCTATCACAATCTGCTTTCGAGTTTTCGTGATCACGATAACAGATATATTGATGCATCGCTATTGCATCCACCTGATTATAAGGCTCTTGTCCTGGCAGTGGATTACCGTTCTCGTCCAGTTGCTGATCTAGCGGATTATAAGGTCCAGTATACCTGTGACCTGGCAATGTCCAACCGCTTTTTGGTTTCGGTAATTTGCTAATTAATTTATGTATACCTGTACCTATTATTTCTCTATTGTTACAACATTGACAGTATGCGATAATTTTATTCTGCTCATGACATAAATCTCACTCAGAATCGCAGTTGCATATCATTCTATAATTTTAGTTGTCTACTAAAATAACCTCCTTGACAATATCAGGACAACCAGCTCCTAGCGACACTGTCGCTGGCGACACTTTCTTTAAAAACATACTTTTTCTTTTTCCACAGATTGCACAAATACTTTTTAACATCGTCCTGTTGTTCTTTGTTTCTTCTGTTGTTCACTAATATTTTCTGTTTTAGTTATGCACATGAGACAATATGTTGACATTATTATATTTGTAAGTTTAGATAAAATTAATTACAAAAATTAATTGCAATTTCATCATTAGCGTTAGAAGGTTGCTTGTCGAATTGTAACAAAAACTTAAAAAAAATTAGGTTCTTTCCGGGACATCTGTCGGATAAATATTATACAATAATAATCGCAAGCAGAAGTTTCAACAGGTTGGAGTTGATTTGACGAGCAATATATTTTTTATAGTTTTTGTTTATATATTTGTTATTACATCGCTGGAGGAAGTCCAAACGAGTCAAAATAATTATTATTATAAACTGCTACCCAATGCGTGCCGGATCCGTCATTGAAATCTTGTATATTTATCACACATGAACCTAGAGCTGAAACACCTTTGGTGTTAAGTTCATCTTTAGAATAAACTCCGTGAAATCCAAGGAACTGCTTTAACGTATCAATTATATCACAATTACTTAGCGGGGTGATCGTGTTCCCGGTAATGTTAGACCACGTCAGATTCCAAGAAGATTTGGCAGCAGACTTCTTGCTAGTCCCGCCAAAAGTGGAGCGAACTGAATAATTCCTCCTTTGGTTCTTTTTCCAGGTTTTGTTGTTGTCTTTTTTTTCGATGATTTTGTTGTTTTTTTTGGCATTATATATATATATATATATATATATATATATATATATATATATATATATATATATATATATATATATATATATATCACATACAATTTATACCATTGACATTTACAATTTTTTTTATTCCACTTCCATGAATGATATCATTATCATCAACTGCTTTCTTCGTTTAGCCAGATATTGTTCCAGACGCTGCTGCTAGTCCTAATGTACTTAACACCGGCAAAACTTTTGCAGCTAATACTGATAATGCCGGACCAAAGAAACCACCTTCAACGACGATGTCGTTTGCCATCGCTGTTATTTGTTCAGCACTTAAATTTAAAACAAAAGTTCTTTTACGATTATATTTGTTTACTTGATTTTTTGTCAGCATTAATTTTGTTAAAATACCCTTAGAAATATCAGGTTGATTTTTAATGATACCCATCTTCGCTTTGCAACAGCAGCTGCTAACTTTTTAACTTGACTATCGGTCAAATAGATTTCTTTTACAATATATTTTGTCATTTTATATGACAAATGCAGGTTAAACTTGAACTGTCATTTTACCTCCAACGGAATCTATTGTAATAAGTCTATCACTGATCACTAATGCGTATACGTACAATGGCGTTACTGGAACTGCTCAGAGAACTCATGTAATTTAAATATAAGCTATGCTGTCTACAATTCGCTCGCTATGTTTACTAACATCAAAATGAAATATTGAATAAAGTGTACGAAATTCCTCTGCTGATATCTGAGATCCATCTTCAACATCTTGATGTTTTTGCATTGCGTCAAGCAGATACATGTAAGGTCAAGTAATTTTTTTTTCAGCGTCATCTGAAAAACGGCATTATATCGCTCTTTCTGGACATTGCTTTGAATTTATTCTAGCATATATTCGTCTAACATCAGAGTGCATTACTTTGTTGTTGGTTACCTCATCGCGCCTTCTGTTGAAATACGACAAATAATTGTCTCGGCAGTTGTTCGCTTGATGTTGTTGTGACCCGCCACGTGTAGTCGGTAGTATTTGGAACTTTATGTTTGATATATTTTATGCTGCTGAAAATAAATTCTGTTTGTATGCTTCTCAAGTATACTATTTAGTTCTGACATTTTAGTGACCGATGATGTTATATGTGGCATCCACAGAGAAAGATTGTTTATGATAAACTGTACATCAACCCCTCTAGATCTAAACAAGCAATCGTTTTGTTCTGCTTGATCTAAACTTAGCGTATGTTTTACTCCGCGAAATACTTTATCATAATTGCGACACAAACCGAAAATCATACTTAATAGAAGCATCATTGTAATCAGACGTGATCCTGCTGCAAGTTCTCTTCGCCTAGCAAAAAACTTTTATTATAACGTAGATTGTTTACGTCAAGTGTTTTAAGAAGCAAATTTAACATTGCAGTACCGTCTGCAGCTGCGCCTGGTGGTGTTATATTAAGAGTATTTAAAAGATGCCGTAAGGGAAACTCTTTTAGAGTCTGCATTAGCCGCTGCACCTGGTGCGGCTATATCTAGAGCAGCAGCATTAGCAATAAGAAAATTTCTCACAATTACAGCATTTCAGCTGCATCACCTCCGTGTACTGTAGCACCTTTTTTTAAATATTCAGTTGATTCAGCTATACCCCAGATTCTTTAAACCACATCATGTTCGTTGCAGTTGATCTCTAATAATCATCGAAAAACGAAATAATATTTAAAATTGTACTTGCAACTTGTAGATGACCTGAAATATCTTCCATAGCGTGTTTGGCCATTTGATATCTAGCACTTTTGAATAAACATCAGCCGTTATTTATAAGAGCTACTTCCGCTCCAACTGCAATTGCGGAAGATGGATTGGCTACTGTCATAATCTGACCACGAATTTATAACATAGCCTTATGTGGCAGTAGAAATACGTTTTCGTCTCTGGTATTATATGTTCTAATACCAGCTTTTTTGGTTCTTTAGAATTTTCATTGAGATACTCAACATACTCAAATTCTGTCACAGCGTTGTCGATGTCATGAGTTTCTTCTTAAATCGAGATAATTTTTAACAGACTTTTTTATTTATTAGATTATATAAAATTTCATTGCGGCACTGTTACTTTAGATGTTAAATTTTGTATGACCTGCTTGCCTATTTGTGATAAAAGTTTTCTCGTTGTTGTTATCATAGCACGTTGAGTTTATATTGTTGGAGCGATTTCTGAGATAGCTTGTTTTATATCAGATGCAGTCGGCAATCCACGCTGGGGATATCCTTTTATTTTATCAGCTATTTTTGTCCCACCGCAGTCCAAGCGGCAGATGCGGCCCCAGTTGCAAAATCTTTATTTGCGTCAAGAGCAATTGGTGCAACTTTACGCGCTATTCCCGAAAAATTTCAATAACTTTAGTTAATATATTCTACATATCATTAAATATTTTTTCACTAGTTCCAATTTTACTCATGCGAAAATTTTCATTTTCTTCAAACGCGACGGAAAAATCCGTATGTATATATTCTCCAGATCTAAGTTTCTCCATCACAAGCATTAAATTCATCTCTGTAATATTTTAAAAGTTCTCTATGATCTTCATGCAATTTAGGTTTATCTAAATTAGCTCTTACAGTTCTTTAAGCTTCATTTCCTTCATTTCCAAATTTTTTAATAATATCTTTATATTCTTGTTGTGACAATTTATCAATTTTATTAATATCTTCAACGTTGTGTTTCCTTATAAAATGATTATATTCAGATTTTGTTATTTAAATCTTCTCCTTTTTGTTGTTTTTCTTCAATATGTTTCCTTCTTTCAGTTTTCTCTGGACTTTTGTATTCTACATATACCGATTCTTCTGGTCCTTTATCTAATAATCTTGCTTCTGTATCTAAACCACTATTTTTATGACAACGATATTTGTTATTTCTTACATTAATAATAACTTCAATATAAAGACCAGCGATAATACCTTCTCGGTATAATTTAATGTTGTTATAGTAATTTTCTTTTAAAAAAAACTTTTTCGCTGTGATGAATATTATTCACTTCTTTAATTTCTTTTAATTTTACAATTTTTAATTTTTTCGTCGGGTTTATATTTATCTTTTTCAATATCACATATTCTCTCATTCTTAAAGTCATATTTGTTTTTAAAATCTTTATACTCGTTATCTCTTATTTCGCTACTTATGTTTCCAAAATCATGTTCAAATCTTCTTTTTTCTTCTACTTCTATCTCTGTCTTTCTTTTACTTTCTTCTTGTTCTTCTATCCTTCTTCTAATCGGTACAACTATTGCTGCTTCCGCTAATCTTTGTTCAAATAAAAACGGGTTATTTAATAACCGCATTAGTTTCAGCTTGTATAGAGAGGGGCTCCGAGTGGCCGAGTGGTCTAAAGCGCTGTCCGTTACGGATCTCTGCCATCTCACCTCTGTCTGCGTGTGTTCGAGTCTAGGATTCGGCTAATGTAGATATGTGAAAAAGCTTCACAGTAGCTTCTCGTGGGTCGGTGGTTCTTTCCTGTGATTTCCGGTTTCTTCCTCCACCATTAACACTAGCCGCCATGACTAGCCTATTATGTGCTGAAACTGGCGTTAAGCCCCACAAAAACTACATCAGCTTGTATAGCAGCAGAATCAGCAATATGTTTTGCAAGTTCTCTAGCTAACTTTATTTTTTCTTTATCAGATCTTCTAATAATTTTTGTAGCAGCTGCTTCTTGTTGTTCTTTAACTAGTCCAAGTAAACCTTTTTCCTGTAGTTTCTTAAGTACTTCTTCTGATAGTGGTTTAGTTTAAGGTTGTTTACCAAGTAGTGCTTCAGTAACTGGTTTGAAAATCGTGGATGTTGTTTCTGCAGCAGTTACTTTTGCACGTCGTGTTTGCTGCACTTTTTGCTTAAGCTATGCCTGAGATTAAGTAAGTTTTTTTTAGATCTTCTATATGTTTTCTATATTTTGTTCGTTTGTCCGTAATTATTATATATAAATTTTATAAACCTGAAACGTTTTACTGTAAGTGTCAATACAACAGCGAAACATTTTAGTTGGATCATGTGTAAGTTTATCAAATAAGAAGTTACATTTATCCTTTGTAGCATTATGATAAGTTCAATAAATTTATCTTTTGTTACGTCACCGTATTGCTCTTTCGCAAAATTTCTAACGTCAACATTGTCCAGTCCTGAAAATAATATAAAACAACCATTATTTCGACGAACAAATCTGTCATCATTATAAAAACCTTGAGCGAGATAAATAGAATTACATTTATTATTTCGTGATAGTGAAAAATACGATCTTATTTTATTCATCTCCGTGTTATTTAGCGGAATATCGTCAAAAACTATGTTCATCTGCATCGATATAAAAAAATCTTCACCAGCCTCAAGATCATCACCAAGCTTGTCATTATAATCGCTTTTTAACTCGTACTTATCTTGCTGTGGATTTGATTGTGTAAATATAAACTCTATCGTAGTTAAAATTATCACCAAGAAGCAAGTTCATGAACAAATTTGTTTTCCCCGATCCATTTCACCCAACAATAAGATAATGACAATCAGAAAGTTCATTGTTATGTTTATGCTTCACCAGCCTCTCTGTATCAAAGTTTAATATCGACAATTTTGCCATCGTTGTTATATAATTTTATATGATATTAATTAACTAATGTTGATAATTTTATGTAGGAAAAGAAATAATGAGCTACTATACAAAATTTGGTACATTAGCAGGAGATTTATCAACAGAAGGTTATCAAGGTGACTTATCTAAGTATGCAACTCTTGATCATCTCAGGAATGAAATCAATAATTTATTAAATGTTGCAAGTGTCGATCAAAACGAAGTCGTCATTTTCCAGGACAAACAAGGACGATTAAAGACAAGTAATGTACAACTGTCAGATGTTCTTGTACGAAATCCTACTGCGGTTGCTAATAATATCGTCACTTTTAACAATCGAGGTAAGATACAAGATTCTGGTAGGTCAGTTAATGATTATGTTAAAAAGCTGGTGATTTATTTACTGGAAACATTATTATGAACCAGAACAAAATTATATACCTTGGAAACCCAACTGAAGATATATATGCTGCAACAAAGAAATACGTCGATGATCAAGAATCAAAATACGTGTCGGTGCGCTGTGGTATGATACGTGCATTTCTCAACATTAACAATAATGGCATCATTGACCTTAGAACACCAGTCTGATTTTGATGCTGCAACGAAGAAATACGTCGATGATAAGGAAGTTCCAATCAATAATGAAACGAACACACTCAAAACTCATTTTACTAATCACATAAGTACGTTTTTAACTTTTCGTTGAAACGTAAACAGAACCAATAACTAATTTTTTTGGAAGTCCACCAACTGTTGATATTACATTCGCTAATATTAACACAAAACTCAAAGATATAGGAATTCCTAGTATTGATAAGAAAATAAATCTGATTAAAATTCTTCACAAGCAAATTAAAAATATTGTCTACACTGTTGAATCTGAAGCTAGTACATGGTCACAGCAAAATAACTATATCAAACACACTGAGGAAATTACCGGTGTGTTTAGGCTGTCAGTGCTTAGTCGTGTAAAGTTTAGAATATTTACCAAATATATAGGGCGCAACCCAAATGATGACCTATTTGGAATTGTATCTATAATATTAGGTAAAAATGCTGAAGAATTTATACTTGAACCAGTTGATAAAACTTTAGTAGGAGCCTATTATTGGTGGTCTCTAGAGTTTGTAGCTGAAATACCGCAATTGACTACTTAATCAAAACTGGAGAGTATGTAAACAAATATTATAATGAAAAAAAGTATAGTTAATTTCAATCATATTTCAAAAGATGTTCCAGGACAGGATGTGGACGCATTAATACATTACTACAAATATGATCCCAAAAAATCTTTGGTGCGTAAAAAAATGTTACAAATACTATAACAAAATACTTTGAATAATATCATATCTACCGTTGTTAACGACCAGTTCTGGTATAATTTCAAGTGGGACATCATTAAATCCGTTTTTGCTAATCATATCTGGTGTTGTTGTTTCTCTTACAACAGCGTGTAAAAAGATTGAACCTCGACTTTTAATAAAACAACATGCTTGCCAAACAGACATTATAACTTACAAAAAACTACTTGATCAGATTCAATTTTATTTGAGAGGCGTATACTATGATATGGACTATTTGATGCGCGAGTTTTGTATTATTGACTGTATGTTTACAGATATTTTGCCAATGAGGGTAAGCAAGTATGAAAAAGATTATCAAAAAAGTATGATAATGATAGGATATGAAATATTATCTAAACTTAAGGAATAATATCACTTACCTGATCTGACCTGGTGAAGATGTCCGCTTGAGCGCAAATCACACAATGATTATAATAGATTCCGAGCTCCTTATATACTGCTGTCAAAGAATATTCTCGAACGTTGGAAAGTCTCACAAATGCGAAGTTTTATTTTCCGTGTGGGCGTTCACATGATCTCCATATGATGTTATAGTGATTACTAAGGCATTACCTGGCTCGATTTCTATAGCAATATTGATTAAAGTAACATATGTTATATGGCTGGCTCATAGCGCGATTATTGATTAAATTACCTTACGCGACATCTGTTACGAAGTCTAGGTATTTTGTGCAAACTTATAGGATAATATTTGCGCTAGAACCAGCCTTTTGGTTTTGTGTAAATCGTTTGGGGTGGGAAATTTAGGACAGAGGAAGGGGTAATTTGTATTTGTTCTGATAGTTGAGAGGGGGTGAGAGGGAGTCTTGCGCTGAAACCAGCCTTTTCTTCTACTACTCTGTTCTGCAATTATATTCTCATATATATTATTTCATCATAAATTCTTAAGTGAGATAGCGGCCAAAGTGATTAAAGCGTACAGACAAACTTTCGATCGACTATTGAAAACGACTTCATGTGTTCGTTTCTGTCATTAAAGAAAAACAAAGAAAAACGCGATACATATATATTGTCCACGTGGGCGATAAATGCTATTTTGTTGTTGTTGTTGTTGTTGTTGTTGTTGTTGTTGTTGGGTTTGACGCCATTTTTCAGCACACGATAGGCCATTCATGGTGGCCAGTATTAATGGTGGAGGAAGAAACCGGGAAATCACCGGAAAGAACCACCGACCCACGAGAAGTTACTGGCAAGCTTTCTCACATATCCACATTCGCCAAATCCTAGACTCGAACAAACGCAGACAGAGGTGAAATGG
Organism: Potamilus streckersoni; assembly: GCA_016746295.1. Lineage (NCBI taxonomy): Eukaryota > Metazoa > Mollusca > Bivalvia > Unionida > Unionidae > Potamilus > Potamilus streckersoni. The sequence continues at coordinate 561,998 of JAEAOA010001626.1, forward strand.
TAGTGATCCGTAACGGACAGCGATTTAGACCACTCGGGGCCCCAAAATGCTATTATAGTGGGGAGCCTGAGAAGCATCGAAAAAGACGAGATATATTTAAATGGATTACTGTAAACTTATAATAAAAAACCCAGGTGCACCTTTTTGGACACTCCCTGAGCCAGAAAGGGCGTTCATTTTAAAGCGCCCGGGGTTCACTTGAGGGGAGATGGCGTGCTTGATTATATATTAACAAACCCCAATTCCCCACTTAGCGATACAACAATTGCAATGGAAATAGAAGAATGAAAAATGAAAAAAAATAAAGAAAAATCCTCTTAATCTCTCAAATTTCGCACTTAGCGAACCAAAAAATGCAATGGAAAGAAACATTGCAATTACCCAAGATTTACAAGATATCCAACGTCATTCAACGTGGTCGCGTAAACTGCCTTGGCTATTTTTTATTTTAGGGCAGATACATTTGTCTGTTGGTGCCTCCTCCATTCTCTCATACAAGCCTCATCTTGGCCTTTGCATAGTTTAATGAGTCAACACTACTTGGCTAAAACAACATTCTTTAGCCCCATTTTGCAACCAGGGCCTTGATGAGGGGCTATTTCCCTACCCCCCAAAAAGCGGCCGTCATTTTTTCTTCTTTTTGCCCCTACCCCTCCTCTTCTTGCTGCTTCAAAACAGAAATTACCTATAGCCATGCTTTTGCTGGCTGAACAAAAAATTATGATAATTGTATTATCTTTCTTCCAGTAATGACTTCATTTTAAAATTTTCACAATGAAACATAAATATTACTTTTCTAAACCAATTCAAGCCCAGCAGACCTAAGGGAAAGGAAGAATAAAAAATATCCTTCGTTCACATGACTACCATAGTAGCAAGTCTAGAACCAAGTGAATTTCAGTTGCCTAGAGATTTTTTAACAAACGGACGAACTATCAAATAGATGATTATAGAATGTTACCGACGCCTTTTAACGCGTAGGAATAAGAAATAAGCAACATAATAATTTTGTTAACCTCGTTTACATCGACTTGAGAAAATGTACGGAAGCTGAATAATGAAGTCGTCTATCTATATATACATCGCCAAATGGAATGAATGATTTTCAGCAAACTAAGCGACCTACAATTTTGCCTTATATGTCCTTATATCGGAGCAATCTATCTCTTTAAATATTTATTTTATAATTATAGACATGATATATTTGAAATTGATTTCAAATCCTAACGATCAGCTAATAACAAAGTCTAACCTGTTTTGCGGTACGTGTGTTTGGATATTAGAGCTTTATGGAAAATTGTCCAAGAAACTACTTCCTAGGCATGTGTTGATTTTCAGAAAACGTGTGGTGGCTATGCTTCAGATATCATATCAGTTTTCCCTGTATCGTTTAAGACATGCATGTATCGCATAAAGAGTCATAAGGACATGAAATACAGAGCTGTGTTGACCTGGTGGAAAGACAAACCTCTTCGGCATGTATATATTACGTAACGAAATATTTGTCTGTGCAAGTTTAGTTTCATACGTTTATATATTTATTAAAGTTGTCTTTAAATTGTAGCATTCTTGTTGTGAACATCAGAAATTCATAAACCCCAATTTTTCCGCACTAAAACCCTTGATTAGCACAATGTTTATATACATTTAAAGGCAATGCACAGTAAGGTACTGGTGTGTAACATTTAAAGGCCGCTCTCCGTTACGGATCACTGCCATCTCACTTCTGTCTGCGTGGGTTCGAGTCGAAGATTCTGCGAATGTGGATATGTGAGAAAGCTTGCCAGTAGTCGGTGGTTCTTTCCGGTGATTTCCCGGTTTCTTCCTCCACCATTAATACTGGCTGCCATGTATAGCCTATCGTGTGCTGAAAAATGGCGTTAAGCCCCAGATCAACAGTAACAACATTTAAAGGTTCTGCACACAGTACGTTACTGGTGGGTTACATTTAAAGACAATGCACAGTAAGGTACTGGTGGATGAAGATGATACTATGATTACGAAGAAATAGCTATAAAGTTTGTTAATATTGATGTTCTTTTTCTTCAATATGTATCCTATAACACTCCGCAACGAGTGTGTGCAAAATAGCTTACACAAAATATTTCCATACCTTTTTGTCCACAGTCTTTGGGGCATTGTAAATCAATTTGTCGCTGCATGCAATGTCACTGACATATTAATAATCTATGATGGGAAATAGAAGTGGATTTTGTTTAAAACTTTGATAAATTGAACATAATGTTTTCTGACATGCAGTTTGAAATAAGAGACATTTCAGCAAGTCATTAAAATCAGGAAAGTAGATCAGAACAAAAGGTATGGAGACCTGTAATGGCCATAAAAACATTTCATGAAAAAAATACTATGGCACAATTTTACATATCTTTTGGTAATAAATGATAATAATGTCAGTGACAACGATAATGAGGATCCCCAAGCTAAACAATTTCCAGTATTTAAATAATCTCAGTTTATAGTTCTTTCTCTATATTCTGTAATCTTTCTGTCCACCTATATGCATACCAAGCTGCATTCAATTTAAATTATGTACTTTCCCTACGGCAGATACTCATTAAAATACTTGTTTATCGCCATTTAGGACTTTTTGTATGCAAGGTATTATGTATATTTCATTTTCCTTGTGTGCTTGACCTTTGCTTTAATTCCGGATAGAAGTATGTCCGATCTAATCATATTTTTGCAGTGTTGGTAAAAAAAAATAAGTTTTTTTTTTGCTTATAGTTTAATACAACATCTAGTCTTATTTATAAACTTATAATTTTTTTGGAAGAGAACTTGTGACTCGAATCTTGCTCATTTTATTATGTCTTAAAGTTTTATGTAAGATTGAGGTCGAATGACTTTTATTTGTGTTCAGATATAGTTTTGAGAGGACTCAATTATTTAAATTATTTATTGTTGATTCAAAGTACTCACTGACGTTTGGAATAAAACTCTATTTTGGGGTTATTGTGAATTCATTCAAAGACATTCTGTATCATATCATTGTGATGCATCAAGACAGAATTTTGGTAATCAACCTATCGAAGACTATTGGTACATCAGCATAGTTAGTCTTGGAATTCATTCGGATCATTCTATATGTTTCGATTTCTGATAAAGCTTTTATTAGTATTTGGCATTTAATACAAGCACTATAAATCCCTTTCACAGTTTGACCTTTTATTCCAAGGAAATTCCCTTTGTGCTGAAATTTACAAAATCTTTGGTATTGCTTCTTTATGAAGCCTTGTTTAGTATCGTAGAGTTGCAGCAAAAGTTACAGGACTGCCACCATACTATGCTCTTCAATCTTCTGGGCTCCCTCACATAAAGTAGAGTGGATTGAGGTGTCAGTAACATACTCTTTCAAACACTGTAGGTTCATCTTTATGTAACTAAACAAGACGTCCTCAGACCATTCCTTTCTTAAATGTGGCATGTTTTTAATGTCTTGATGAAACACTTGCAGGGCACAAAAAGGTTGTTAACTTTTTTTCGAGTGAGTATCCCTTTATCTTTATTAACTCGTATGCACGTTATCATTTCTTGATACACTCGTTCCTTTTATCGATTACCGATGTGTTTGGGGCGCCAGGAGGCCGAGTTATCTAAAACGCTCTTTTTTAGAGATCACTAATACATGTCATTTGTGCACGGCTGAGTTCGAGTCTCGACTCAACCATCAGCTTTTCTTTGGGCAGTAGTTATTCTCGCGATTTTCTCGATTCTTCCTCGACCAGATATACTGGCCGCAATATATAGCCTTTCGTGAGCTGAAAACAGGTGTTTAATCTTACAAATCCAAAACAGACATGGATATATTTTTAATGATGTCTACCACCATTGGTATAATATGGGCTGTTTAAATTCTTCCGTCTAAAGTACCCCATGTGTTCACAAATAAACTACACTGTAGCACGATACAAACTGGCTGATCCAAAGTCTTAAATATCACACACACACAAAACAAAAACAATCCATATTTAACACAAACACTAGAAATGTCAATAAAATATATAAAAGTAAATCGAAAAATAAGTTTAAATTCTTTCATCACGTATGACCTTATTGACACACCGTAGATTTCACTGTAGAAGAAGGCGTAGAAGAAATATTATACATGTGTAGCATAGATTTTAAAACGATTTTTGACGATGATACGCTACATTTCTTTAAAAAGTCATTATTCGTGACCATCGTAACACACAACAAATCTAACGGTACGACATTCTTACAAAGTGGGCAATTTCGCGAGTATCTTACTGGATCTAGTTTTGATCTTTATATAATTATCGATTTTCTTCTCTTAAATCACTTTTTGCGTTGCGGGAGAGACATACACTAGCGGTAACGCATCCTACACCTACAATAGGTCTCATACTCGCATGGAAAATGAGCGTGTGTACCGATTACAAATATAATACATCTAGACGATATATAACAGATTTAACGTAGTTTGCATTATCTCTAGACGGGAATTAAGATTGAATGACTGCTAGGAGATACCAAATATTCTGAATAGGTGGATACGAAACAAGTAAAACATAAACAATGGAATAACTCAGGGAAATATCAATTTCGCACATGTTTCGGAAAATGTCTTACCTGCTGTCTCAATGGAAACATTGATGGTCATCGGGTTACATATGTACTTGAAATTGAGCTCCTGGCCATTGATATGTCCTGCTTATAAAGGAGAGCTGTTTTGACAGCCTCCATTATATTGCATGGTTGCTGGTTTTGCAGTGCGAGTTGCATGTAATATCATTGTGTATTTGCAGAATGTCAGATCAATTGTGTCTTGTTGAAACTTGATGCAACACTATACAATGCAGTATTTCAGTTCTGCATGAGTCATCATCTTTTGCTCATAAAATGCAATATAAATTGCATAGTTTAGCGCAAAAAGCTGTTGTTACATATTCCACTGACAGGTATAAAACTGTATAACATAAAGATATATTCCAGAGCGTCTTTGATTGAGTTCAGAAATATCCAAAGTAATATATCAATCCAAACACCAAAGAGCACTTTAGTAATTCAGATGAATATTTTAAATAATTAATTCACTTCAGTTTTTTATGTGAATTATTGTATATAATCAAGTTTGCCTTGATCTTATTGTGTTGTTGTTGTTGAGGTTGTTAAAGAACGTGTAGACTATTCATTCTTATGAGAATTGTTTTAAAAAAGATATCAAATTGGCAATATGCAGTACTGCTTGTAATATTTACGTGTAAAAATTCATAACATAAACTGAATATGGTAAATATAACTTATTAAAGCAATTCTAATACAAATGAATAATGCAAACAAGCAGTGTAATAACTGCTGTTGATTAACCTCGACTTGATGTGTTCAACAAGGTGTTCTCACTATTAACGCATACGGCTTCTCAAACAGGCAATGAAGCCTTCCAGGTGTATGTCAAGGAAAGGCGTACGTGTGTTTATCAACAATACCTATCAGATTCAGATTTATGTCAACAATAACACCATATAAATTATTACGTATATCCGACATCCGTTCTTCATCATGTACCCGTCAGATATAGGTATGCATACAATCAGAAGACAGTGATATAATCTGTCTCTCACACACCCATACACAGCTACATATGTACATATTTAATGTTATAACCCCAGCACAGAATAGGCAAGTAGTTTAAAATATTTTATACTGTTTTCACCTGGGTTTTGTAGTTCATTTTATAGCTTTTGTTGTGTACTGCTTCCGTCGTTCCAACACGTAGATAGTAGATTGTCCAGGTTTTCCCTCAACTCTTGTTACGTGTTTTCGATTTTGTAATTAGTATCTTATATATATATATATATATATATATATATATATATATATATATATATATATTCACACATATACTGTTGCAGCATTGTCATACCCCCTTAATTCTGTATTTTAATTTAATTTAATTTTATCGCTGCAAAGAGCAAATGATTGCTTGATAACGTTTACACATATCAAGCCAGCAGACTAATGAATGTTTTACAAACTCTCTTCAGCAATTATGTTGTCAATCTGAAATAACTCCCCTTTTTAACTTTTCCTCGTATTACTTTCTTCAATGGCCATTTAGCATCTCTAGATGAGTTATCACTAGTTTGTGATATATATATATATATATATATATATATATATATATATATATATATATATATAATTCAGAAGTACAATAGCAGATAGATAAAGACATGAAAATTAATATAGATGCATATAACATGTTAAAATAAAGAACTAAGAACTAATGGCACTTCCAACGCAATAACAAAGTTGCAAAATGTTAGAAACATTGCAGAATAGTTAATCATGCCTCTAACTATATTTGCAATCAATTGAAGAAAATATATTCAAAATAGATGTCGTATAGAGCGATATGTTACATAGAAATACATGTAAGACGATCTCACATTGGAATCCAAAAAGAACAGTTACAAGACATCTTATGTGAGGGAGTAAAACCAAAACGATAAATAATAACAAAGCTACCAATCAATGATTTTATCCCAAGTAGCAGCGTGTGTGGACAGACCAATTTTGGAGCAGTCCATTTGCGAAAATAAAGCTTCCTACGGAAACGAAAGTACAAGGTCAATAACGCTAAACCGAGACTTCTAACCGACCAAAGCCTCTATAATTAGGTTAACTCATTTTGTTATTTAATCTTATTTTCAAATTTGTATGAGTGTTCGTTTACTTACCCGGACACTCACTGTTGGTCGTCACCCTAACTGCTGCTGTCTCTCTCAACCAAAAATTGTATCAAGACATACACGATATCTCGACCGAGCATCATGTAAATTTATCGTGATAAATCCATAAGGAATCGCTTGAGCGCGCGAGAAGTTTCTGCATTTAACCATATCCATGTACCCGGAACTCAAAGTCTGATGAATATTTCGCAGAGTATGTGTATCGACTCCATTAAACACAACTAAAAGATTGAATTTAATTCTGATCACTTTACATATTTGTGTATATTGCTGCGTAAATCACGTCTGTGGTATGTACCTGCCTGGAGAAAATATCCGAGCTGGATTTGATTGTTTGTCCAGCATTACATCATCGTACGCTACGAGATTAACAATAAATCAATCGAGGTCATCTACGGATGGGGCTTCATCAATATCGGTGATAAACTCAATTATATCATAACCATCCTCGTCCAATAATTTTTGCATTTTATTAAAGTCTCTAAGCACGTTGTAGCATCGCTGAACATCCACAGACGGTGCCACTAAATACAACTTATCCCATTTAAACCATCTCTTTATCAGGTTAAGCAAAAACTGCGTCTTACCAGACTTAGATGGACCAATAATAATTGCTCTGATATAATTTGGTAGCGCTGGACGATGTTTGACTGGTTTATGTTTTTGAGTCGCTAAAAAGTCGATGATATCCATATTGTACAAATATAATAAACAATATTAATTTATATTGTGTTCGTTGCAGAACCCCAACCCCTGCCAAAAGATTTACTACAATAACGACAAGGAATAAAGAGCGTGCACTTACAGACAAGTGTGTGAAATGTGGTACAAAAAAAAATTTATATCTAATAAAACAGGTAGAGATATCGTTGCTTCCCTGAGAAAATTACCAGAGGCTCCAAGGGGAGAAATACCTAGGAAGAAAACATCATCGTGGATTTAATTATTTTGGTCCTGAAAGCCAATTTGATATCCGCCTTGATGAACGAAACCAGCCAAGACCTGGAGAATATCCAATAAATGCGATTGATCAAGCCACGTTCATGATTTCATGATGTGGCGTATAAAAACTAAGATATACAACAACGACATATTGCTGACGTGAAGTTGATTCACTTGTTAAATTCCATAAAAATAAATCTTTCTGAGAAAAACTTGTTTGTTTCCTAGTAAAATCTGCGATGAGAGATAAAGTAGTGCTAGGGGCTGGTAATTAGACGGCCGATTATTATTACAATAATGAAATCAATATATTAAAGCCCAAGCGGAAATTGGAGAGATAGAGCAGTGATTAGTAAACTTGCTGATGCAGCAGGTGTCGCACGTTCTGTTGCCGCAGGATGGTTTGCAATACAAGCAATATGGCAAATTTATCTACCACCACCTAAAAGATATTCAATATGCACATTTTGATGTCAGCACTTCCAATGATGTTCGTCAAGGAGATATTTTTTTGTGCTACATTATACTATTAAAATTGGTAGTCGTTAATCACGCACATGCAAATACGCGTTAATTGTCGTTGACGTTGCAAGTAGGTATAAAGAAGTAGAGCCGCTATCAGCTAAAACAGCAACTAAAGTTGCTTCTGTGTTTGAACGAATTTATCAACGTGGCGGTCGACGATGGCCACAGTTGCTACAGGTTTTTGATCCTGGCAAAGAATTTCTTGGTGCAGTATCATCTCTGACGAAACAACATAACGTTAAATCAGACGAAGACATACCACAATTCATTGCAATTAGGCAATCGTTGAGCGATTTAATCAAACACTTGTGTTGTTATTTGGATATCAGTATGCGCAGGAAATATCCCTGAACAAAGTTCAGAAAATCATGAGATCTTGTGAATGGGTTGCAAGACTACCAAGTGTAATAGCTGCGTTAAATAATGAACTTACTAGTGCAATTTGTATGAAACCCATGAATGCGATCATAAAAACATGCCAATACTACAACATGACTTCTTCTCAAAACAACCAGTACTAGTTAATGTGACTGTAATATATTTATGTGAAACTGGTGAACTTGAAGAGTGTAAAAAAGACAACTGATTATATTTAAGTGTGACCACACGTAAAAGTTTCAGTGTGATAAGATCCACAGGTAGATCATATTCAACTGCTCTTCAACTTGGATATTTACGTGAACAAATTAAAAGTAATTCCTGAAGATACACAATTACCACCGCCTTCACTTTTGTGAAAGTGCTCCAACTTCGATTACATTCAAAACGAGTCAGCATCACGCTTTTGCATGTGTGACCAAGACTAATATTAATTCTATCTACGGCGAATTGTTTTAGATTAATATTTCAATACTACCACAACATTACTGTGTTACAGCTCTCACAATAATTATTATGTCGCTTTGTCAGTGTCATGATAAGTTTAGCATCGAGATCAAAGAAGAACTTATATTTTATCACATATCTGATAACTAATTTTTTCTCACTACATTATCGCCAACACCTCCGGTGTCGCCGGTAGTTTGATTATTATTTACTGTGAAGTCTGTGATAAGCCTCCGTAGTTGATACATTCATCTGACTCGAGAAACTGCGAGATAAACTAAATTTGACCATTCAATACGATCATAAACAATCCTAATATTTGTATCAGGGATAGTTAAGCCTTGTGACAAATGAATCGTTATAACATATACTAGAGTCCATGGAATTTTGTCTATTGTTAACGAGCTTTCAACACCACTCATGGGAAATAAAACAATATAATTTAGTAAAAGGTTTTGTTTGTTATTAATTCCAGGAATTTCACCATCGATATTTTGACGTCGCGTATTTGCCGGGCGAATTTTCCATTTACTGTCTGTTTCTTCGTAATAATCGACAAACTTTATTAACTATTCATGCCGAGATGATCAAACAAAAGGCGGCGATTGACCATAATCGCAACACATGTTCACAGTAGTATTATTCGTCAATAACCAATCAAAATATATTTTTAATGTATCCAGCGACACGGTGCATATGTCTTCCCTAATAATGATCTTTGGGATATCTTTATCGCCCATTCATTCAGGAGTCTATGCATCTCCGCTCCATCTAAAGAAACTATTATAAATTAGAGATTTTACTTCACGTTCGATCATTTCTCTCATCAGTCTATGTGTAGGTGTCAAAACAACCATGACAAGATTCCAAAATAATTCAATCGCACGCGTTATTGTACCAGAACCACCACGCCCATTAAGATAAACAGTTTTATGTCTAGCTACTGGACCATACACAGACGGTGCTAATGACAATGCTGATATTTGATTATTCTTGTGGTATATATCCTTAGATTGAATGCAGGCTGAATTAAAATTATTAAGTATCTTTTCTTGTTTTATTCTCCATTCGCCCTATTATGTATCGTACTAATCTTGAACAAATCCGCATATGTTTTATTCACATAAAATAAATCTGTGGCTACCCTAACCGCGGTATCAGGAAATCTGTTTATCATCAATAATAAATTTATCGAAACGTACTGGAGCATTGAAGATCTTAAATGAGTAAATTGTGGTGAGTCACCATTAGCTTGGTTCACAATTGTACCAAATTTAGTTCCGTTCGACAAGTAAGCATTATTCCGAATTATAAATGTGCCTTTTTCTGTTGTCTCAGTAATTATAAAATAAAGTCTGGCATAGTCGACGATTAGTGGAGAAAGATGTCGTTTATGATCACAGGACCCACCCTGAGTAAATTCACCAATTATTTTTCTGCTGAAATCCTATGCAATTTTTTTTCCCATTCAGTTTCATCGGGATTATGATCAAGAATAGTTTTGACCCTGATATTGTCAGGGGTTTTGGTAAACATATTTGATTCTGTGGACGATACGAGATAATTGCTCCACTTACAGTTAACGATATTAAAATTCCAAGCAGCTTAGCTGCATATCTTCAAGAAATTCCAATCTTTTCAACGACCATAAATTTTTCTTCTAACCAAAGTGAGCAGTAACTGACGGAAGAGTAAAATAATTACCGAGTAAACGTTCGACATCATCGGTATATTTTATATTTCGACGCAAGATTTCCTCTTGTAGGAACTCACGTCGATAAATATCTCCATTACGTGGAACAAACTGATCATAGTTTCCATACTCGGAACTTTGGTAACAACCATACCGATACAGGATGGCTTTTACTAATCTTATTTTTAAAATTAAAAATACCACTATCATAAAATTTAAGTTCTATTTCGTTGAGATATTGTTAGGTCGTTCGTCAAAGCGCGAGCGTTATAATCAATACATCTACGTTTCTCTCAATTTATATATTTTATTCGTACAAAATCTCACCGGTTAATGATTTTTATCCTTATCGGAAATTTTATTTTATTTTCAAGTGATACAGTGTCGTTGATCTTAGCTCCATATACCTTGACACAGCCCACTCATTTATCATTTTTATCTCGTAAATCTGTTAAACCATTTCCACGTGTCGCATTTGCAAAATGTCGCATTTGCAAAATGTTCTGTGACTCGCTCAGGAGCATTATTTAGTCTAGAAAGTTTCATCGGTTTGAGATCATCAACGTTAGGTTTATCATTCAGCAGATAAATCGCATAAACAACTGCCGTCACAGGTTATGTTCGTTCATAATATCATTTGTCAATGCCAGTTAGAGCTTCTGTTTTGGAAATTTTACTTAACGTTACAGTATCCCCTGTTTGTTGTCACATATTGACCATGTGTCGTCTGTCGCCACGATAAACTTTACTCTAACAAGGTATCTTTGTGAGTTCGTAGAATATCCAGATAATTAATAATCGATCCTACTCGTTAGTCATTAATAGTAGCATCAAAGTCGTGAACGATTTACAATGTTGACCAGACATGAGCCGCACTGTCGTTAAGAAATTCCTTCTTGGATTCACGGATACGACTGATTAGAATCTTATTCGCCCGATCAAACAGAGCCTGCCTCTGTATGTCATGGATTATTCTGTCAAGATCAAAACTCCTATGAGAAGGTTTAATCACAGATACTCTCGTAAATTCCTCCAGTGTTATAATTACGGCATATATATATATATATATATATATATATATATATATATATATATATATATATATATATATATATATATATATATATATATATATATTAATGAAGTTAGTTTATAATATGTAATGACTCAAACAAGCCTGCGTACATAATTTGTGAATATTATCTACAAAGCGTGCGAAGACATACTCTAGGTCCAAAACCATGTTTAAAATGTAGAAAAGGAGTCAGGGTGAAAACGCAGTTATGGGTTGAATGCGGTAGTGAAAACACAGTTGAAACGATTTTATGATAAAAGAATAACGCCGATAGGCCTCCTATAACAAACCCTAAATAATATCTCGCCAGATTTTCACGATAATAAAATAATTATTTAGACAAATATTGTTACTATATAAATGGAGCAAGGAGTATTTGCAACACATCCTATTTTTAAATTTATGAGGCATCTCGTGATGGTGTAATTAGGTACTGTCGACTGAAAGAACCAATCGGTGTTGTCACTTATGCTTGTGATCTCATATTTAACGTCGGGGATATATCTCTGCTACAGATACTAAAAATAACTATTTAAGTAACGTAAGAACAATTACACAGTCATAAATGCAAAGTTGAAAAAATTGGTAAGCACAACAAAATTGCAAGACCGGTTATATTTATGAATATAGAGACATGGGAAGAAAAATACTTCCATCGTTATGATTAGCTGGCAATTTTTTTATATTCACGTGCATTCGGTAGAATATGTAGCAGACAAAATAACCAGATCGGCATTTTTAAAGAATATAAACAAAGTGTAATATTTTAGTATGCCGACATTCCTGAAATAAAACAAGCAAATTCCGAATAAAAAAAATAATGAGCTAGAAAATATTATAATTGTTTCTTTGGTTGTTTTGTGGTTCTTTTAAAAACAATATCCTTGTTTTCTGACCTTGTTAGGTATCTTACCATCCGGAATATATATATATATATATATATATATATATATATATATATATATATATATATATATATATATATATATATATATATATATATATATATATATATATATATATATATATATATATACACGTCTGTATATGTTACGTATGTATATATTTAAACATATATAAATGTAAATATCGCCTTTTGGACCTGTTAGAATATCGTTTGACAATCTATGTGTTCACTTGGGGGTTGTGTCTGTACTTTTAAATATATGTAAATATCCTCTGGACCTGATAGATTGCTTTTTGCAATCTTGGGGTTCGCTTGGGGGTTGTGCCGTCCATAAAATTAGTTCAGTTAAGATTTATTACGGGCAACAGAATTATGTTTGTTTATACTATAAATATGTTTTGTATATATGTTTGATTGAAAATATATATTTATTATGTAACGAATTACGAAAATCTTAATGCTATTATTTCTGCAATTCAAACATTACATGATGGATGTATACAAATTTCTAATAAACTTGATCCTGAAAAATTAGTGATTGTGAATCACTGCTTGAACTAAGATATCAGGGTAAATATACTCTATCATCCAACTACATGTACGTTTAATTACTCCAACAGTAAATGACAGAGTTCTTAACGACTGTCGACGATACACAAGTTAAACAATTCGCTTCACTCGTCCATGAGATTGAGAAAATTGATCAAAATTATCGAAGTATTTCTTCGTTGCAGCATCATCGTTTGATTCTGGTTCTCCAAGACCAGTAATTTTATTATTAGCCATGTTGAGAGAACCAGTCATTGTATCATCAGCGAATAATATAGATTATGAATCTCAGTTTTGATCGTGTTTTTGTTACTGTCACGTATATTTTTGTTGCCTCATCATTGTCTGATTTTGGTTCTTTCTCATTGGTAATTGTATTTTTGTTCATGTTGAGATCGCCATACATAATATCTCCAGTTCCTCTGATACGTCCAGCAATATCTCCCATGAGTGTTAAGATTGAAATCCGGGGCCCTGAGTGGCCAAGTGGTCTAAAGCGCTCACCGTTACGGATCACTGCCATCTCACCTCTGTCTGCGTGAGTTCGAGTCCAGACTCGGCTAACAGACTCGGCTAACGTGAGTAAATGAGAAAGCCTACCAGTAGCTTCTCGTGGGTCGGTAGTTCTTCCCGGAGTTTTTCAGGGTTCTCCCTCCACCATTAATAATATCCGCCATTATAACCTATCTTGTGCTGAACAAATGGCGTTAAACCCTATAAAAACAACAATAAGATTGATTCCTCAGAGTTTTTAATTTTACGGTTTTAGCAAACACCACTAAATTTTCATCGGTCGCCCCGGAACCCGTAGAAGAATATGCCAGCGAGATATTGCTCGCCTTTGACTGTCCTTGCTGATCCTGATAAATAACGACTTCATTTTGGTCCACATATGCAAGACTTAAAAGATCAGCCAGTTCATTAATGACCTCGTTAAGGGTTGCTTATTTAGATTAATCAAATTGGGGATTACCTCGCGCAGATCATCCGTAAATATCTACGATTGTATATTCACTAAGACCTGTTTAAAACAACGGTGGATGGCTATACCGTCTCGTGGTATACTCGTGAACGACTTTGAAGCAGCGAGTACTTCAAATCCACATATTGTCGGATTTGTTATTGTCATTGCTGGTAAAGTTGAATACCAGATTGGAGTTCGCACTTTGCAGATATGTTTTTAAAATTCTTCTGGTGGCGCCAATTCATACGAATCAAAAGAAACAACACCATGTGGTTCACTAGCGTATATAACCAAATGTGTACCTGGACCAGAACTTCCATAGAGATTATTGATACCAGTTTCCTGGATATTTGGTTATTTTGGTAATTGATGACGCATAAAAAACCACTAAAGTTTTCCATATTTAGTTTTTTAGCAGCATCAGGTAAATAAAAATTAAACATCAACGATGTTTCCTGGTCAGTCTTTGACTTTTTCCTGTGGATTGACCGCAGCATTAATGCAGGTTTTTGACAGCCTTTACTTGGAAGTCTTGATTCCGTGACCTGTTGCTTTCTTTAATGCGGTTCCAGCAGTTCCAACAACACCATGTCCATATGCTTTTGCAACAGCTGGATCTGAATCGGCTATCAATGCTTGTATAGTTGCAAGAAGTGTAAAGATGCCCTTTTTGGCCCCTGCAGAAATGCTAAATCCAACCACGGTCTTTGATCGATTGGCTTCATTGAAATGTCTGAACTGACGTAATGTAAGTGATATTTTATTTGGACCACCTGCGATCGGTTCTGATTTCAGTAATAGTTTTTATTTCGCAGTCTTCTTTAGATATTGACAGTAGCTTTTCCACTAACATGATCACATGATATTACAATTTCATGAGCAAATTTAATTACATGTTTCGAAGACATTTACATGTTTTCTACTGGGGCATCATTAACTCCCATTCGACTATCAACACCTTCAAACAACATCGTTTTATCTTAAATTATAACAGCGATTGTACAGAAATTGTATATCAACGACATATTGCCTAAATAAATCCAAGTGTTAAAGCAAAAAGTAATAAAGCCGATACAGTGGTTGTAAAATCAAGTTGTGATATTTGTAGACCAGAACACACATTTTGCTCTCATCCCATGAAAGTTATCAAACGATTATATGCACGTGCTACATGATTATTCTAAAACTTTAATAATATATCTTCAGATGGTTCTTGATGTCAATTTATTCTCAGTGAAATTTCAATAACACCAAAATTGTCAAATATCGTTATACTGTGTGTTTGTGACTTTACTCGTGCATCATCCTGGAAAGCAACATATATGTCGCGGTGCGGAGACACCTTGCTGTAACGCTATCTGCGATGTGAATAAACTATTACTTTGAACACTATCTGTGGTCATCGTCAATAATGATAATTCTAATTTACCACCTTGATCCATAAAAGAGCGCATCTGCTTTTCGTTAGCGATTGATGGTATCATCGTTGGCATCCGCAATGAAAGTTGAATCAGCATTACGTTTGCGTCACTGATAGGGCGCCAGATTGCATCATCTTCAGTAACCTTTCTTACAAGTACATCTGTACGCTTGGCTTCGAAAATAACCTTTTTGACATTTCTGCAACATCCAAAGGTATGTGACAGTTCAAAATCTTCTATTATTATCTTTCAGCATTGATCGATGCGCTGCGAATCCAAAGTTGAATTTTGGATTACACCATAAACCACGGGTCACACATCATAATCAGCGTTGTCGGCATTGTTCTTTGGTCGTCTTATTTTATATTGCATGTTGTTAAGGTGGTCAGTGGTATCCTTCACAAACATTGATGGACCAGCGGATCGTGAATAATCATTTGAATATCTTGCTAGACACAATATGGTCGTGGCAACATATATGCTTTCCCGGCATGACTCAATGTTTCTTCCGTCGATACTATGCGTGGCATTGTTTAAGAATACCATGATGCCATTATTAACAAAATCAACTCTAACATTAACTCCGTATTCAGTATCATCTGTTTTTAGAACTTCACCTTCTACTTCAATAAATGCTTAAGCGGGAAAAAATATTTGCTTGCATCCTGAACATGGAACTTAATTCGCCCACACTGATTTGGCTGTCGTGCGTCATAAGAATAGTATTGATAATCACGTACCAATTCATCTTTAACGACTGGAACATCCATACCGAATGCGGTATCAGTTACACGTTTAAACATTATATTTGTTATCATCTAACATAAAGATCACTTTTTGCTATAAACATAGCAGTTATATTTTTATCTTTTTCTGACTTTGGTATTCCAGCCCACTCTACTAATTTTCGATTTACAGCTTGATTTATTATTTTAGTAATATTTAGTGCTGGGTAATTTTACTTGCTACGGTTTTCGTCGTATTGATCTGATAGGACCATAATAACGTGCAGTATTTTGCCAAAAGCTGTAATTACTAAACTTTTAACAAACAAACCGTTGAGATACTCGCTATGGTTGTTGTCATACTGGCTCTGATTGTTATTGCAATTGTCGTTGTTGTAATTGTGCAAGATATTTATCTATCCCAGTATTAAATGCCATAATTTTGTATCACTACTTCTGGTCTTATAAACTCCTTCATGTGTGCGATATATTCATTTGCACCATGTTTCACGACATACAGCATCATCAGCGTACTCGGGTTTCAAAACATTTCCTGTTATCAAAACTTTGCACGGCAAACAGGTAATTCTGTCCGACTGCCAAGATGTTTTATGAGGGCAATACTCTTTTCGGTAAATATCATTCACTTCAGTTCTAACCCTTGCTTGTTCTGGTTCTGGTATAATAAGATCCTTTATAGCGGCCACTTCAGAGCGAAACTTGACAATACCTTCAAGTATTTCTTGTGTTTGTAGATAATATGTAGCATCAGCTATTACACTTGGAAGTTCTCTTCGAATCGTTTTGTGAATTTTGTTTTAGTTCTTTCTGCTATTTTTCCAGTAGCTACCGCGGTTTGCTCAGTTGCTTTAGCGGTTTGCTCTAATGTGGGAAGAAGACCCACGGTAGTTTTCATAACCTGTTTAAATAATTGTTCTGTACCTTCGGTAAATTCCACCCGAGACTCCTGACGCTCTTGTAATTTTTGTTTGACAGAATCACGGACTGGAAGATATTTTTTAATTGCCTCCAATCTCTGTTGACCTCATTTATTTGTACCAGGTTCCATGCTTAGCGTTATTACTGATATAATAATAATTTAATTACACCACCTGACCGTTACTTTTTAACGCTACAGCAGCAGAGACGATGACGACCAACAGTTTGGTCTGTTCACCCTCTCAGCTGCTCATCAGCATTACTAACTTAAACAACACTGTAGTTTCTAACACTACAGTATTTTTGCCACTGTTGTTAAAGATGACTGATTTAACCCATATGGCTATGTGGCTAATTTATTTTATAGGATAGAAGTAGATGAAATGGCAGCAGCATGTATACTGTATCATAAACTCTTTCATGTTTTTTATTCCTTTCTTTTTTAGAGTCATAAAAATAATATGCATGACATTTTTTCCCTTCGTCATCAAACATACCGATACTTATTAAAATTACAGAAATATTCACAGGTTTCGATTAAAAGTATTTTATACCATTTAACGAATAATTGCATGTCCGATCAATGTCATTTAATACTGGATCCCAACAATAATTTGCCGTTTTAAAAAAAATTATCTACAATTAAAATTATTCCTGACTCTAACGTTGAATCATTGAAAGTAAAACCGCATGTCACTGACCCTAGCATCCAAAAACACATCTTGATCAGAGATTATGTTGGCTGATTTAAGTTGCTAACATTCCTACAGTTAACGGCTTCATTGCGGAAATTAGGGGAAATGGACGATGCAGAATTATCCATTCCTCAGTAAATCGTTAATCAAAGTAAATGAGAAATTCCCTCCATCTCCATCTCTCCTTCCGAAATGCAGAAACGCGCAGTTTCCAACTGAAAGATTGTTGACATCGCTTGCTTTCACGGCACTGACAAAGGAAAGAACTCTCTAATATTTAATGTCAAGCTTCACAATAATCTTATATTTAATGAACACAGACAAGGCAAACAAATAAAACAGAAACACCGTTGTGTTTGCAAAACCTTACATGACTATTTATTTAAACTTTTTGCGGAAGCTGGAAAATATTTTGTTTTGACCTAGAAATTGATCAGCCATATCGACATCTGATATTTAATCTAAATTACGTACGCGAAAATTGTATCCCGGATATTTCATTGTGATAGTAGTAATTATGGTTTATTCGGTGACTAATAAGCAAATGTAGAGAATAATTTAAAAGAAAATGTGTTGGCTGCAAAAATATAATTTTGTTTGTGAATGGCTGTCTTTTTCTAGTCTTCTTGTTTAATTCATTTGGTTTCAATGTTCTAAGACTATGCATTCAGTAAGATTCATTTTCTTTCCTGGTTTCAGAGCTCCAGTTGGTGTTGTGAATTGCAATAAATGTTACATCACTGGAAGTATGACCACGGGATTTTAAGTGTTCTGCAAATGGGCTTTCATACAGCTTCTTTGTCATCCAGTCAGATCTATGAAGGTTGATCCTTTTGTGTAGCTTTCCAGTTTCTCCGACAAATTGAATGCTACAGATCGTAATGAGATAAATTACATTCTCTGTTTTGCACGTTTTGTTTGGACCATATATGTTCAGCTTTTTTCTAGTCAGTGTGCTAGAAAATGTCTTGGTCTCTATCATATTTTGACAGGTTTTGAACCTTCAGTGTGGTCTTGGTTATTGACTGGCGTTAGCTTCGCTCTGACCAGGTCTTCTGTAGGCTACTACAGGTTTGTTCGGGAGGATTAACCTTAGTGAGTCACACGATTCCACGATAGACCAATGTTTCGCCATGATTTTACCTACTTTGGGGTTGTCTGGATGATATGTCAGGATAAATGGTATCATATCGGCTTTTTCTTTATATATATATATATATATATATATATATATATATATATATATATATATATATATATATATATATATATATATATATATATATATATATATATATATATATATAGTAGAAAGATTAGCAAAACCATCAAAAATGCTTGTTAAATAATAATGCATTTTCTAAAAGTATCCCTGTGCCATGGTAGTAATCCAGAGCAAATCAATTATTGAAAGATCATGAGAAAATTCCGTTTGACTCTGTTTCCAATGTCACTATTGGGATGGGTGATGCACCTTTGTCTTTAAGTCGTTAAAATCGAAACGGTTTATAAAACTATAAACAGTGCAATCTTTCATTATTTACAAGTCTATGAATTCGTTGCTGACAGTGGGATCTCATTGTCGTAAGCAAAAGTCCAGCAAAACGATGTAGTTTCTCAACAATGTCCATAATCAAATAAAAACTGTTTGATTGTGTTTATGAATGAATACATTTATTAATGGATGTAGAGTCTGTAAATAATGATATCCGCATTGATATAGAATCCTTCTGAGTACCAGGAATAATTTGCATGAATTCATTTTATTTATTAAAATATTAGGTTTGTTTCTGAAAAATGATATCAAGCTATATATTTTTGGAGTTTTGGAATACATTATTATTTCTGATATTTATTTTTGTCTACATGTTTCAGATTTTTTAAAGAAACATAGCTTGGGTCCTTAATTTAAAACCTCGATTCTGTCAGACATGGATAGTGAAGACAAGGAAGCTGGTGAAAAGTACCCAATTCCAATTTACATGACAGAATCACGTGCCAACGACAACACCCATAATGTCAAACAAAATGAACAAAGAAGAAAAACTCAGAGATCGCATTTATGTGATGTCCAGCAACCTTTGCCACAAAGATGTCAAAAAGGTGGTAGCTTTGGTTATTCAAATGAAATGGATAGAGGCCATCATCGTAGACCACATAGCACGAGACGAAAAGAAATACCAGAGCCAAGAGGAGACGGAAGTATGCACACAGACATGGTGGGGAATCAGCAAGATGCGTGTAGAATTGAAATCACACATAATCCTGGAAGCAGTAATTATCAATATAGAAGTCCAAATTTCAGGGGATACCATGTCAAAGGGAACAGTGCAATCATAGATCAGTGGAGTAAATCTAGTACCGAAAACCAGGAAACCGACGTAGCTTTGAATCTCCAGGATGCATCTAAACTCAATGAATCATATTCGATAGAGTGCGAAAGAGAAAGAAAAACCTTTGGTGGAAGAGGTTTTGATCGTAGAACAAGAGTGGCAAAGATAGAACACGGACCGATCAACAGAACATTTCAAGAATCAGCGCCACCAAGACAGGGAAATCTGATGTTGGAATGCGAAAAATCAACACAATCGAGTATAAACACCTTTAGAAAGGAACAATACGATGGAGCTAATTCCGCAAGAAGTTCCAGTAGGAAACTTGGATATAGAGCGTTGAAGGACATTTTAGAAATGGAAGATGTAGAAGAACTTGTTCTCAAATTATCCAATGTCAGAGGTGGTTTTCCCGAATGTCTCAAACAAGTTCTAAAACCCGATTGGATTGTACTGATTGTCTGTATTTTCCAGAGAGCATGCTTATCCCACAAGCACGCATATGTTTTAGATTCGCTTTATCTATTACACACATCGAATTTTCTTGATAAGGTGGGAAATTTACTTAGCGAAGTTCAATTAAAATCCATGGCAACGAAAGGAATTTGGGCAGACACGCTACAGCTTTCTAACTTCTTCGAGTCATTACTGTGCGTATTGAGAAAGGAATTAGAATTGATTCCGGACTCATTGGTTAAGTGCAACAGCATTATTATGCACTTGAATGAAATAATTAAAATATTTAACATAGGAGATCATAGACATGACATTGTGCAAAATTTCCGGATGCTAGAAGAAATGAAAGAAGCGATTCGTCAAGAAAGAGAGGCAAGAGAACAACAAGAAGCACAACATTTTGGTAAAAGGAGACTAAAAATGGAAGATTTACCACCACCGGACAATTTCAGAGAAATTTCCATCCTCCCAGAAATAAAAGATCTGCAATGGAACGAAAAACCTTTCTTGAGAGCAAACAAAGCAGAGGGAAAATATAAAGATCTTGACGATTATTTGGACATTCAATTTCGCCTTCTACGAGAGGATTACGTGAAACCCTTGCGTGATGGAATTGAAGAATACCGTCTGAATTTGGGTCGAGTAGATACGGCCAAAAAGTCCCATGGTCTTCGCTTGTATCGCGAAGTCAACATTTGTAGCCTTCAGTGTTCAAGTTCAGGTCTTGTGTATATTCTTCAGTTTAATGTGAACAAGTTTAAAAATATGAATTGGCATTCATCTAGACGACTTCTTCACGGGTCCCTTGTTGCTTTAACACATGATGACTTTGAAACTATTCTTTTTGCTACGATAACCAACAGAGATGCACGAGAACTTGAAAAGGGGTTCGTTCAAGTTCGCTTTGAGAATCAGTTAGACCGAGTCATCAATATAACGCCAAATGAAATATTTGTCATGGTTGAGACACCGGCATACTTTGAAGCTTATAGACACATATTGAAAGGCTTGCAGGAAATTCAAAGTTCAATGCCATTCCAAAAATATTTTGTTGAATGTCAAATGGAAATTTCTCCACCGAAGTACCTGTTGGGAGGTGTGAAACTGTACGACTTTACACCGTTAGTGAAGCAAAACACTGTAACCGACAACTGCACAAAAATAGGGGTGTTAACTACTACGAGATGGCCAACATCAGATGAACTTGGATTAGATTCTAGTCAATACAATGCTCTCCAAACAGCGCTGACAAAAGAGCTGGCCGTTATACAAGGACCTCCCGGAACCGGTAAAACGTTCGTAGGATTGAAAATCACAGAGCTTTTGCTTCATAATCACAGTGTCTGGAAACCAAGCGATGCAATCAACCCGATGCTAGTTGTTTGCTACACAAACCATGCTTTAGATCAGTTTTTAGAAGGTATTCTTCGCTTTTGTCCTGAGAATATTGTACGAATCGGAGGAAGGTGCAACAATGAAAGCCTCAAACCTTTTCTTCTTCGAGAGTTAAAAATGGCAAGACGAAAAGAACGCCTAGTTCCTTTAAATATCCACCGAGCCCAAGCCCAGTGTAGAGACCATCTAAAAAAACTAAGAGAAAATATTGAATCTATTGGCGTGAGACTCCAGGCATGTTTACTTGGTATAATGTCGGCAAAGAAGTTGCAACATTTGATGACTCATACCCAGTTTGAGTCGCTGAAAAAAGGATTCCAAGACGATATAGACAAATGTCTTCTGTTGTGGCTCGAAGTTACACCTGCCATGGGAGCTAAAGATGATATTGACGAGTTTAAGGATTCTCTGCAAAAACGATGGGAAACAGCAATAATACGAACACAGGTTTGCATGGATACAAAGGAAGCGGAGAGGCACATAAACGTCTGGAATTTGCCGCTAGTAGATCGGGTGAGGATGTATAAATTGTGGGTGCAGCAAATGTCGGATGTTTTAAAGAATCAAATGGATAAACTACGCATAAACTTGACTTTGCATGTCGTTTCGCCTCAGGATCTCCAGTTACTCAAAGAGTTAAAAGCAATAGAGTCGGATTGTAAAAAATCGATAGTCAACGTGCAGGTACTGAAGACGTTCTTACAAAAGAAAAATCAAAGACAAATTATGAGCCTCTGTGACGTTCCCAATGCCAACCTTGCAAATGGCAAAGACTTTATCAAAGACTGGCTGTGCCTAGGGGAAGTATTTAAAGATGAAGCTGTGATCGAGTACGCTCTAAAAGAAATAGATCCAGAGGCAAATTCAGAAGAAACGGAAAGTGAAGGTTCTGACGTGGAAGAAGATCGTGCGTTAGACGACGATGACGAAGATATCTTTTCCGGGGAAAATAATGCATCGAACAGGACTAGCACACGAGAACTCAATCAAAGGCTAAAAGAGGATCTTGCTTTAACATTTACGACAAAGAAAGAGAAAGAAAATTACTCCAATGATGCAAGCGACTCTTGGCAAATTGTATCGGACAGGAACAAGGTTAAGCGAAGGGTTCATAAAGTACTAACCTCAGGTTCAAGTATGTCCGAAGCCGAGGCAAGTATGGTGACAGCTGTTTGGTCACTTCCCACAAATAAACGGCATGAGCTCTACAGGTATTGGCTCAATCGATACCGACAAGATCTCAAAGTAACGGTTAGTGTCTACGAAAATGAGTACTCAATAGAAATAAACAAGGTCCAAGAAGTGAACGATGATGAATGTTTGTCAGTTTTAAAATCATGCAAGGTAATCGGAATGACGACTACAGGAGCTGCTAAATATAGACATTTAATACAATCTGTGAAACCCAAAATCATAATCGTAGAGGAGGCAGCTGAAGTTCTGGAGTCACACATAGTGACAACGCTTAATCCTGAATGCCAACACTTAATTTTAATAGGGGACCACCAACAACTGCGTCCTACTCCGTGTGTGTATGAATTGGCCAAGAAGTACCATCTGGATATTTCTTTGTTTGAGAGGCTTGTGAAGAATGGAATAAATTGTGTGACTCTGCTTGAGCAACACCAAATGAGACCTGAAATTTCAGTTCTTGTAAGACATATCTACCCTGATTTGAGGGACCATAGTCTTGTGAGGCAATATGGAGATGTCAAAGGCTTCAAACGAAATATTTTCTTCATCGAACACATGAAAGAAGAATCATATAATGGTGAATCCAGAAGCTATTCTAATGAGCATGAAGCCAAATTTATCGCAGCGCTTGCAAAGCATCTTCTAAAACAAGGCTATATGAGATCGCAAATCACGATTCTTACTCCTTATGTTGGCCAGGTATTAACTATCAGAAGGCTTTTACCAAGGAAGGAATTCGAAGGCCTCAGGGTTACTGCAGTCGACAACTTTCAGGGAGAAGAAAATGACATTATCCTTCTTTCCCTAGTCAGGAGTACGAATAAGCTTACCGAAACTGAAGGTAAGAAGAATCCAATTGGATTTCTTAGCATAGATAACCGAGTCTGCGTTGCGTTGTCTCGAGCGAAGATGGGTTTCTATGTCATTGGTAATTTTCAGTTGCTGTTGAAATATAGCGACCTATGGAGGAAAATTGTGACCACGATGCAAAACACAGACGATATTGGATCTCATCTGTCACTTGGATGTCAAGTTCATGGAACAACTATTAATGTTGAATGCGAAGAAGACTTCGATAAGTCACCTGATGGTGGTTGTAAGCTCCCATGTAATGCAGAGTTACCAAACTGCCAGCATAGATGCAAACGATACTGTCATATCATAGATCTGGATCACAACTCCTACAAATGCTTTCAAGCATGTAACAAAATATGTGAATTCGGTCACAAATGCAAGAAACAATGCTTCCAAACATGCGGGCAGTGCGAGGAAAAGGTAGAGAAAGTCATTCCAATGTGTAAACATAAGGAACTGATCCCGTGCCACAAAGATCCATTCACTTGGAAATGCAAAGCACCTTGCAAAAACAATCTAGCTTGCGGCCACGCTTGCAAAGGTGTTTGCTATTTATGTGCTGAGCGACGTTCCCACCAGCAGCCATGCCTAGAAAATATAGAGACGATTTTAGGGTGTGGACACGTCATCAAAATCCCATGTCACAAGTCCAGAGATGATATTTCCTGTTCGATGCTATGTGGTAAAAAACTTCCATGTTCCCATCTATGCGCAGGCACTTGTGGTAAATGCTTTGGAGGCAAACTACATTATGGTTGTGATATAAAATGTGATCGCTTTCACTTTTGTGGACATAGATGCGAATCAAAATGCATTAAGAATTGTCCACCCTGTTCAAAGCTATGCAGATTTACTTGTCTTCATGATGTGAAATGCAACAAGAGGTGTGGCGAGAAGTGCTCAGATTGTAATGAATCCTGTGCCATCAAATGCAAACATGGAAAATGTTCCAAATTATGCCACGAAGCTTGCGATTTTAGATGCGATTGGCCATGTCTAAAAAAATTAGAATGTGGACATCTTTGCAAAAGTCTTTGTGGAGAGGAATGCTTGTGCATACTTTGCGACAAAGTAAAATTTTCGGACGTGTTTGATACTGGTATTTCAGAAAAATCTATCTTTATTCGCCTCTATGATTGCCGTTGCATTCTTGAAATTTCTGGCATGGACGAATGGATGAAAACAAACCCAGGAAGAGGGTTCCTATTGTCTTGCCCCAAGTGCAGGAGGTCAATACTGAAAAGTCGACGGTACAAAGATGTTATCAAGAAGTCTTTCTTTGCACTACACGAAACATATAAACAGACATATGGCACTGACCAAGAGAGGCGAATAACAATAATGGAACTTAAGAGAAAGATACCAGAATTGACTTCAATTGGATGTAACGACAGCGAGCAACAAAGTCTAATGCGTTGCTTAGAGACCGAACCTCTCGCATCATTGGATTATCTTAATTCTGTAAGAACAAGAATTAAGTATTTGTCCTGCATACTTAATATTGAAAGATTTGTCCAAATTAATATTCAGTCTAATGCATCTTATGGCAATATCCACAACGCGATGAATTCACTCTCTAAATATCGGAACTTGTTGGCTCAAGATCGGTTTCGAGGCTTCCATTCAGAACCTTTCTGGAAAGAACTTGGTCAGGAACTATGCAGATTAGAATACCTTTTCAAGTTCGCATATATTGAATCGCTCAAAACGAAGATTTCATTGTCTGAAGCAGTTATTTATGAGCTACCCAAAATTTCCGCTTATCTAGACGATCCATCTAGATACCATAAAGTACGGCTTCTTTTCCAATTTGCTTCAGAAGGAGCTCTGGCTTCTGGAATTTCTATCCCTCCATTAGAATCGGTGAACCTGTAAAAGTGTCTGGAATTAACTGCCAAGCTCGCATGTAAGTTTTTCCACTTTCTTCGCCATTTTATTTTGTTTATGCAGATGCATGTTTTGTACAATGAGTTGCTAATGTGCTCCCATGTATTGTTTAATTTTAGCCATTCTAGATGCTTCGTACGGTCGTTTAGAATGTATCTCATTTTTAATTTAGTATGTGTGTGTATGTGTATGCGATTTGGATTTTCAACGTAGCTTTAACAATTCTTCAGTCATATTGCTACGATGTTTGCAGCGTGGCAGTTTATACTGATGTCTAGCAATGGGGCATCATTCCGCATGCAAGTAGTATAATGTTCCACCCAGTCACATTATCCTGACACTAAGTCTACCAGTCCTAAGACTAATCTGTTAATGCTTGGCGTCAAGCGAGGCGGCCACTAGGACCATATTTATAAATGTGAGAGAGAGAGAGAGAGAGAGAGAGAGAGAGAGAGAGAGAGAGAGAGAGAGAGAGAGAGAGAGAGAGAGAGAGAGAGAGAGAGAGAGAGAGAGAGAGAGAAAGAGAGAACATGCGGCCATATAGTGTCAAAAGTGGTTATCCCTGCCTCCAACAATAGGATGCGTTATAATATAATCTGAAATTTATATTTTTGGAAAAGAATATTTCATCATAAAAGTTAGAGACTTTTTTTAAATTCATACTCTACCGAGATGGGAACCCGAGTAAACTGACTTCGAAACAAACATCACCAAAAGAAGAGATTAATTTAGGGGTTTATCTCTACCTACCTTGATTTTTGTCCTTCTAATCAGGAAAGACTGTTTACTTAAATGAGATTTAATCATTGCGTCAGCAAGTAAATATGTCTGGTATGCCCAAATGCCTGTGTCAGCGACCTTGTGGGCACTTTATTTTGGGCACGTGTGCTTTGTTGAGAGGAAATGGGGGTTGGTGAGCGCAGGAAAGGCAATGGCTTCAAATCTGAGTAGAGTATGTTTTTTTC
The DNA here is from genome assembly GCA_016746295.1 of Potamilus streckersoni. Lineage (NCBI taxonomy): Eukaryota > Metazoa > Mollusca > Bivalvia > Unionida > Unionidae > Potamilus > Potamilus streckersoni. The sequence continues at coordinate 589,077 of JAEAOA010001626.1, forward strand.
TATTTAAAAAATCTTTCTCTCTTCACACACACACACAGACACACACACGCACACACACACACACACACACACACACACACACACAAATTGGACTCTGTGGCCCTTGTGGAAGGTATACATGTGTCCGAAATACAAATCTAATTTACTTTTGCACTGTCTATTAAACTTCTGATGGTGAAAATCGCTTATGATATTCTGAAAATTTTGAAGTGATTATTTTCTGTGACGCTATGTACTACGTCATTAATAGATTGAAATATTTAAAAGGTTAACGAATTTCATCCAAGAAAAAGAAAAAATTTCAATATTTTTAATATAGTTTAAATTTTTTGGATACTAAATATGGCTGTAAGAATTTGATGAACAAATGTTTCTGCAAGTCAAACATCATGAAGATGAAACAATTGAATTGATAAATATGAAGACAATCGATCTATTTCCAATGCCGATTTATTATTATTATTATTATTATTATTATTATTATTATTATTATTATTATTATTATTATTATTATTGCAGAATATGTGCTGAAATGGAAGTAACAGTTCATGCGTAACTTAATTCAAGAACTTCAGGGGATCTTTGACTTCAGCATGGTTTACTTTGAGTGGGACCGATGATGAATTTTGAAATCTAGAAGCCTGCCTTACGAATGAAGGGGGTTTATTTCGATGACATTTATACTCAACATCTTCAGTACTAAAGTGTAATATAAAATGTATAAAATTTTAGCCAACATGACTTGTAAATAACAAAGTATTTTCTTTTAAATTAACGAATGTGTAATGTCTTTAAACTAATTGTTGACATGGGTGAAAACATTCAATGTGTTTATGTGCGTATCATTAGAAATGCGATATGATATGATCCAACTTTAGCTGATCAGGTTGTGTCATTCTGTTGTAGATAAAAATAAGTAAAATATTATTAATCAATATAACTTTAAAACTCGAGACAACACCTCTCTCTATTCTGGTATATTCTACAGCATGGATAAAGTTCTAGGTAATTATCCAAAATTAATTATATTGCTTTGTTTTAATCAATACTCGGTAACTATCCGAAATTAATTATATTGCTTTGTTTTAATCAGTACTCGGTAATTATCCGAAATTAATTATATTGCTTTGTTTATCAGTTCTCGGTAATTATCCAAAATTAATTATATTGCTTTGTTTTAATCAGTACTCGGTAATTATCCTAAATTAATTATATTGCTTTGTTTGTCAGTTCTCGATAATTATCCAAAATTAATTATATTGCTTTGTTTTAATCAGTACTCGGTAATTATCCGAAATGAATTATATCGCTTTGTTCTAATTACTTCTCTATAAATATCGAAAAAGAAATCAATTGCTTTGTTTGCAAACAATGTGTTTCCTGCTTGCATTTAAAACAGTTGGGACTTAGTGACGTCAGAACTATATCCATCATGACAACTTTCGTAGCCAAGACTATCGACGCAAATGTTTTAAATTCATCGGCCGTACCTTTTAACTGCTAAGTAGATTTTGTTTTGTTTCATCCACGGTTATCTTATTGGTACAGCATTATATTATCCACTTAAAGGGATTTAAGTTCACTTTGTATCTGTAAATAGATTTGTTTGGTTTTTTTTTGTTCTGTAATCACCCTCAAGCTTTTTAGTAATTTTAACTAAACCTTTGAAGTGAACTCTTGCTAAGTTCACCTGAAGTATTAAACTTCTTCTCAATAAGAGAAACGGACGAGTGCTGCTGATACTACTGTCACTTCTGTTGAAATTAGAGGAAGTATATAAGATTTGATTCAATTGGTAAACCTTCTTGTCTAGACGGCATAGGCAATGTTCGTAACAAATTTGTATGGCCTGTAATTATTGGAGAAAAAGAAGTCACACTTATTTATGTATTTACTGATTCAGTGTACTTAAAAAAAGATGTTTTAGCATACATACGAATTAAAACGCTTTCTGTCTTGGCGAACATCAAAGTTAGCGGCAGTAAAATCTGCGACGTTTGTGGCTTATTGAGGTTGTTCTGAAAAAAAAAATGCCATTGATAAGGCAGTGGTCCAGGATCTTGCGAGTAAGCCTGTCAAACAATGTGTCCTCATTAATCTATTTCAGTTCAAAATTCATTAGCCCGTGTTTGTATACTTCAGATCAAATGAAAACGCTGTTTTGTGCCTCGGTCTGATTAAAATCTAACAAACATCTTGTAGTATCCCAAAGAATTCCCAGTTTTATTTTTAGTAGCCTATAAGATTAATCGTTGGATTTCGTGGTATTGAAATTTATCGTGAGAACCGTTATGGTCAGATGGCGTTTTTAACCTTCATAGCTGCCAAAGCTGTAACCTTGATGTGGATCAAAAGGTCGACAGAATATGACACTGTATTGATCAGATTTCCTTTTGTATTAAATAACCGCTGCTCTACTTAAATGCATACGAAAACGTTTTAATTTGTGACTGAATAATGTTTCCGCATACGTCTTGCATTGAGCTTTATATAGAGAGGGGAAAAAAAACAGACAGACAACAACAAAGCAACCGTAGTCAACGTTATATTCATTTACAAAGGAAAAAAATAATCAATCTATTCAGAGTAAAAAAAAACAGACAGACAACATAACAACCGTAGTCAACGTTATATTCACTTACAAAGGAAAAAATAATTAATATATTCAAAGTACATATAAACCAGAGGTTCCCAAAGTGGGCGATACCGCTTCCTTGGGGGCAGTGGAATTACAGAGGGGGGGGGGGAATAATGCTGACTAATATTTTTACGGAGTAAGGTAGAGGAGGCTGAGGATAACTGAGCGGCCCGAAAACGTTTGAATACCACTGAGTACATAGGGGGTTAAATTTTGCTGGCATAATTATATTTATGAAATCAATTGTTGTGAAAGTGGCGCAGGAGTCACTTCTCGTCGAAGAGAACTAAATAAGTATTGTCTATTTGTTGCAGGAAATGCTTAAATAGTGGCGAAGATACTGGTAATGAAGTATGACTATTTTATATAAGTAATCGTGTTAAATCATTATTTCAACATGTTTTTCTTTCGAGTAGGATATCTAAAGTTTTTGATATAAAAAGAAACAACGAAAAACCTCGGGAATGTACATAATATAGTTTCTCTGAAACCGAATTGTCGCTCGGTAAGTAATCGCCTTCCTATCTTTTATCCGCCTTGGTCTCTATTTCGCCAACATTGTCATTCTATCATAAATTTATCTTAAAATCTAAAATAACCATATTTGTATTACCCTACTATCAGCGTCTACCGAGTCCATGTTTCTTGTAAATAAAAGTAGCGCTAAAACAAAATTTGCGACAGTAAAGTATTATTAATGCCCATAATTTTTCAAATATAAGACTGTTATTTCCTAATTTGCGCTGATATTTCAAAATATGTTCAGATTTTTAGGTGTTGATATACAGATAGTTGGACCATTAGATAGTTTACCGTACGTGATGCATGTTACCTGGCTATTTACATATACCTATATTTTATATAGGCCAAAACATAGTGATCCACTATGCGATAGATACAAGAACTCGCTCATCTGTTGATGGTTTTCACATAAGTTCATCACAATCGGTATACACAGGTATTCCGCCATCTTAGATGAAGTAAGGGTGCCCAGTCATGGGTTTGTTTCATCGTAAAGCACGGCAGGCTTACCTGAAAGCATATTAGGGAATAATCAAACATGAGTACAAATGTTTTAGGCAACATACGTAAGAAAATAACATTAAATATTAGTTAGTATTACTCGGAGTATTACGAAAACAGAACTAAAGTTCCATTACATGTACGTTTCCTGAAGTATAAACAGGACATATTCAGACAGTACACAAGTACCAACCGAGCTCCCTTCCTTCAACTTCTGTCGCCATCTCTGAATGGTTTTCCTTTTTAATTCCTTAAGATATATGATCAGTTAAAATGAATTGCTGAATATCATGAGTGAACAGACATAATGAAGACATTTTACATTATTCAGACAGATGCAAAATATTGACACTTTATATATAATTACTTCAAAAAAGCCTCTTCAACATTCTAGCCTAAAAAACAAGTGATCGCCGACGGTATATAATAAAACGATTTCTTATCACAACACAGGTTGTATTTACCATCATTAAACTGTTAGAATAAAGTAAATAAATGTAGATAAATTCATTGAATAGTGTTATCCATGTTGTTACCAAGCACGTGACCGTTAGAATTGCACACCAGAAGTTGCAAATGCCCACTGGTGTATCGATCGGGAACTATCTATTATTTCTGCACAACTAGTATTGTTATATCTCTTGTAATTTGTCTCTAGTGATTCTATCATGTAGGAGTCCAACATGTTTCGTAGATTTAGTCATAAGTGTTTGCTTTGTATATGTAAGTCACCCCCCCCGACGAAGAGCCTGCTTAATTGGAAACGTTGGAAAACCGTTTTGAATTTGAGTATTTATCAATTGTTGTATCATTATACACACACACACACACACACACACACACATATATATATATATATATATATATATATATATATATATATATATATATATATATATATAGTAAACAGATAATTGAATTTATGAAATATCTCCATATATACTTACATGCATACTTTATATATATATATATATATATATATATATATATATATATATATATATATATATATATATATATATATTAAACAGATAATTTAATTGATGAAATATTTCCATATATACTTACATGCATACTTTGATAAATACTATATTTTTTGTGTATAAAAATATTTTTCATTTTGCTTTTGTACATTTATTACTGTTTTACATCGGAAATGCATTAGACGATGCAGTTTTTATTGGATTTGTATTTTGCAAAATCTTCGCAATAGATAGACATATATTGCAATCTTAAATAACTGCATGGATGGTTACCTTGATTTTGTTAAATTGTCACTTAAAAACTGGAACAAGGATTGAGATGGTTCTGTTTACGCCATGATTTACATGTAGTTAGTTACCAGCTATTCCAGTACATCTGTTTATAATAAGTCGTACACTACTGTAAGAAAGGAAGATCAAAAAATTGCTAGAAATGTCAGTATCACTGAACTGGTATAAAATCTAGGATATTTAGACAATAATGATGAACGTGTATTGTAGTGTTTGTGATCAGTGGTAATACCGGAATTCCGATATTTTAAATTCTTTGAAAGTTTGACAATACGAGGTACTTCTGACTGGCTGGTGACTTCAAGTGTGCTATATTGTACGGCAGCCGTAATGTAAATTAGTTTAATCTTACAATACTATTAGCGTTTACATAACAGAGTGAACAAAATATTCAGTGAACATAATTATAATAACAAGTATTATAATTATATTGATTGAATATTTTTTATTGATAAAGCTAAAATAGTATGTTGACCATTTCTCTAAAAATGCTGGTCAAAATTATCATACCATGATGTTGTTCATAACACATGTATATATGACACACGTAATAATGTGATCTGTTTTTTCGGATGTTATCCAGTGTTACTGATTTCAATATCAGACTTTAATAATGAGTTGTGTTTTTCAATGTTCATAGAATATAGGAAATTATTTTGCGTTACAACCATTAATGTTAAAAACGAACGATGTTGTTAGGAGAAGCTTGAATATAGCACAGTATTAGCATCATACTTTTTTATTACTAGTAAGGGGAATAACTCTGACAGTTCGAACATTGACCAACGTGTCGTAATTATTAATATTCGTTAATAACTCTTTTAATTACCATGTTGGATCAAACAAATCAATTTTTGTTACTGCCGTTTGAAATATAATTTTCCGCAGCATTGTGAACGATAATATTCTTTTGGTCCTGATACCATCGCTCTTGTCATGTTAGGTCAAATCCTGTTCTGTCTTGTATCCAAATGTACCATATGCTATACGAATTACTGTATTTTGATTTGCTTTTATATTTATGCTGTGCCGGGTATTATTGTTTGCAGGTATTATCAGTTTTATCATGATATATAAGAAACTATTTCATAAGTCCCTACCCCCACTCCCCACCACCACGTACATACCCCTGTAATCATTAATCTATATGTCAGGGTCATGTAATGTTAGACTTGCCCATGCGTCCTGTCCATACTTTGGGAAACACTTGACAAGACTCCTGCATTCGAGAACTACTGTAAAAGTTGGCTAGCATTATTAATTCTTTGTTCATGCTAACTGCGTAAAGTAAATGTGAAAACGCGTGTGTCTAACATCATTCCGTAAATTGCAGTGGTAGATTAGGAGGATGGACTATAAAGCGAGGTGGGTGATACAGGCGCGAGTACCTACCACGTTTTTCTTGCAAGCTCAATGGCTAATATGCCCGTAAAAGCTTAAAATGGAGGCGCTTTTTAAGGGATCATCGCCCCATGGGAGCTGGTGGCTTCGCTCCAAAGGCCTCTCGCCTATTTGTTTAGACTACCCTCAAATAAAAAACCAAACTAAAAATGATGCTTCCGCATCCTCCACAGAACTGCCCTCAAACCTGTAGACTTAATTCAGATTAAGTGAATACGTGAATACCGTCTCTCCTGCCATGTTACATATTTCGTCAGAGTTATACCCCTTACTAGTAATAAATAGGTAAATTGTGCACGACATATCTTTCCTAAGAAGATTGTTCCACAGGATTTGACAAATTGCAATAAGATTCTTGCAAATATACTCTGAAGGAGATAAAATTATTAGATGTTCTTATGTCTTCATACTTCAGTATTTTTCTCATAGTTATTTCTCATATATATATATATATATATATATATATATATATATATATATATATATATATATATATATATATATATATATATATATATATATATATATATAAACAAAGAAAAGTCATGTTCCGATAACGTTTTAGAATTTACGCTTTTTGTCAGATTGACTCTTGTTTATGCTTTCACAGTCAAATAAAAAGATGACGGGGTAATCCCTGTCCACTGGATACGCTTCATATTCGTCCAGCAAGTTCAATATTTCACTACTGATATTGCTACTCAAACCAGTTTTTCTCATCTCTATTGTTCTGTGATACAAGTATTATCGTGTATCAATGAAACTTAGCTATTGACTTTTGTACAACTTGCACGGATTTTACCCAAAGCACCAGCTTCACACTACGATACATATGTTTGAAAAAGAAATATATACCCTTCCGGAACAGCTAGATTTTGTTTCAGCTAACAAGTGAGCTATTAGTAATATGAAATGTGGCTATAAACAAACACATTACAACTGAGTTGTACATAATCATTTTGTTTACTTATACATATTTTTGATCATATTACTATTGTGTTATTTACGTTAATATTTTATATAAGTTATACGTGTAATAACACATCATGAGGTCAAAATGATATCATTACGTCATGCATATAAAGGCGTAAGGACAGAGGTATTTGAATTTATTTTAAAGCCACATCACTACACTTTATTCAACTTGGTCAAATTAAAGGAATATTTCTGTCTGCGATAATAGTCTTATATTATTGCTCATTTCAATTAAAATGTATAAAACTTGTCAAGTAATTTTAATATTTTGGTTGCCAAGACACTCTAAAGATAAAATTTATTTAGCGAGTTTCATGAATTTCATTTGAAGAAGGCAGAAAATTCTTTTATTAATTTATTTATGTCATTGTATCCATACGAAATCAAATCCAACAGATCAATGGATTCTTGGAGAATGACTTAACTACTAATCATCTTACGACTATAACTCCATTATGACACAGTCCAAAGCCAAATTGAGACTATAAAACCATTATGTCACAGTCCAAAGCCAAATCGAGACTATAACCCCATTATGACAGTCCAAAGCCAAATTGAGACGATAACCCCATTATGACACAGTCCAAAGTCAAATTGAGACGATAACCCCATTATGACACAGTCCAAAGTCAAATTGAGACGATAAACCTATTATGACACAGTCCAAAGTCAAATTGAGACAATCACCCCATTATGGCACAGTCCAAAGTCAAATTGAGACGATAACCCTATTATGACACAGTCCAAAGCCAAATTGAGATTATGACCCCATTATGACACAGTCCAAAGCCAAATTGAGACTATCACCCCATTATGGCACAGTCCAAAGTCAAATTGAGACGATAACCCCATTATGACACATTCCAAAGTCAAATTGAGACGATAACCCCATTAGGACACAGTCCAAAGCCAAATTGAGATTATGACCCCATTATGACACAGTCAAAAGTCAAACTGAAGCTATAAGCCCATTATTAAAAAAAGTTCAAGACCATACCCTAGACTCGATCTTGATGAAGACTTGAGCTTTTAGGATGTATCTGGTGAGTCGAGTTATGTTCGAATTGATAAGTATATTGCAATTCTGGCCAGATGTATTACAATATAAATTGTCTTGCGTCATTATAATATAACTTGTCTTCCATCATTACATTATAAATTTTCTTGCATCATCACAATGTGACTTGTATCATTACAATGTGCCTTGTCTTAGGTTACTGCAATGTGACTTGCCTTGTATCATTACAATGGTCCTTTTCTTGCATTATTACAATGTGATTTGTCTTGGGTCATTACAATGTGACTTGTCTAAGGGTATTTCAATGTGACTTGTCTTGTATCATTGCAATTTTCCTTTTCTTGCATTATATCAATGTGATATGTCTTGCATTATTACAATGTGACTTGTCTTGCATCATTGCAAATGTTACTTAATTAGCTCGTAATTAGTGATACTTTTGTAAAATTTGCTACTTTCAATATTTCAAATTTTGTCTTGTGTTTTTTCCAGTTGATTAATGTTGATAATTGTACTTTGGTTTAAGGTTTATGTTATTTTTGGATATATTCTTTTCCTTTAATATGTTTTTGTTTCAATAAACGTATATGTTTCTTAAAAGCAGAAAACATCGTTCCTAAAATATTACATGCTGTTTCAAAAAAGCATTGGTAGTAGTGTGCGTCATTTTTATCTAAAACTATATATCACATTTGTTAATTTAAATTGCATTTATTTCTCTTCTGGAAAGATAATACATTATTTACATTTTGCCTAAATATATTTTCTTATAAACGTAATCACGTCAAATGCACTGTAAAAGAAACAACTGTTTACTGTCTGAAAACATTGATGAAAACAAATCATATATTTTCGTATGTAAATTCATTTGTTGTAGGCCTATTTGTAGGTGGGACTGATTGGGTATGTAATTCATATTTATGAACTCACTAAAACGTAGCATTTTATTTTGTTTCTTAAAACCTCGGAAAGATTGGACTTCTGATTCATCCTTCTCTTCACCGATAAAATTTTAACAGAAACCTTTCAAACTTAGCGCCATAAGGCGCTGGCATCCTCAACTAAGCTAGGTCACTTTCAATAATTGTTTTGACTTAATGTACTGATGTGGTGTCATATTTTTGAAGTTTTAAAGACGCGCTGAGCAAATGAAAAGTTGTCACGTGACATATGATTTGGAACATTAGCAGGAAGATTATACAAAAACAAAAATTACATTTTCTTGTATGGAATCATCAAACAATGATGTATTTCACGTATTGAATATTTACCCAATAGTTTCAAGAAGTTGGTTGTTGATACAAAGTATGGTGATATCTTGTTCCAGAAGCAGGTCGCGCTACCTTTTTATCTGAGTCAATGAAAAAATATTTTTTTTAATTATAAATTAAGGAATATTTTGTCTAAAGACAGACTCATTTCCAGAATAAATGAACCTATACTATAATCTTTACAACACTGAAAACTAATAACTATTCACCTTGGTATTTTGAGGTTACGAATTGAAACCTTCTAAATAAATTGCAATTAAAGCACTAAAAGAAAGGCAGTTAGTAATTTGATGCTTCAAAGTCTGATAAACGAATGTAATTAGAAGTAAAGTAAATATGCTTTTTTATGGATAATTTGGATTTTTTACTCTTGAATATCTCTCGATGTATTTGTTTTGTTACCTTTCAGTTATTGGATTTATTTTATATCGAATAAACAATTCAAATAATGAAAAAGCTAAATTCAAAATTTACATTTAAGCATCTAATTTTTCACCGAATTTTCAACAAATACGAGACTTAGAAATAGGACTAGTGGACCTAATTTTTGTTTGTATGCCGTTAAAAATTATCAACCATATAAATGTTGAAATCTGATCGGCTCATTTGTAAAGCTTCTGCGTTCATCGACTTCGCATGTCAAGAAAATGATAACTTAATATGTATCTAACATCAGCCTTTGTTTATATTCTCGCAATAGTTCCAGAAAGTTTCGAAATTTACTGAGTCAGAAACTTAAATAATCTTTATTTTTATTTAAAGTGGAAGACAAATATACTCATTGGCGTGAGTTAATTACAAATGGACAGAAATAGGACAGTTATTTTTTGTACAATAAATCCAATAGCCTTGAGGAAAATTGATACGTCATGCCTGAAGCATAAATTGGAATAAACATGTATATGCAGATCTTTTCCATAATACCTAATATATATATATATATATATATATATATATATATATATATATATATATATATATATATATATATATATAAAGCATAATAATTTAATCGTATACTTATTATGTCTATACCTGTGTACACACGTTTGTAGATTCTTTACCATGCAGTTCCCTTATTAAGACTACCTGTGTAACATGTATCTGGATCATATTCCGTAGCATTTTGTGATAAGACTGTGTCTGCATACAAACGTAGTTTTGTTATTAATAATGCACTTGTATACGCACATACGTAGATTATATGTCATAATGTTTCGTGATCTAAGACTATACTGGTATACACATATAATTAGGTTTTATACCATAGAAATTCGTGATTACTACTTCACTTTTATACACCCATATGTGCGCTTCTTTTGGCTCTGACAACTGCCCAAGTCTCATTGAAACCGAGATCTCCAACATCGTTCGAGATGCCATGGACACATATTAGGCCATGTGCTATTGGTCTTTCATTTCTTCAATCAAATTACAGCTTTCAAATGTATGAAAGTTAAACAATTTATGTGAAATATGTCGTTTCAAATCATAAAGCCCACAACGCGAAATGCAACGTTTTCTGATTGATTACTAAAAATAGGTGGATTTGAACTGCAAAGGTCAGCTGAACACGATTCTACATCCGTGCTAGTCAGATCTGTTTATTATAAGAAGACTGAGATTATTATCGGTCTGATCATGACAGCCACCACATTTACTGAAACCTTTAATTTGGTTTTTATTGTTCTCCATCTTCCTCATACCTTTTGTAATTGCTGTTGTTCTTTGCTGCAGTCACATTCTAACCCGCCATGGAGGATTTTTCTGTGGATATCTTGTGGTAATAAGTATACGTGTATTTACGACAAACTAAGATGATTGAATTATTTTTTAAAACAAGGTATGTTATTGTTGTACAGGACAATCTATAACTAACTGATTTTCCCAGCATCAGTAGTATCTGAATGCGACTATTTAGGTAGAAAATACAGTTCAATTAACTTTTTACTTAAAAATTATCCGATTAATGTACCACTGGCATACAAATATTAACCCTTATGGCAAATCATATCTTGAATAAATACGATAAGCCAACTTGTTTTTCTTCTTATTTTGGATGATTATTTACATTAGTTTTTGGAACTCTCTAATGACAACATACCAACCAACAAGCACATAAAGAAGGAAAATAGCAAGCTCTCATATGGTCCTTATCAGCTTCTCTTCTTTTAGGTAATGAAGTTAGCAAAAAAGGATTTCGTCTCCTTCAAAAGTCCCAATAATAGCAATACTATGTTTTAGAAAATTTGTAGAATATTCATGTGGTATACAATAAAAGACTTCTAATATTTAAGTACAACACAAAATGCTAGACCAAACATAGTTACTGGCTAAAGTCCTTAACTGGATTCATTTCTTTGTTTTAAAAATTTTGTGAACGTTAAACTATTTTAAAAAATTCAGTTCTCTTAAAAGGTTTGCAAAAGTCTGACTTTTGTTAAACAATGTTCTGATGCAAGTCATTCTGTGCAAGATATTTAGATTCAGCACCACACCCACGACTTGGAGTCGTTGGTCGATGCAGAGTTATCTCCTTACACTACGAATGAGTGAATTATGACCCCTGATTTCCTTGTAGCTTGTCCCCTTGTGCACAGGCCCAGGCTTTTTGAATTGCATTATATGGCGTGATGGCAAAGAAGACATGCAGACTATCAGTTCTTCCCTTTCAGTGTCTATAAAATAATGACCAGCTTCTCATACATTGCTAAAAATATGGACCACAAATCTTGATATTAGGTTCTAACTGGCTTTTAGACTGAATAATGCAATTTACCCAACACTTATCTTGTTAGTATAATGTGTACGCTTTGAGGTGTCTTTTTCCCGTTACAGACATTTTACTAACTAAAGTCTTTTAAAGTAGAGGGTTTGACAATAAAAAATTTAGTGAACGCAATGCTAACCTTGCGGCAGCAAAAGAGATTTTATGATGTTCCATCATTTGTGTGAGTATACTATCTTAAATAGAACCAGTCAAATGTATCCACAATGAATAGAATTTACGATACATGCTTTTAGTACTTTCCATAAGTGTGTGTGTGTGTGTGTGTGTGTGTGTGTGTGTGTGTGTACTACAGGGGGTCACACTAGTCTCAAAAATGGAACTTTGTCCTCTAATATAAATTTAACTTTACGAAGAGTGACAGTTTTGTACTGATGAAGGTAAGGAAATCTGGTCTCTAATGAGACATGTTATGTTAAATTGATACCTTATAGCCAATACACCATTTGACTGACCAGAACACACTCGTCTACTGACCAAAACGTCATTTACTAACATAAATGCCGTTTGAATTATCGATACCAACTCATTTACTAATCAACACATACTTACCAACAAAATACGCCCTATAATTCATCAGCATACAATCAACTACTGGCCAACGCCAAATTTTCTAGCCAACACACTATACTGAGTGACCAACTCCCACTCTACTAAATGACACTCACACTTACAACCAATACAAGGGTAGGATGCAAAACAAGGTGATATATTAGTCGTGTAACCCATTGATAAACGAAACCAAAATGTTCCATATATAACCTATCTTTTCCTAACATCATTGTAAATATAACTAACACACCCCTACCACTCTATATAATTCCTATAACCCTAGAATTGTACGGAAAGAAAAGGTGAAGAATATCAACACTCAATACACACAAACATACTTATATACTATCATACGCAATGTATGGGAATGGAGTCTGGGGTTAAATCGTAGATGAGAACGACACAAAACACATATGATGTTGGTAATGAATGCGTATCATCTGTAATACGAATAGAACTAAATGGTCATGCTAAAGGCCACTTGATGCTTTCTCGGATCGTTGATGTTATCGATATCTATGAAAACATCATCCCCACTCCACACCAACTACAGTATTGGGTTCTACATCAATGGCACATGCAATCGCAATTGCTCCATTTGACGGATACAGTGGGTCTAAATTTAAACCCATCTGCATCCAGCTCCCAGTTTTTATGCGGAAATATGGGAGGATCTGGCTTTTGTTGCTGGCGGTGCTACCTTTGTTTGATTACCTTATTCATCTACTGCAGCTTATGTTGCATTCTTTCCAAATTTTGTCTTGGGTACAAGAATTGACTCTCAATTCTTAAATTCTCCCAATCCCTCTGATCCTAAGCCAGCCCACTCTTTGCCTTCTCCAAATGCATTATCAACTTCTTAACCGTTCTTAAGGCACCATTTACCTCTTGAGGTGACGCTTGTACTGAAGACGTTTGCTTCTTCTGCCCTGCACAAGAGGTACTCAGCTCACATCAGTATACACATGATTTCATCTGACTCTTTGGACTAGCTTAGGTATTCTCTTCAATAGCTGATAACTTGCCAATGAATGGCAAGACACACAAACGTACCGGTTTTTAATCTAGAACCATGGAGGTGAAATAAACATCATCTCAAAAACATTTAAAGATCGACACAGAGAAAGGAAACAATTATGTAAAAATAATGTTTTGAAAGTCAAACATACCAAAACAAGCAATTCCATTTTTTTCTAAATCAAAATATTTAGTGTGACCCACTAACACATATAAACATTGCAACAAAGGGTTAAGAAGGAGAATTAGTGTTAGTTCTTTTCTCTTAATGGATACCTAACAAATAATTCACCCCCAAATCTTTAAAAATTGTTAAACATGAATGGATTTAGAGAGATGACGAATTTGTGGAATAAGACTGAACTTCCATTGATCTAGTACAATGTCATTTTGCCATCGATGAGTACTATAATGTTGAGTTTTAAAAACATATCCATAATGTTTACAAAACGTGATTTACACGTTTGTACCATTTCTGGAGAAATCGTTTCCAAACAAGTCAGTAAATGCTGTAATAGTAATATAAGACTGCATAGATGAAGAAAAGACACACACCATTGATTCTGATTTTTATAATCTCATATTATTGAATTGAATTGATACAGAGTTTCTTCTTGTAAAGTCTGAAATATGGTGCTCAAGAGGAAGTAATTCATAGAAATCAAAATGTTCCACACTTTGGTCATTGGGAACGGAAACGGTTAACCAGTGCGTTGCTGGGCAAAGACTCGTCCGTGTTGGTGACATAAGATCGAACATCGTTAGGCTTTCAATGCAGATTTTTATCTTAAGTACACACATCTTTATTCCAGGAAGCTGTGAACAAAAATATGGGGGTAATCAAATTCCAAAGCGTTCATTTTCATATAATGAGTTCACATTTGAAGTTTTAAAAAATATATTACAGGGACGTTGATGAATGGGAAGTCTGTATTATGCTGCATGATAGTTTCAATGCCATTCGTCCCCATAGAAGTCAATAGAGATTGGAATGGGTTGCTGTAGTTTTATCGCTGTCTTGAGTGTTCTGATTCTTCTAGATATTTTTTCCGACGTTTCTTCTTGACCCATCATGAAACTTTTGTCTGTCATGTTGTACTTGTCTGGGTCGTCAATTTGATAACAATAACATTGTTTCTTCTCATTAGTATGATCATTTCAGCAATTTTTGACCAAAACGGGAGACCGTGTTGTTCGTGTTCTTGCCATCGTGGCATCATGCATGCGTCTGTCTTATCTTCTCCACTCCAGGCCTGTGAGTGAGTGATGTTATGAATAGAAAACATCATCCTTGCTTATAGCAATGGCTTGCAATGTCATGTTTTGTTCTGATAGTCTAGGATGACGTCTCACAGACTGTTGATCTTAAATATATTTCAAATTCTACATACTCTATCATGGTCACTGCGTTTCGGAGATCCTTAAAAAATCTCACATTGAGTTGGCTTAGTTTTGTAATGTCGTTTCCAACTTTAGGCATAACCTCCACACTTAACACCAATCATCTGGCTTCTTCGATGTTAGTTTTGTACTCATCAGAATTTAGCCATCAAACGGAGCATGGTACTACTTCGACACAACAGGGGTACATCCGCTCTGTGTATAAAATATTCGTCTTGCAGACATATTTGTCTTGTAAATGATCCGTATTTAAACAAAATGGGTTTGAGCAACTGTATACGATTCAATTTTAACATATATATTTCCCAAAACATGACCTCATTGTGGTGCTACTTCTAGGTACTTAGGAACCATTAGTTACAATTCATTGCAGAATAATTTTCAGACATGTAGGTTCATTGTGACATTTCCTTTATAGAACAGAATGATATCTAAGATTTCCTTGTATATTAATATTCACACTGTCAAAATGCAATTTACTGAGGATAAGGTAATACAGATTTACAAATTCTGTGTGTCATGGTATAAATATTCAACTTTTGATTAACTCACCCTGGGTCTCTTTCCATTTTTGTGATAAAACCAATGTTATTTTACGACCGAGGGTGTTTGATCCTAGACCATATTTAATCCTTAAGTGTGATAAATGATACTTACCAATGCAATTTCTCACTCAGCTTTGTGTTCTGCTTGTATGGATGGCTATGGATCAACACAATCTGCTATTGGAAAGAACTGTGACATGATAATTTATTTCGATGGTTTCGATTTAGAAGAGAGGATTCGTAGTTTACTTTACGAGCTGCAAGAACAGAGACTTTGTATAGATTCAAGTCAAACCCAAAGACAAGTTGCGTCCAAAATGGCATGAATGTTATAAAAAGGCTTATTATATTCAAACTATTCAAATGGTCAAAAAGAATTTTAGTTCGATGGTTTCTCTCTCCGATGAGTTACTCAGTGTCAATAGAGAATGGTTTTCTAAAGGCTCAAGACAATTGCTGCTGAGACTGGAAAAAATTTGACTAGCCTTAACGAGGCTACTGTTTTGCTGCTGTCAGTATATTTCTTCGAAAGATTTGGAAGA
Source organism: Potamilus streckersoni (assembly GCA_016746295.1). NCBI lineage: Eukaryota > Metazoa > Mollusca > Bivalvia > Unionida > Unionidae > Potamilus > Potamilus streckersoni. The sequence goes on from JAEAOA010001626.1 coordinate 605,522, forward strand.
AGATAAACAAGCCAACTGTTCAGTAAAATGTTCCACATTTGTTTGATACAAACTCGTATTTCCAATCACTGCTCCAGTTACACAATGCACCACAAAGAGTTTGCAGAAATGACGACTTGAAATTTAAATATACGTTCTCCATCCGACACCCACCGCAGTTGTTGAATTTGTTCTCGGGTGGATGAACTCATGGAAGATGATTAACATTATGCTGGTGAATTTTATAATTTTATAGTAGATGACTTGTGATTCTGCAATCCAAGAATCAAATCTGGGTGGATACATGTTCCAACGAAGTAAAAGTTCTTGGATATTTGCTTTCCACTTTAAGCGTATTTTGATCAATATTTCTTCCGATAATGTAAACATCATCATCATTGGTTGCTCATTATAACTCAGGCAAGTCACTGAAACGTATAGGACACGGTCGCAATCTACAAGTCTTGAACGCTATAAATGATTTCCTCCGATGGAATTTGTTGTAACATTAAGGACTAAAGTCGTGGCATGGAGATTTATATAGCCTGTTCGCAATTGATCAATGACGTGACGTAAGCTACGAATCTTCTCTTCTAAAGTATTCATTGAAATAATGCTCTAGGCCAACAAATGAAGGCTGTGACATCACGGAAACCATCGGAAATGCTCAAGTTTAACTGTATGTTCTATTTGTGAAGTTTTACGCTAAAAGAAATACTTTACTTTGTATTATTGTTCACAGAAGACAAATTCAGCTCTTTGAACCTTTGGAATCGACTGGCAAAGAAAACAAGAAAGACAAAGCCGCGGGAAATGAATATTCTTTAATTTGTGTTTTGCGATGAGCTTATGGTATCAAGAGTTTGTGTGTGTGTGTGTGTGTGTGTGTGTGTGTGTGTGTGTGTGTGTGTGTGTGGACACACTGATAGCACCTTTTTCAATCGTACAATGGAAAGATTGTGCTGCATCACTGCTATCGCAGTTGCATCGTCGCTTGTGTTTCAAGGTACAGTAATGCACTCGACCTCATTGTACATGGAGCATGTGGGTCAACCTCATGTTTGTTTTCTCAAATTTATCATTCATGGCGAACTGCGTTCGTCTCAATGGTCTTTCGATTTTTGAATTGTGTCATTTTTATACTAGGGTGTAATACTCGTATTGTACCGTGTTTAGATCTGATACACTTCTTCCAAGGGTAGACTGACTAGTTGATGATAAGATAAACACATAATTTTCTGAGAATCGAACGCTTTGACACGAAAGTATTGATCTCCACCTATATTTTATGTCATATTAAAACTCGAAGTATCACGATATTTAATAGTGGTCCCTTTCAATTTATGTTTGATATGAAGTTGTTCTTTCTTGTCTCTGTACTGGTAGGCGTAATTTGTAGGTATACAACAGGCAAAACTTAAAATATATTTGGTGTAATCATCAGTCCATATTAATCATGGTTTGTGTTTCCATGTGTAGGTGGTAGTGGTCTATCAATATGTATGAAAACTATTGGTGTCAAATCAAGGAAATCCGCCTCTTAAAGGTTCCAACCAGAATTACAATTTTAAGCGAGTACTGCCTGCTAAGTGTGCATAAATGATGTCATTGTCAAACTCGTCGGAGTACTAAAGATCAAACCCTCACGTAATATTTGCACGTTTGTGATGAGTGTTTCTCGAACCAGAAAAGACAGTGAAGATCTAAATTTAATTAGACTGACAATGTCATTACAGCAAACTATTCTTCTTCTGTTTCTTCGGATCATTCCTTTTTGTTCTGCTTTATCTTGAGACACCTTGAAGACTAATATCCTTTTTCTTGACAGTGATTACAGGCATCAAAACTTTTGTCTCTCCTTTCTTATTATCTTAGAAATTCACTTTTTTTTGACGCTGTGGAATAGTGTCGTCTTTCTTGACAGTTATAAGAAATATCTTGACCTTTATATGGAGAGGGGTATTAAGAAATCACGTTGGAAGTGTACTTTCTAATGACTCTATGTAAATTGTATAGGTTAACATGTTAGTATAAAGTAATAAGACTATTGTACGGCGACATGGTCAACAAACAACAAATAAAGCAGAAGTGTTCGTTCTTTTCAAGGATTGTTTTCTTCCCTACCCCATACGTACTATCCACCACGACAGTAGAGTGAGAAATACTCTGTCATCTACTACCCAACACCAACAACGTACAATCAAAACGCCTTGGTAGTGACCAAAACCCAGAAATATATTATTCAACACCCACACTATAAAAACAACACGCATTTGAATGGCCAAGACCCATTTATTTACTTCCTACAAATAGTAAGATCTGAAAAGAAAGATTTTATATGCAGCACTAAATTTTATGTTTTGAAGACAATATGTCCATAAGATATTTTATACTTTACGTAGAAACTTGCTGTCAGCCCTAGAGAGTTACAACGTGTATGTAATAAACGTAACTGTTTTTTAGATGTATCAAAGGAGAGTGTGCACAATTGTTTGCATAGACTGATCGACCCTCTGATTGCATAAATGATATCGCTCAAAGCGACTGCTAATACCAAAGACGGGCTTAACACGAATTTTAACCTGTTTGTGACTTTCGTTTATTTCGAGGTAATTCTTTTGTAAAAATTGTCTAGGTAACTTTAACCAGGGTACTTGTTGACTTTTCCGCAAACTTAGTCGCTTTTACATTTAATGCCTGAACAGGCTGACGGTAGAGAAATATAGCGAAACTGAGCAGGTGGAAAAACCCAACCTTTGGTATGCATATATTACGTGCTTATATATTTTATGTTCTTGTTCATTTTGAGTTTCTTTATGAGAATTGTCTTTAAATATCAACATACTTAATGTGAAAAACAGAAATTCATTGAACTCTGATGGGTTTTTGTTTGCTTTGTGGAATAATCACGTCCATTATTTTTGTATATACTTAAGAGCAGCAGAGCTTTTAGATTATCTAATTACTGTGTTACTTCACAGTCTGCTATCTCACGTTACCTTGGCTAATATCCAATTCCAAACAGGTAGATAGGGACTCTGATTATGAAGAAATGGATATACATTTATTAATTATAATGTCCAGCTTTCTTCGATAAAGTATCTTGTAATACATGGTAGTGACTCTGTGAAAGAATAACACAGTAAAAAGATTAAATTACTTTAGTATACAGTCAAACAAAAAGGGTACTGACACTAATTAATAATCCGTTGAGTGACAACATGAAGTGGATTTTGTTTAAAACTTTAATAAATAGAACATTATATGTTTATCTGCACCTACTCTATGTAAATAAAAGAATATGTAGTCAGTCATAAAAACCTTGCAAGTAGGTCATAAGAAAAGGTATGGGGACAATACTAGCCATCAGCAGTATTTTATGAGCAGCATGACAGTTTCACATACATGTTAACAGTGAAAATACTGTCAGTAAGAACAGCATGATGATTCCCTAGTGAAACAGTTTGGAGTAAATCAGTAATCTCTGTATGTGTTGCTGTATATGCTGTACATGCCCGATTTTTTTTAGATTTAAATTCTGGACCGAAATTATGGCATGTACACCATAACGTGATCGATAGTCCCCACTTATGTCTTACATTATGCATGCTTAGCGAACTGCCTTTATAGTCTATTATCTTCTATGCTTTAATACCAAAAGAAGAATGATCCGAAATTTGAATGCACTGCTCCCACAGACATTCTAGACGTGCCTTTATATAGCCATTCAAAAATACATACAGACCGTTTTATCTGAAGTGTTCCATTTTTACTATCGTGGTTAAACACACATAGCTTCCTATTATGCGGAATGTGGATATGATCCGCAAAAAATGGTGGTAACTATTTCTTTAGCGGATATCTCTTTCGTTTTTAACAACCGATAAGGTTGAAACCTAATCTTGACAATGTAATATTATTCCACCTTTTCATTTCATGTCTGTGCCATTCGTTTGTTTTGATTTTACATTTTGGAAGGAAAGTTGTGCAGCAAATTGGACTTAGGTACCTATTGACATTCCGAAAACTTAAGGCGCAAATACCTAGCCTGTATTATTTACAACGTGTGGCAAAAAATAATTGATACTGACGTGGAGGAAATACAAAGCCTCTCATATGTATATATTGCGTAATTATGTATTTGTCTGTACCTGTTTATATTGATTTGATTATGAAAGTGGTCCTTACGTAGTAGCCTACTTATTGTGAAATCCAGGTGGATAAGTGATTATATTCTGTGATAGCTGTTGTTGTTAGTTATAATGCCGTTGTTCAATACATGAAAAGCTAGCTATGCATGCGACCAGTATAACCGTTAGAGGAAATATATGGGAAACCCACGAGAAGAACAATCGACCCATGGGAAGCTTCTGGAAATTGATCTCAAATATCCACATAGGCCGAGATTCGAACCCACGCGGACAAAAGTGCGATGGCAGTGCTGAGTAAAAACGAGTGCTTCAAACCACTAGTTTCTATTTTTCTTCATATTGATTAACTCAATATAATGCACACTTATAACTTAAGCATGAAAGATGGTATAAGTAATAAAAGTATATGGCTATGAATATTTGTAATAGTGACGTCCTGTTCTGTTCAATAAAGTATTATCTAACATATGTCAGTCAGTCAGTCAGTAATAAATTTACATTTTTTTTTAAATAAAGAGGTGTTAAAAGGATTTAAAGCAAGGTTCATGAATAATGAGTTTAATTACAAATGAAACAAAAATGTCACTGAATATGGAGTTTATATGCAAATGAAACAAAAATGTCACTGAATATGGAGTTTATATACAAATGAAACAAACATGTCACTGAATATGGAGTTTATATGCAAATGAAACAAAAATGTCACTGAATATGGAGTTTATATACAAATGAAACAAAAATGTCACTGAATATGGGGTTTAATGACAAATGAAGGAAAAATGTCACTGAATATGGAGTTTAATTACAAATGAAACAAAAATGTCAATGAATATGGCGTTTATATACAAATGAAACAAAAATGTCACTGAATATGGGGTTTAATGACAAATGAAGGAAAAATGTCACTGAATATGGAGTTTAATTACAAATGAAACAAAAATGTCAATGAATATGGGGTTTGATTACAAATGAAACAAAATGTCAATGAATATGGGGTTTAATTACAAATGAAACAAAAATGTCAATGAATATGGGGTTTCATTACAAATGAAACAAAAATGTCACTGACACTTATCAACAATTTATTAGGTGGTAGGAAGAAGTGAATTCTGTTTTAACCTTTGAGGAATATAACATAAAATATTCTTTTGCATATACTATTTGCAAAAATGTGACATTTTTAGTCGGCCATGAAAACATGGAAAGTAGAGCCTAAACAAGGTATGGAGATCTCTAATGGCCATAAGAAGAGTTTTATGAAAAACACAAAGACTTCATTGGACATATCTATTGACATTAATAATGAGAATAATGTTAATGGCAAATATTCTGATGATCCTAAAGATGCGCATTGTGGAATACATTAAATATCTCTGTTCATATGTCGTTCTGTACATGCAGTATTTCTGTCTTTATATGTATGTATGTATGTATGTATGTATGTATGTATGTATGTATGTATGTATGTATGTATGTATGTATGTATGTATGTATGTATGTATGTATGTATGTATGTATGTATGTATGTATGTATGTATGTATGTATGTATGTATGTATGTATGTATGTATGTATGTATGTATGTATGTATGTATGTATGTATGTATGTATGTATGTGTGTTTGTATGTATGTGCAAACTTTCCATTAAAATAAAACGAGGCTTCCCGAGTTTCCTTTTATTGCAAAATTTAGACAAGTGATATATCACTGATACAGCGTACATACCTTGCGTATATTTTATTTATGTCACATACAAAAAAATATATTTGCACTTGAACGGAGTTAAGATTTACTACAGACAGCTGTGAATTGACCAAGTGAATGAACTCCTCACACACCCGAGTGTGTCCTCTACAGAATGTAGTTCTATGCCTTTGTGGTTTTTCACAATCACCTTTGCATATTGATAAGTTGATTGTTTTCTTTTTTCGTTTCTATTTGTCTTCATACTGGACATTTAGTATGTTTAAGAAACAACAACAAAAACATTAAATACATCACATATGCGTACCACGTAACCGAGGAAATTACTATATAATGTCGACATGGTTTGCATGTTTGTATAATTGATAAAGACTGTAGATAAATCCCAAAGAAAGTGCACAGGTATCGTTACGACGAACCATATTCTTGTAGGTTACTTGGTATAATTTCTATTTCAAGGTTTTAATTCAACCCAAATTCTTTCTCTCTCTAATTCCACATTTCTGCGTGCATGTTAAACGTATGTAAATATCTCTTGGAAAACAACCTTCGTTCTAGGTTAAAAGAAATTTTTGGCTCAGTTTACCTGTATTTTTGTTCCAAGCGAGTGTTAGTCTCCTCAGCTATTGCTATAATATAATATTATCTTGGCGTTTTTGCTAATTTCAATGGGGTTTTATCGTCATGCTTGGTAAGAGGTGATTTCGTTAGTTGTCTCCCCTTTTTATATCCTGTGCTAAGGAAAGCGTCGTCTGTCCATTTATGATTCCGGATTTGTTTTACTTTTGCATACAATTTTTGCTTTCGAGGATACAGTATTGTCTCGTTTCAGGAGCACAACTAGGCAATGTCACCGTGTTGAAAAAGTGGTGTCGCCACTGTTGCGATATCACAATTCTTCCACTGATATATTTCAGTATCTCATAATGAAATATACAATAAAAGAATTTCTGCAGTTTTTTTTATAAAAAAGAACAACTATTCACAAGTAGATTAATGAATACCTTTAAACTATTATTCAAAATTTAATTCGCTGTTTTTAAGATGCAAACAGCTATATTATATTTTTAAAGTTTGACTGTAACAAAGGAAAGTATTCGAAGACTAGATTCAAACGTTTTGCTCCATCTATGGCTATCATAGATTAGATATTACTATACACGTGATATTCTCTCAGCAGTAAGTTCTATAAGCTTTTATAGTTTGTAATATATGGGGTGGGGCAACTGTAATAAACTCGTATTGACGCTAATGCAATTGCGAGTGAGCGGGATACTCCAGTTGTAACTGGTGCACAAAAAGTCTATATTCCGGTTTAATTGACGAGATTGTATTCATCGAGGTAATACTAAGGGTTCATTTTACAACAACATGTTGCATCGCAGCATAGATGTCACGTAGCAAGCACAGTGTCTCAATCGTCTCAGAACTCATCATGGGTCGAGTAATATACGTCATTAATGCCTTCAACAAGTTCATGCACCAACCAGCGATGTCCCTGATATCATTGGTGAGGACCTGCTGACAATATTGTCTCATTAATAACTTATGTTGCATTGCCGCCGGCATGAACAGGCTAAAATACGTCTTTCTAAATGATGCATGAGGTCGTTGAAGCACAGGAGTCTGCAGTTTTATCAATAAAGCACGACGAAATTTCTGACTACATGAAATCACCTTAACGGTATTATACAATAATAAAGGAATGCAAATCGACCTAAACCCTACGCTCGATTCGAATTTTGTCACGCGTCTTTTATCCCTTCAGAATCGCACGAAGAATGAAAAACTACACATATCCATTAAAAACCATAACGTACCTTTTCATCACTCTCGGACGATTTCATGTAGTCAGAAATTTCGTCGTGCTTTATGATAAAACTGCAGACTCCTGTGGTTGAAGTCACGAGTCAACAAAGACAATTCTCTTTGTTTTGATTGTTGTTTTCGCCACCTTCTTATTTGATCTTTTATCGATTCATATTGTCCCTCCATTGTGCAATATGCAAGTCTAAATTATTGGCAAGTATTTAAGAGTCTGTGGTTGTTCTTGATATTTTTCCTAATATCCTCGGTACGTTTAGCTCTTTTACGAATCGGACGCGGTTCTTCTTTTGTTCCATTTAGCCCTGCCACATATTCTACTGTTGCTCTTGTGGCCTTTTTAATATCATCGGCACGTTCTACAATTTCTTTCCATAGTTTGATCAGCGATGCAACTGTTCGTCCAAAGCACGCTGTAAAATATTCTCATGCAGTTTGTCGATTTTGACAATTTGTGGTCTTCTATATCGTTATGAATCAATTTCTGGTGTTCGCAAGCCTTTCACGGCGTCATTTTCATATTTTTATATGCCATCACTGGCGGAAAGCGGAACTTTCTCATGCGCAGCTTTCTCTTTCAACATTTTGAAAAATTGGTATGATTGTTAAATTGTTTTGTGAGACATGTTCGTGTCCAAACCCGCACAACATTTTTTTGTTCCGACCCACCTATCAGATCAATAGTGACAACTATATAGGTCCATAGTGATTCGCTCACAAAATTCAGGGTTGCCAGCACACCAAGTCGAGAAAATGTTTGCAAGGATTTTACAGTTGCCACAAGTTACTTTAGGCAAGTGTATGTATCAATGAGGTCAGTAAATTAAGTCTGTGTTTTTTTATATGGACTTCGTGAAAATATTTGCGCGCATTGGTCTGATTTTCAAGCATCCGATCGTCGTAGACTACATGATTATTTTTACATTCATCGAATTGTAGAAAATATATCGATGGTGGTGGTGTTGTCGCTTAGCGTCTTTTTCGTCTCGGCTTTGCCTCTAGTGGACGATCACGCGTTGTCACTCAGCTCTTTTTAAAAATCCTTGAAACATCATAACGAGGTTGATCATCAGCTGACGGCGCAACACGTATAACCGATCACATGGCATTCACCGTAAAATAATATTCATCAACAGTTAAATTTTTCTTGATCCTGCATGGCCAATGATCAGTGATTGAACTGAACTGGTTCCAACAACGCGAGATCGTTCCTGCATTAGCAATATTTCAAGGAACACTATTAGGTAAATATTGTGGTAAAAACATATACCTAGATATAGTTAATGTGGGCTTTGTACAGGGTTGATATAGGTCATAATTCTTACAAACAACCAAAACTTGGTGAATCGTGTTGATGCTTCATGTTACCGACGTGACCTTGGAAATCAGTATCAGCTGTGGAAAAGCAAGCATGAGCGGCAAAAGTCACTCGTGAGTTTGTTCGAATATGGTTGGCCAAACAAATGCTGTTGCAAATTTACCTCTCCAGTACCAAAATAAATTTATGTAGGTGAGGTTCATCAGGCTTGTATCATTTCTTCCATGAGATCATGTACGTAATCATGCTGCACAAGTGCACACATACAAATACACGTTAACCAACGTGGATGTTGCTGGTAGATACAAGAAACTGAACCGCTGACGTCAATCAAAAATTCTGCACGTTTCGCAGATGCACTCGGACACATTTATTTACGCGGACCATTAACATGGCCACAATTGCTGCAAGTCGATTTTGACAAAGAATTTTTCGGATCTGTTACTGCTCGGTTGAAACGAAAACGTGTTCGCGTTGGACTTGTAAATAGATATTGTGACCGATCCATTGTAGAATAATTTAATCGTACACTTGCAGAACAATTAATCTGACATCAGTACACGCATGAGTTATTAATGATGCCTCAATGATCTCATGAATAATTATCCTGATTTCCTTTAGTCATACAATTATTAAATAATGAAATCACAAACGTAATCGGATTCAAACTCTTTCTTGGCTTTTGTGCGCAGATCCGCATTCATTTTTATATCCAGCACCTTCTAAGCATGCTTTCCAAATCTAAGCACTCTATGGACTTTTACTTACACAGATTCTTAATTGCAAGTACACGTGCAGATTTAGTATATATAATACATAACTGTGTTTGGTCATGAGACTTATAATTGTTGTGAATTTGAATTTCTTCAGGACATGCTAGAGCAACTTCAAAGATGTATCCGTGGTCGCTGTTGATGTTGTACGAACATTCACGAACATGGTTTTGTACATCAACGTGTTTGAGAATTATTGGCGTAAGGCACACAATGTAACTGTTCGGGAAAATGGGGTTATACCCGTCTATGTTTGGTTTACTTGCGCACGCATATCGATGACTTAACATTGATATTCCACGACGATGTGAGAGCACGATAGACAGAAGGTGGCTCAATATCAGTGAGTAGTTCCAACTTGATTTTGGTTGTTGACAACAATATATTCAAAGCTATTCCCTTTGATGGCAAGTAATGTGCAGTATCGATCCGATGCACAAACATGGCAGCGTCATGAAATGTTTCAAACACATCAGCGAAGAACAACATCAGGGCGCAGATGCAGATCGTGATAGTCAACCATGCTTTTGCGTTCGAAAATCAACGAAACTTTGTTTGCATTTTCATAACCTTGCTCTGAAATACCTTCACGAGACAGCGATGAATAAAACGCTTCAATCGGTAGCAAATGAGTTGTCAGCAAATGTATTCCAAAATTTCATGTACTCACATGGATACACACCTTCCTAGTTAATATGTCAGCATGATTGGCACATTGTCGATTCGTGATTATGAAGCTTTCCGCCGCTATATTGCTCACTAACGTGTCCATTCATGAATTCAGAAACAGTAGCGAATCAATGTATTGCAATTGTTCGAGTTTGAACGTTATACATTTTTCCATATTGTTTGGAATAGAACATATTTGTGCTTTTGACACTGATTCCATTGCTTGCATTATTAAATGATCATAATACCCACACAATTTATGAAACACGACAGGAATTATAGTTTTATTTGGGTATATCCGTAATTGTAAACTACATGCAACGTGTGCAGTGGCGTTTTACGCTCCATGATGTGACAGCGATCACGTATTGTTTCATTGGTGGGGATAACAGATCCTTCACAGATCCAGCAATAAATGGTTGCGGAAAACTCACAAATGCTATTGCTACTCATACTCATCTCTTCGGGCGAATATAGCTGGTGGTGGATCCTTTTCGCAGCGATCTAAGAAAAATTCTCAACCAAATTTTTGCCATGGTAAATATTGGTGCCTGAGTTTATCGTCACATCCAAATGTCCGTCATATCATAACAAAACCCGCTTGGGACTTGTTCAGCAACTTGTATTTGTTTTGTGATTGTTGTAAGTATACATGAACTCGAACGCGTCTTCCACGTCACTTGAACGTTTAGACATTGAAAGTCTACATACATGATATAAAGGACTTTCACCTTTGCAGTGGTTCAAATTTGAGAATACTTTTTATGGTTTGTGGCATTATTGTCCACAGCGGGTTTTTCTGATCCCATCACAATAAAAGTCATAAACAGTAGGAGTTGAAATGTAACTCATTCCCACGAAATGGTTGGTATACCTTGACTTGTGGACGTTTTTCAAGAGTCCATCCTGTTCTTGATTCGTGTATTTTTTCAACGTCTCGGGGATTGTTTCAGTTCCTTTTTCGATTTTCTCATTGTGAGCTTTGGTGTATTTACGGTTAAGAATTGCATGACCACCTCTCAGAATCCACGGTGCTGTCATTTAAAATCCGACTTTTCCTTAAGTGGCATAATTAAATGCCCACTAAAAGCAATAGTTGCTTGAACGTTTGAAATACTGGGTGTTGTAATACCGATGTAACTACAGAATAGTGTATGATAACAGTTATCGAAGGTCTTTGCCTGGTATATATATATGTGTGTGTGTAACACTTGCCACGTAGGAGCCACGATTGGCTGAGTGGTCTAAAGCTCTCTCCGTTATGGATCAATGCCATCTCACCTTTTGTCTGCGTGGGTTCGAGTCTAAGATTCGGCAAATGTGGATATATGAGAAAGCTTACCAGTAGTTTATCGTTGGTCGGTGGTTCTTTCCGGTGATTTCCCGGTTTCTTCCTCCACCATTAATACTGGCCGCCATGTATAACCTATCGTGTGCTGACAATGGCGTTAAGCCCCACATAAACAACAACAACAACAACTTGCCAAGTGATTTTCTAATTAACCACCATGTTTGTGAAATTTAAATTCAGTTAGTTGTCACTTACTTACGAATAGATCCACATGTCCGACAACGTTTATTACGTTATTCGACTCTGATGCCACATTTAAGATATGGCTGAGTATCAGCACCAACGTGATACGAGAGCAAATGTGATTTCCAGTATTCATAATCGCATATTTTTTCCGCATGTTTTATATTTTCCATGCATACACCTCTGCCGTTATTGCGTCTCAATGCCATTAAACTTTTTATAGATATAAACGTTTATCTAACTAGGCACAAACATGATTTCCTGTGCAATTTCCGTTGTTTTATCTTATTATAAGTGTCCAGTGGTATTTTATGTGAAAACGTATAGAGTCCGCCAGTAAAAACAAGACGTTTTAAATCAGCCAATTCCAAATAAATAATTGTGCCTTTATTAGGGTCCTCATAGGGAAATTCCCTTGCGGCATTAAATAAAAAATCTTTAATCCCCAAAAACCCCGCAAATTATCGATTACTGTGCATGATGCCAACCAAATCTTTACACACTGATGCACGTACCCATTGATGTCAAAGGTATTATAAATTTCGTCAATATTTTGATGGGTCTAATAATAGCTGTTGCTAATTTCCTCAAGTGCTCGCTCTGCTGAATTTTTGCAGTGTTGTATACTATTTCGTAAAACATGTGCCGTTGATTGGTCAAGGTAGATGCCATTGTTTTCTAAATACCGAAAACATTTATCTCATTGATTTGCTTTGGGAGATTTTCATTACTACCTGGATATTCGCTCATCAGTGGTTTTACTCACATAACTTGCTTCAGACGTTTCAGATACACCACGTGATATAGTCAATGTCAGAGACTTTATTTTTTCTTTCACAATATCAAATAAAGTTTTCATATTTTTGTGTTCATAAGTGTGGCCAAGCGAGCATCGTTCCTAAGTTCGAACATTCTTAAGTTAATTAATTTATCAATTTACTCTTTTTGACAACGTATATGGCATCTTTCAAGATTCTTTGTTTACCAATATGATGCATTCAAACGAAACAATGGTTTCAGCTTTCATACCACGTTTTTATATAGCATTAGTTGGGAAGAATATATGCCGTTACTTGAGATATTTTTATATTCTTTCAAAATATTATGACCGTTGAGGATATTTCTCAATTAATTATAAAGCAAGGCAATTATTCAACATATTCTTTACTATATTTAGTATAATCTATCCTCTGCAGTACAATTCTGCTACAGAAAATATTCTCTGACACATTGTTTAGTGAAAATTAATAACCTTGATTGCAAACAAATGTTTTCTAAAATAGGGAATATGTTTAGTAATATAGTTGGGATTAATAATATACAATCTGACTGAAAACCTTACCAAACAGATTATTATAATAATAACAGGTCGTGTGTATCGCTGTATTGTAGGGCTTTTTGCCTGTTAATGAAGTCACTGTTAATATTGTATAGCTCTGGACACTTGTTTGGCTCATTGTTTGACCACTTATTTTGTCACTTTTTAGATTACTTCGATTTTGTGGATCAATAATCATAATGCTAAAATGAGCAAGCGTCAAAGGACTTGACTTGCCCAATAGCAGGAATATAAAGACAGAACCTCTAAAATGCCACTACTCCTCCGTTTCTTCACTTTAGATATTGATTAGATAAAGGATACATTTCCAGTGGGGATAAAACCTTTTGTTTCCTTAATTGTCTATAACATACATATCTGACTAATTTGTTGCGAATTGCTGAACTTCGTTTCACGATCTGTGTACACGTACAAAAATTGTCCGACTATAGCAGTGCAATATCTAACTGGAATGTGTGGTCAAAAGTTTTAAGTAATCCAAGCAATTAATTTGTGATACAGAAAACACAAGGATCTTGATTGTCGTTGCGAGATGTTTATGACATCGACATTGGTATATACTCGTTCCATCTACCAGGGCCATTTGTGAATTCGCCCTATTTATACAAATATTCGGCGTGTTTTCGTAAAATGACATCAAATTTCTGTTGAACAAAATACACAATTTATGTTACATTTGTTGTCGTAACATTGTGTTGTCTCTGTATTTTAGATTTATAAAGAAACGACGGATTGGTCTTTAGCATATTGGACATGAAGGATGACGATAGTGAAGTAAGGGATGTTTTCCCAATTCCTATTTATACGATCGAAGAACCTCTTACAAACGACAAAGGTCACGCTCTCAAACAAAATGAACCTAGACGAAGTAATCAGAGGTCACGTTCAAGTGATCTTCAGGGAACATTAAAACATAGTTTCCTAAAACTTCGTAACAGTGATCTTTCTGATGGAAGGAGAAGAGAACATCATGCTAAACCACATCATATGAAACGAAAAGAAAGAATAAAACCTAGACAGGAAAATCAGGAAACAGACGCTGTAGGGTATGCACAGGATACATCTACCAGTGAAGTAGAACGGAATACTGTACAAGAAATTCAGAGACCTGAAAAGACTATATATCCTTATATAACTTCAAGAAATCAGAGGTACGAATCTAGAGATAACATTCAGGAAACCGTCACAGCTTCAGGTCCTCAACATACATCTAAACGCAGTAAGTCACATTTGATAGGGCAGAACAGAGAAAGAATAGGCTTAGGTGTAAGAGGGATTTATCAGATAATAAGAGTGGGAGAAAGAGAACCTGGGTAGATCAACCAAACATTGCAAGAATCATCCCCACAAGGAAAGGAAAATCTGACTTTTGAATGCGAAGAAACAGCGAAGTCGAGTAGGAATTCCGCTGAAAAGAATCTATGCGATGAAAATGACTCGACACGACGTTCCGAACGAAAATTTGGATACAAAGCCTTGATGGGCATTCTCAAAATGAATGATGTCGAAGAAGTTGTTCTTATAGTGAACGATGTCAAAGGTGGATTTCCTGGTTGCCTTATGCAAGAGGTCTTGAAACAAGACCTGATTGTGTTGATTGTCGGCATTTTCCAAAAAGCATGCTTCTCTTACAAACACACATATGTGTTAGATGCGTTTCATCTATTACATGCATCACGTTTTCTTGAAAAGGTAGAAAATGTTCTTAGCGAAGTTCTATTAAAATCCAAGGAAACAAGAAGTATCTGGAGAAAACCAAAAAACCTTTGCAACTTCCTTGAGTCATTACTTTGTGTATTGAGGAAGAAATTAGAATTGATTCCAGACTCTTTCCAGCAGTGTAACGGCATTGTTGTGCGCCTGAATGAAATAATTAAAAAATTTAATATCGACAACCATGAAACTGATATTGTGACAAAACTGCGCACGTTAGAGAAAATGAAAGAATCAATTAGTCAAGAAAGGGATGTATTAGATAAAGAGCATTCACAATGGTTGAGCAAAGTGAGACCAAATGTTGAAGATTTACTACCACCGGACAATTTCAGGAAACTTTCCATTTTCCCTGAAATGAATGATCTTCAGTGGAACGAAAAGCCTTTATTGAGAGCAAACAAAGGGGAGAGCAATTATAAAAATCTTGACGACTATTTGGACAATCAGTTCCACATTCTTCGAGAGGATTATATAAAACAATTGCGTGATGGAATATATGAATACCGTCAGCATAAAAATCGAGGGGACACATCCAAAGCATCCCTAAGTCTTCACTTATACAACAATGTGCGGATTTGTAGACTTGAGTGTTCAACTTCAGGACTTTCGTATATTCTTCAGTTTAATGTGGATAGGCTTGAGAATATTAATTGGAATTCATCTGGACGATTTCTGCACGGGTCGCTTGTTGTTTTAACACATGATAACTTTGACACAATTCTTGTCGCTACGGTTTCCAATAGAGATCCACGAGAACTTGAAATGGGTTTTGTTCAAGTTAGCTTTGAGAATCCGCTAGATAAAGGGATCCATATAACACCAAACGAGACATTTATCATGGCTGAAACAAAGGCACACTTTGAAACTTATAGGTACATATTGAAGGGATTACAAGAAATTCAAAATTCAATGCCATTCCAGAAATATTTTGTTGAATGTCAAATAGAAATTTCTCCACCAAAGTACCTGTTAAGTGATGTTAGATTGTACGAGTTTACACCTTTAATGACGAAAACGAATGTGTCCGAAAACTGTACACAAATAGAGGTGTTAACTACCACGAAATGGCCAGCATCTGATGATCTCGGACTTGATTCAAGTCAGTACAAAGCTCTCCAAACGGCCCTGACAAAAGAATTGACTGTCATACAAGGACCTCCGGGAACTGGTAAATCTTTTGTCGGATTGAAAATAATAGAGCTCTTGCTTCATAATCACAGCATGTGGAATCCAAAGAATAAACAAAACCCGATACTCGTTGTTTGCTACACAAATCATGCTTTGGATCAGTTTTTGGAAGGTGTTCTTTACTTTTGTCCTGAGGATATTGTACTAATCGGTGGAGGTTGCAACAATGAAGCTCTCAAACCTTTTGTTCTTCAAGAGTTAAAAATTCACAGACGACAAGAAGGTCGGGTTTCTTCGACCTTCTATCGCGCCCAGGCGAAATGTAGAGATTATCTAAAACAACTTCGAGGAAATATTGAAGCAATAGGCATGAGACTGCAAGCATGTTCACTTGGTGTAGTGTCGGTGAACAGGTTGAAAGAAGTAATGACTGACAATCAGCTTGAGTCACTGGCAAAGAGACTCGAGGATAATATCGACAAATGTCTTTTGTACTGGCTAGGAGTTACACCTGCCTTGGATCCTAAAGATGATTCTGAAGATTTAAAAGATTCACTACAAAAGCGATGGAAAACTGCCATTCTACTGACATCGGATGCGATGGACATGCATGAAGCGGAGATGCACGTAAATGTTTGGAAATTGTCTCTAGTAGATCGGGTAAGGATGTATAAATTGTGGATAAGTCAAACATTGGATGTATTAAAGAACCGTATAGACGAGTTAAATATGAACATGACCTGTCTTCAGGTTTCATCTCCTGATCTCGAGTTACTCAAAGATTTGAAACAGATACATTCAGATTGTCAAACTTCGATAGTCAACGAGCAGATACTGAACATGTTCTTACAGAATAAAAGCCAAAGGCAGATTAAGAGCCTCTGTGAAGTTCCAAGTGATATACTTTTCGATCGAAAAGTGTTAATTGAAGAATGGCTATGTGTTACTGGAACATTCAAAGATGAAGCTGTGATCATGCATGCTCTAAAGGAAATAGAACGAGAGGCGATTTCTGAAGAACGAGAAAGTGACGGATTAGATATTGAGGAAGACGGTGCTCTGGACCACGATGACGAATGTGTCTTTTCTATAGAGAATACTGCAGCCAATAATTCTAACACACAAGATCTAAATCGATGGTTGAAAGAGGATCTTGCTTATATGTTATTAATCACGAATAAAGATGAAAATCAGATCGATGATGCAAACGACTCTTCGCACATTCTATCTGACGGGAACAAGGTTGAACAAAGGGTGAACAAAATACTAAGCTCAGCTTTATGCATGTCAGAAGCTGAGGCGGGGATGGTGACAGATGTCTGGTCGCTCCCAACACATAAACGACATGAACTGTACAGGTATTGGCTCATGCGATACAGGCAACATCTTGAAGGACAGATTCGTGTCTACGCTAATCAATATACAAGGGAAACAAACAAGTTTCAAGAAGTCAACGATGACGAATGTCTGTCTATCTTGAAATCATGCAAGGTGATAGGAATGACGACAGCTGGAGCTGCTAAGTATAGACATTTGATACAAACTGTGAAACCCACAATCATTATCGTAGAGGAGGCAGCTAATGTTTTGGAGTCACATATAGTAACAATACTCAACCCTGAATGCCAACATTTGATTCTAATAAGTGATCACCAATACCTACGTTCTAACTCTTGTGTATACGAATTGGCCAATAAATATAATGTTGATATTCTTTTGTTTGAGAGGCTTGTGAAGAATGGATTGAATTGTGTAAGTTTGCTTGAGCAACACCGAATGAGACCTGAAATTTCAGTTCTTGTAAGACATATCTACCCTGATTTGAGGGACCATAGTCATGTAAAGCAATATGAAAATGTAAAAGGGCTGGAACGAAATATTTTCTTCATCGAACACACGAAAGAGGAATCATATGATGGTGAATACAAAAGTTATTTCAATGCGCACGAAGCCAAATTTATTGTAGCGCTTACAAAACATCTTCTAAACCAAGGCTATATGAGATCTCAAATAACAATTCTTGCCACGGAGATGTGCCAGGTAATGACAATAAGAAGGCTTTTGCCTAAGAAAGAATTTGAGGGCCTCAGGGTTACGGCAGTCAATAACTTTCAAGGAGATGAAAATGATATAATCCTTTTATCACTTGTCAAAAGTACGAGGAACATTACACAAGTTGAGGGTCAGACTAACCCGATCGGATTTCTTAATATGGATAATCAAGTCTGCGTTGCCATTTCGAGAGCGAAGATGGGTTTCTATGTCGTCGGTAATTTTCAGTTGCTATTGAAATATAGTGACCTATGGAGGAAAATTGTGACCACGATGCAAGACACACATGAGATAGGATCTCATCTTCCGCTTCAATGTCAAGTTCATGGAACAACGATAAATGTTGCCTGCGAAGAAGACTTCGACGAATCACCTAACGGCGGTTGTAAGCTCCCATGTAATGCATAGTTACCAAACTGCCAGCATAGATGCAAACGATACTGTCATATCATAGATCTGGATCACAACTCCTACAAATGCTTCGAAGAATGTAATAAAAAGTGTGAATTCGGTCACAAATGCAAGAAAAAATGCTTCCAAACATGTGGGAAATGTGAGGAAAAGGTAGAAAAAGTTA
Organism: Potamilus streckersoni; assembly: GCA_016746295.1. Classification (NCBI taxonomy): domain Eukaryota; kingdom Metazoa; phylum Mollusca; class Bivalvia; order Unionida; family Unionidae; genus Potamilus; species Potamilus streckersoni. Next base: position 624,286 of record JAEAOA010001626.1, read on the forward strand.
TTCCACTGTGTAAACATAAGGAACTTATTCCGTGCCACAAGGATCCTACAGCTTGGAGATGTTATAAGTTCTGCAACATAATTCTAGCTTGCGGCCATGCTTGCAAAGGGGTCTGCTATCAATGTGGAGAGCAACGTTCCCACCAAAATCCATGCAGTGAGGATATAGAGAAGATTTTACGTTGTGGACATCTCGTTAGAATCCCATGCCACAAATCCAGAAATGATATTTCTTGTATATGTGGCAAAGTACTTCCATGTTCCCATAAATGCGCAGGCACCTGTGGGGAATGCTTTGGAGGGAAGCTTCATCGTGGGTGTGAAGCGAATTGTGATCGCTTTCATTCTTGTGGACATAGATGCCAATCGAAATGTAGTAGCACCTGCCCACCCTGTTCAAAGCGGTGTAAGTTTACTTGTCCCCATAATGTGCAATGCTTAACAAAATGTGGCGAGAGGTGCACAGATTGCAATGAATTTTGTGCGATCCAGTGCAAACATGGAAAATGTTCCAAATTATGCCACGAAGCTTGCGACTTTAGATGCGATCAGATATGTCACAAAATGTTGCGTTGTAAACACCGTTGCAAGGGTCTTTGTGGAGAGGAATGCTTGTGCATAGTTTGCGATATAAATACCTTTTTGGACGTGCAAGACACATGCATTACACAAGAATCAGTCTTTATTCGCCTTTCTGACTGTCATTGCATTATTGAAGTTTCTGCTATGGACAAATGGATGAAAACTCTGCCAACAAGAGGTTTTTTCTTGCGTTGCCCCAAGGGCAGTGGGCCAGTACTAAAAAGTCGACGGTATAAAGATATAATCAAGACGTCCCTGTTTGTACTACACGAAACCCATAAAGAGACGTATGGCACCGAACATGGGAGGCGAATAGTTTTAATGAAACTTAAATCAATGATATCAGATTTGTCTTCTGCTGGATGCACTGATAGAGAAAAAGAAAGACTAAGACGTTGCTTAGAGACTGAACCTTCAGCATCATTGGATTATCTTAATTCAGTGAAAACAAGGATCAAGTATTTCTCCTGCATACTTAATATTGAAAGATTTGTACAAATGCATATTCAGTCTAATGCTTCGTTCGATAATATCCACGCAGCGATGAATTCACTGTCTAAATACCGGGACTTGCTGGCTCAAGAATGGTATCGAGGCTTCCATTCCGAACACTTCTGGGAACAACTTGGTCATGAACTAACTAGATTAGAATACCTTTTCAAATTCGCATATATAATGTCCCTCAGAACGAGGGTTTCTTTTTCTGAAGCTGTTGTATCTGAGCTACCCAAAATTCCCGCTTACCTAGACGATCCATCCACGTACGATAAAGTACGACTTCTCTTCCACTTTGCTTCAGCCTCAGCTCTGGCTTCCGGAGTTTTTATCCCACCACTGGAATCGCTAAACCTGTAGAAGTATATGGAATCGATCTGAACCACATGTGGTGTTTTATTTTTTTCTCTTCATTTACTTTGAAATGTGTAATCTCGTGAAGCTACACATATGCTTACTTACATGTTTGCATGTATTGTTCATTCAGTCATGTTTCAGTTTAAGTAATGGTAACTAAAACTATGACCACTAAAACTCCATTAAAGCACGTGCATATAATTTATTATATTTTGTAATGCCGCTGGAGAAGCCAACTTTAAAATTCAAAAACCCATTATCATATAGTTGAGCACAATGAAAAAAAATAAAATGATCACTGTTTTATGTCAATAAAATATAAACCTAACATTACTTTATAACTTAAAAGTTCAAAGAATTTTTCCAACAAGAAAGAATTAAGTAATGATGAACTATGGCTTTCTATTACCTACATATCAGGACCACTGGACACACCTAGTATATATTCATGTTACCGAGGCGTTGATTGGATACATACAATATGTTCTTATTTGTGACATCATAATGTTAACACATACGTTATACACCGAGTTTAAATAGATACAGAAAAATTATTTAAACAAACAACAACATGGCCACAGTGGCAGACGTTAAATTAATTTGTAATGAAAACAAATCAAGTCATTTTATCAAACGTTCCTTAAACTGTGATGGGTAAATAAAATTTCAAATCAAGATAATGCATTGTTTTACTAAAATCTGTTTCAAAATTTAAAAAAAATTTTTTAATCATTTATAACAGTAACAAGAGCAGTAAATCTTGTTGGACTACATTTAATAAGGTATTCCTTACGAACTTGAATATGGCATGAAAGCCTAATAGTCTACGAAAATAATATGTGCATTGTCTGGAGGCCTTTTTTGGCAAATATGCTTTCATGGTGGTGAACTTTAGTGCCTATATTTCCGTTATTTGGATACATTTTATTTTATTTTCTTGTAGGATGTTGGAAAACCTCCACACACAATCATTTCAAAATTGTAAAAAATACATTTCACTGTCCCCGAGTTTAGAGGATTATTTTTCTTTTTAGCCACACTGACCCTGCTATATTGATAGTTTTATAACCAGTATCCACACTGGTCATTATTCTTCTGGCATCGCCATCGTTTTGAAAATGTCCACATAAGTAGAGGATCTCACATGGGTAACGATATAATATTGAATTTATGAAAAAAGTTGAATAATGTCCAGCTTTTGCGAGCCAAGGCTCGCAAATGCTGGACACTATTCAACGAGTTTCATGAATTTAATATTAAATCGTTACCCATTAGATATTCTTTTTATCACAGTTTTTATTTCAGTGGAAATTATTTAGATAGAAGAACGAATAATTTCATTCATTCTGAAAGACAGTGTACCTTTCATTTGTTGTGCATAAAATATAGTCCCAAACAAAGCTGAATTGGTAAAAGTAGATTGTACTGTTTACAAACTATAAATCAAAGAAAAAGATTCCATCCGAATAAACAGAACATTTTATAACTACTAAATCATTTTTCAAAACAGAATCATCAATGCGATATGGTGCTGTCGCATATTTTGATACGGAACACACTACAGCAGGCCGACAGTAAAATTTACGTGTACCTTAAAATGTGTGTTTAAGAACTACCGGTAAAGGTTACATTGTTGCGATTTTCATGTGAAATAGGATTACCGGATGCAAAAAGTCCCACATTTACTGCAATGCATTTATGACTTGATATTTGTAGTGTTTGATTGAAAATAAAGACTGTACAGAAGACGTCAACAAATTTATTTTCGCGTCGGATGTACATCCCATATATGCTACGTAAAGATGATGTGGTTGGATAAAGATCTGTCAGTTAGTAGACCCATTCATGTCCAGATTATACTCCGAACAGAGGTGAGTTTATTTACTTCGTTAAGTTAACATTTAAACCACGCTTGTATATACGGTGGATTATATAGCTATGTTACTGATATACGCACACCACCACCCATCTAACCCGCTATCCCTTAGTTTTATTCGATAGTGTCGTTCTCGTCTTGTATTTTTAAGCCATTTTTCTTATGATGATATTGTTAAACATGACATAATGAACCTCTGTGGGAGTAGCATATCCATATTGAGACAGCAAATATGATATTTCCTCAATTTCCATTTGCGAGTCGAAAACAAAAATGACTGCAAAAAATGTTCATTCAGATCAAAACATTCCAGAAGGCGGGGTTATAAACGTTTTCCCACGATTCCAGCAGATCAGTAAAGAAAATACCGCACAATAATTTCATGGGCTTATTTGGACCAACCAGAATCACATAAAGTGATATTTTAATGTGTGGTAATATCAAAAATATGAAACTGCACATACTATAGGAAAACCATACCTACTATGTGATAAAATCTAATATATCTCTATTTATAACAGCCTGCATCCAGTCGATATGTTTTCTGTAAATAGATGTAATCGTACATCACGTATATTATCAATGTACATAAGAATTTTTGTCGACTTTCATTGCGGAAACAAATATTGTATATAAACTATAATGAAAATTGAATGAGAATTATTTTAAAGTCTATAACAATGTCGGATATCTTGCCGCTAACATGCCCTGGATAATTAGATTTTAGATTATTTTTCGATAACACATTCCAGATTGTGTGAGAATAGGGAAAACAGTATAGATGTAGAGAATCTGAGGTTGTCAACTGGGGATATACTATTCCAAATATTTATTTTATTAGCTACTCTGTCGTGTAGCTGGTAAAGCTAATTTGCCAGTAAACAATCATTACTGTCCTCCAATCTTCAAATACAAAACTGTTATACTCATAATTTCTCATGAACGCACAAACATCACACATGGACACACACACATACATACACACACAGACATATATATATATATATATATATATATATATATATATATATATATATATATATATATATATATATATGTATCATACACACTATTTAGATATTTGAAGAAACCTATTGTATATAGCAATAATTTATATAATTATGTTTCATATAACGATATTACATATAATTATATTGTATATAATGATATTTTAGGCTTATGTATCATATCGTTCATGTAAATTTATGATCGGATACTTTCTCATATGAGTGGCTTGGACTGGTCGGCCTGGTGTTAGGATAATGTGACTGGATGGGACATCATTCTACATGTCTGCGGCATGATGCCCCAGTACTGGACATCACTATAAACGGACACACAACCTACATTATAGTGGCACACACACACACACATCTGAGCGGCATTATAAATTACCATTATTTGTAGGCTAAATAAAGAGTTGTTTACTTGCGGCAAATCATGATCAACCCATGGTTCACCCTAACATCGTGTGAACAAATCTTCACATCTCCAGCAAGCATGGGCAAAAGATTGCTTACAATACCGAATCCTACAAGACTAAGAAACACGATCGCGTGAGAACCGCACAATATTTTGTTCCCTGACTTTTAACATTATGTGAGTTAATCAAAGACATTAAACTGGAACAAAATCCACAAGTTCACGACAAGTTTGATCATCATATGTTGTCAAAATTTCAGGTCATACTGGATATCAATTATTTCCATTTCTGTGTTAGTTTGACAATAATAGATCATTCTCGTTGGACATCATCATGAACGATACAGTATGGCATCCTAGCGTAAATGAAGTTAATCCAAGTTTTTTTTTGTTGCTGTTGTTTTAAAAGGTACATTTAACAAATTATTGAACATAGCATGCCAAGAAAATGGAGTTAAGTGCGATTCCCAAGGAAAAATCAAAGCAGCCGACTCAGGCTGGCCTGGGCGGGTATGGAACCTTCGACCCTCCAAGGCTCTAACCAGCTGAGCTACCGGGACCCCTAATCCTAATATATCAGTGACAATTATAAGAAAACCACGTTTCATAATTACAAGTATAATATATGTAATTACATGATACGCAGATTTTTAAATTGATAAAACAAACCAATTACTGATAATTTCTTAAAATTGCTGCTCAATGTGATATTAGCATACTGTTGTTGACAGTACTGTGTATGAGGCATAATCTGCTTAATTTTTGTCTCATGCCTTCCAGTGTTACTAGTTTTCGTGATGTTGTATAATAATGAGTTGATGGAGTTGTAGGACAGAATTTCGCCTTATAGCTAATGATTCAAATATTGACATGTCTGATTGGAAAGAAATTGCACAATATTATTATTATACTAGTACTTCTGATGCACGCAATTATCATTTCCGTTCAGATCGAGTAAAGACTCCAAATTGTACCAATCTATAAATGTGTAACATTGACAACAAGTATTCGTTTCTGTTCTTAGTGTTATGTATATCTATATTTTGTGCTGTTTATTTTTTCTCCATGATTATAGATTGTTTTCTAAGCTGATTTTCATTTGTAAATAACATGTTTACATAGCTAACCTTTGTCCATGATTGCAAGTTGCTAAATTTATATCATAACTTTTTGAGTTCAGAATATACCAGCAACAATTTACATGTCTGCAGCATGATGTCCCAGTACTAGACATCACTATAAACTGCCACACAACAGACATCGTAGCTATATGACTGAAAATCTTTTAAGCTACGTTAAAAATCCATTTCACACACACACACACACACACACGTGCATCTTACTGCTACATGAATGTCTATAAGTAGGTACTAGACATCACTATAAACTGCCACACAACAGACATCGTAGCTATATGAATGAAAATCTTTTAAACTACGTTAAAAATTCATTTCACACACACACACACACACACACACACACACACACACACAAGTGCATCTTACGGCTACATGAATGTCTATAAGTATGTAGAGCTGAACAATTATTGTATTCTTATTCCCTATGTTTTTGTTTCAATAACAGTCTGCAGATGTGTTTAATATTGTGTTTAGATATAAAGACATGAGACATTTGTTTGTATTACTTATTGGAATTACAAAGTGATAATTACACTGATGTATTATTCTAGTATTACTTTAATTTAGGAGTTCTAAACAATTCCATTGTGATACATGAAGACTTCTGACACAGCAGCACATTGAAGGTTCTGAAATGTATTCGGAACACGATTCTTTCGGACTAGCATAGAACGTTTTAAGATTATTTTGGATTTTATTCATAATACTATAAGTTCCTTTTTTTAACTCCGAGAATTAAATTATTTGTTACGTTTTATAAAACTTGTTTCTTTTACTTCTTTCTCTTAGTTATTTACCATAGAGTTTTGTAGTATTCCCGTTTCATATCAATCTTTGAGAATAAATGACCAGGGTTTGTAGTTAAGTTAAGATATAATGCGAGAGGAATTATTTAAATAATGCATTGGAATTACTTAGGTGACCATTAGCTGAGTTAACACGTTTTTTAGTGAGGACTCATTGAAAGACATTCTAAATTATATCAGTGTCATATATCACTATAGACGTTTGGAATTCATTTAGAACAGTCTATACTTCTGGATTTGTGATATTTAATAGATAGCATTGTTTGGAATTTAATTCACAATAATGTAAATGTTTCTTGAATTGTAACTTTGTAACTTAGAGAAATAAATAATTTCTTGAATTTTTACTCAGACGCATTGGTTTTGCTTTTTTAGTTACTTAGTCTTAACACATAAGACATAGTCGTAATAGTAGCTTATAAATATTTAAATTACTGTATTGAATTTAAGAATCAAATCTTTTTTTTGCCATCATTTGAAAGGTTATCTTCCCTGGCATTGTCAACAATATTCCAGTACTGATAGCATCGATATAGCCAGATTTTGCTCACTGCCAATCAAGACAAGTCTTTCATCCAAATATGTTATAAGAACTGTCATGTTTACTGCTTTGCTCGTATAGCTTTATTCGACATAATTTTCATACCAGGTATTAGCTCATACTGATACTCCAATAACAGTAACTATTATTGTTTCCTTATACTGATATTCCGATAATAGGCAGTATTATTGTTTCCATATATTGATATGCTGATAAGTAGTAATAATGTTTCCATATATTTATATTCCGATAATAGGCAGTACTATCGTTTGCATATACTGATATGCCGATAATAGTTAGTATTATTGTGCCCATATATTGATATACCGATAATATGCAGTGTTATTGTTTACATACAGTGATAGTCCAATTGTAAGAGTTATTATTGTTTCCAGATAATAATAATATAGGTTTTATCAAGATAAAACTGGAACTGTTTTAGATTATTTTTAGCAACTCCCCTTCCCTTACCACCACATACTCCTGAATTTGTCAGGGAAATATAGCATTAGGTTGTTTTGTTCTTCCCATACATGTTTAAAGACACTTATGAATGCTATTCGCATTTTCCTGGGACCGTGTTAAAACTTGGCAATCTTTTAATGCTTAAGATGAACATGTGCATATTGTTCTGTACTTCCGTTCTATCAATATGTGCTGTACTTCCGTTCTATCAATCTGTACTGTACTTCCGTTCTATCAATATGTGCTGTACTTCCGTTCTATCAATCTGTACTGTACTTCCGTTCTATCAATATGTGCTGTACTTCCGTTCTATCAATCTGTACTGTACTTCCGTTCTATCAATATGTGCTGTACTTCCGTTCTATCAATCTGTACTGTACTTCCATTCTATCAATCTGTGCTGTACTTCCGTTCTATCAATCTGTGCTGTACTTCCATTCTATCAATATGTGCTGTACTTCCGTTCTATCAATCTGTGCTGTACTTCCATTCTATCAATATGTGCTGTACTTCCGTTCTATCAATCTGTGCTGTACTTCCGTTCTACCAGTCTGTGAAGATTTAATTCATCCTTCATGTATATACTACACAGCATAGTTCTTGTGTTCCACATCTTTCAATAAACTGACCTCAACTTGGCGAAAGTTTTGATGGGAGATGAAAATCTATATTGTTGTTGCTAAGCCTGAGAAAATCTGACCAAATTTCTTAAGTGCATCTCACAAGAAAAATACAGTTCGTACGTCTATACAAACGTATATATATATATATATATATATATATATATATATATATATATATATATATATATATATATATATATATATATATAAGCTGCTCTCTTAAAAAGCAAAACACACAAAAATTAAAAATAAAAACTAATTCAGAGCAACAACTATTTTTTTTTAAAAAACCTATCAAGCGTCTACCCCCTCCCCCGATGGTGAGCTCTAACTAGTTCTATAAGCATGCCAGCTTGGAGATTGGAAGACTGGAAAAACTGTTACACGGAACGAATGAAAGGAAACAAAGATGCAGGTAATGAAGGAGAAATATAAAAAGGGAATGATACTTTTAACATTAAAGCATGTATATCAATTTGACAGTTATTTTCAAATTTGATTTATAAACAAATTACATCTGATATCCCATGTGAGAAGACGGCAAGTTAGGAATCCCTATTAAAACACATACAGACTTATTATGGATGTAATTTCTCTAGAAGCAATGAAAAAATCGACTTTTGTGATGCGGCTTCTGAAATTGTAATTCTTATTCAGGAGAATATACCACAAGGGATACAACTCGTCAAAAACATTTCTTCGCGAGATTTGGTGTACACTGAATTAACAACTGGATTTCATTTCTTTACTGTAATTTATCATCAGATTATTTTTGTCAAACGTAGGACTATTTCTTTGAATACACTATACTTTACTATAGACTATGTCTGATAAGTTTCTAAGAAAAGCTGACACGACACACGCATTTCATATAGTCTTTCAGCTATCTCGCACAGCGATCCATATATATATATATATATATATATATATATATATATATATATATATATATATATATATATATATATATATATATATATATATATATATATATATATATATATATATATATATCTATATATATATATATATATATCTATATATATATATATATCTATATCTATATATATATATATATATCTATATATATATATATATATATATATATATATATATATATATATATATATATATATATATATATATATATATATATATATATAGAGAGAGAGAGAATTAACATTTTACTCACAGAGCAAAAGCGTCAGAATTTTTTTATATGAAAAGGCATAAATACTTTGATTTCTTTTAAATATGCAAATGTTTATCTGCCATGCATAGAAAAGCGAATTGGATGGGTTATATACAAAACCATATACAAAACCAAGAACCACACAAGTTCCGAACATGTTTTTCTTTCGGCCTCTCAAATTACATTTCTGTCTCTTTCATTTTTGATAGGTAAAGCAGCTTTTTTCTGTTCTCGTTCTAGTGTATACTTAATCAACTGTTATTTTGTTGAAATACCTTAATGCCATAGAAACTATATAAAGGTGTTCACCTTTTAAAACTGCTTAAATAGCTTTAAACATCGATGTATGAAATCATAGCAAAGAATAATTATTATTTTATTTATTTTTACCGCTCCGGTGACCTAGTGGTTAGAGCATCCACCTTGGATACGAGAGGTCGTGGGTTCGATACCCGGCTGAGTCATACCAAAGACTTAAAATGGTACTAACAGCTGCCTCACTTGGCGCTCAGCATTAAGAGGTTAGTGTTAGGACTGGTAGGTCTGGTATCAGGATAATGTGACTTGGTGGGGCATGATGCCTCAGTCCTAGATATCACTATAAACTGCCACACTGCAGACATCGTAACGATATGACTGAAAAATCGTTAAAGCTGCGTTATAAAATCCAAATCGCACACATACACAACACAATGATTTTATTTATTTATTTATTTATTTATTTATTTATTTATTTATTTATTTATTTATTTATTTATTTATTTATTTTATCCTTTATGCTTACAAGTTTCAAATATCCAAAACGCTGCTCATTATTATCAGTTAAAGTTGCACGTGTACAGATTCTCTGAAAGCACGCTTCAGAATTCATGCTTTGTAACGTTTTTAATGAAAGTTTGGAAGGATTCGTGTAGTATGTTTGAATAAAAATGGAAGCAATTTCTTGATTACATTCTTAGAAGAAAAAAAATCTTACTGCAGTGTCGTTCTGAATTATCAGCAACTTTTTTAATAAATTGAATGAAACGATTTTGAAATTTTAGTTTAAATTCAGGAATTTTACATTTTTGAGAAAAGCTGTAAAACTTGTATAGTTAAAGATACAAGTGATGAAAGTATTGAAGCAGGAAGGAATAATGTCACAATTTTTGGAAAAATGAATGTTCTGGATTAATACTACTCCGAGACCATCAAAAACTTTCTTATTTATGAATCCAATCGTTTTTAATTAAATGTTAATTGTAGTTTTCTTCTTTGTTTCACCATAAATTCTACATGTCAGTTCAACAAAAAATACTAGCATAAGGGACAAGAATGGAAGTTACGTATAATCCCTTCCGAAAAAGACAATTTAGTACTAGCAAAATGTTTAATGATGATTCTGTAGACTAGTTATATCTAAGACTGGTCCTATGTTGATTTTCCTAATCTTGAATTAAATGATGTAACTGTCCATATATTATCTAGGTTTCAGCCATTGAATGGTACTCTAGCACTAAAACCTTTGATTAATCTTCTATCAAAAAGGAATCATGACTGACCTCGGATTCAGTACATACAAGGTGCTATAAAGGGTTACATTAAACTCTGTTCAGGTAGATTAAACTGACATATAGACTAACTGTAACATCAGATTTGACAGACACTTTAGTGTTCGTAAAACTCGTGTAGAATTCGATCACAAAACATACCGTGATTATATAACAGAGAAAAAGCACAAGATTTTACGTGTCACTTGTGTGCGGTTAAATCAGATATATTTTTTTCTTACAGAGCATTTGAAGGCCATACAATTCTTAAGTATCATAAATGTTTTGTTTTGTGTTTTTGGAAATGGTCTAGTTTTTTTGAAAAATTCGTCGTTGAAAGGTTCCACAATACCTTCCATATCTACCAGTCAGAGGTGAGTGTTTACCTTTCTAGTCACATTTTCTCATAGCCTATGTTTAAAATGTTTATACATAGAATGTATACTTTTAATTTCCTTTTTATCCAGGCAGAGATTATTGTAGTTTTTCTCGAATGCATATTATCGTCATTCATTGTGGTTGCTTAATGATGTTTACGTTTGAGATCAACTACTCAACGAAGAAATCAATTAAAATCAATAAAATTAAGGTTTCATTTATCTATGAGAAAATAAAATGTTAATTTGAGAGTTTGATCTTGACGAATGCAAAGTACATGCAAAAGTAACGTCACTGCTGTCATTTTTTAATGACCTTATAGAAACGTTTTAAATGATGTTCTGCAGAATATATATATATATATATATATATATATATATATATATATATATATATATATATATATATATATATATATATATATATATATATATATATATATATATATATATATATGTGTGTGTGTGTGTGTGTGTGTGTGTGTGTGTGTGTGTGTGTGATCTATATAATTCATATCTGTGTACACAATAACAATATATTATTGCTTTAGAAAGATTTGTTCTCTCTCAGCCAAGGTAGATATTAGATAGTTTATAAAAAATTTGATTTTATTTAGAATTCACTTTCAAGTTTCCAAAACAATATGTCATATTACAGTGGCTACGAACAAAAAGGGGAACTAAATTACGAGGCACAATAATACTTTAGAAGATTAATTGTCAACAATAAGATAAATAGTGTACAATTAGTCTACATTTGATCTCTTTTATTTGTTTATTTTCTAACCCTCTGACACAACGAGAATTGCCATAATTTATTACAGGCCTAAAACAAGTTTATAAACGATTACGTTTTGCTGTAAGAAAAATGTGTTGTAGATGTGTATATCTGAATTGTTATAATAATGTGCAAATTCTACCCTTGTTGTAATTTTCATCTTCATTCTGAAAAGCAACATTGTTAGAGTTCTCTGGCGCAAGATTTCCCATACGAATGTCAGTTAAATTACTTTGCATAGACTTTAGCTAGTGAAACATCGAAATAGTGTCGTGAGCTCTTGCTTTGTTTGTTTTGTTTTGTGAGGTAGGGGTACTAATTTTATTTTTTTAAATGACGTTCAGAAATTAAATTTGCAATCTTATGACAAAAAGGTTTAAGTTACCATTAAGCAAAAACTATTCAAAAATTTTGCGCATGCTATTTGGTTTGCATTGAGCATAGCAGCGATAAAAAAGTTCATTGAGAAATTTTGCAACTCCAGACGAATCGCGATACGTTGCTGTTGATTACAGCAAGTTACAAGGAAAGCGGGACATCATGGAAATCTTAAGGCGGGTGTGTGGGCGAACATTTATTGTTAGTCAACAAAACTCCACCCTTAACATTGTCGACCATTGTGGTTGATTGAAATAAATTCGCATGGTCAAACAATATTTTCAGTGTAATAGGATCTAAGGGCCAACCCTTGATTAACCATAAAGAGCGTGACTTGGCCATGCGTGAAATAACATAACAGTCTACATGATGTATATTGGACGTCGCTGATACAGGACCACTTTACTGGAATCACCTCTATTTATCAGAGCAATTTTGATTAAATAGTACACAACCAGTCCCAAACCAGAGTGCCACGCAATCCAGTTTATGCGCGAATCCGAAAAAAAAAAGGATCGAGTAAAGCCAACATACCGGATCGGCGCTTTTAATGAGGAAGCTGACAATTTTCTTTTTTGGAAGCGGGTCCTTTTTAGCGAGGATGGGGAGAGGATATGTAAATCAACTTGCAGCTGTTATGATGTCCTGTCTTCATGCTGCATTCTATCCCATTCCATATCATTGTTATATTTTGTTTTGTCAAACTTCCTCTAATTTAAACTTATAAATCGTGAACGTAAAATTTCCAAAATAAAAAATAATTAAAAATGGTTATCTTTTATAGCTCGAGGAAATTAAATTATATTGTCATGTGCTTTGAAGGCTAGCATATTTATTTGAACTAGATATTTTCATTTCAGTTAAACATTTTTCTATCGTAAAATAGCTTTCATAATCTAGGATTGGATCACGACAATTCTAACGGTCGACCAACGTATGTTTTAAACATTCTAAAAGAAATATGTACCGCAAATCCAAAATAATAATGTCCTTATTTTAAGGCAATGTTTAACTTGTATGAATGCCTAAATGCATGCTTGCATATTAACATTTGGAATAATCACGAATATTGAAACAACCATACTTCTGTTACAAACATAATTTAAAATACACCCGTTTTGTACATAAGTCTACAGAGGGACAAATACAGCACCAAATTGGGATCAAGATCAATTCAAATCATAATTCACCTTATATTAACCCTGTGTCCTTTACAGATCGCTGCCATCTCGCCTCTGTCTGCGTGGGTTCAAGACCAAGACTCTGCCAAATGTGTGTATGAGTACAAGGCTAAGACTTCTTTTGTGTGTATGAGTTCAAGGCTAAGACTGCCAAATGTGTGTACGAGTTTAAGGCTAAGACTGCCAAATATGTATACGAGTTCAAGACTAAGACTGTCAAATGTGTGTACGAGTACAAGGCTAAGACTCTGACGAATGTGTGTATAAGTTCAAAGCTAAGACTACCAAATGTGTGTATGAGTACAAGGCTAAGACTGTCTATTGTGTGTATGAGTAAAAGGCTACGACTGTCTATTGTGTGTATGAGTTCAAGGCTAGGACTGCCAAACGTGTGTATGAGTACAAGGCTAAGACTGCCAAATGTGTGTACGAGTACAAGGCTAAGACTCTGATGAATGTGTGCATAAGTTCAAAGCTAAGACTACCAAATGTGTGTATGAGTACAAGGCTAAGACTGTCTATTGTGTGTATGAGTAAAAGGCTAAGACTGTCTATTGTGTGTATGAGTACAAGGCTAAGACTGCTAAATGTGTGTATGAGTACAAGGCTAAGACTGCCAAATGTGTGTATGAGTATAAGGCTAAGACTCTGCAAAATGTGTGTATGAGTACAAGGCTAAGACATTAAGAAATGTGTGTATGAATTCAAGGCTAAGACTGCCAAATATGTGTACGAGTTCAAGGCTAAGACTGCCAAATGTGTGTGCAAGTACAAGGCTAAGACTCTGACGAATGTGTGTATAAGTTCAAAGCTAAGACTGCCAAATGTGTGTATGAGTTCAAGGCTAAGACATTAACAAATGTGTGTACGAGTTCAAGGCTAAGACTGTCAAATCTGTGTATGAGTTCAAGGCTAAGACTGCCAAGTGTGTGTATGAGAAAGCTGTAAATAACTTCTCGTGGGTCTGTTGTCCTTACTTGGATTATCCCCGGGTTTTTTTTGCGCTACTAGTCATAACGATCATATTATATATATAATATCGTGTGAATTATTTTTATTTTAATTTTACATGTAAATATAACTATGTTATATCGTGTAATAAGTTATACAATTTAGAGTAGTCGTAGTAGTAACTAATAGTAGTAGTAGTTGTTATTGTTGTTGTTGTAAGTAGCTTGGCTTGCATTTTATTACAGGGCTCGTCCATCTTGTAGCATTTTCTGTATATAGTCCACACTTCCTGTATATAACCCACTCCAAACTTCAAACGCAGCAGACAAATTTTCGTTGCATAATGTGACGGGAAATCAAATCGCTCCAAAAACACCTTTACTTGACTTTAGCCCTTCAAACATATTCTGACCAATAAGAATGCAAGCATCAAAACCTCGGAGTGATCACGCGATCCAGTTGAGGATTTTGTTAATATGGGGCCTTGTCCCTCCGTTTTACAACTTTAATGGACTCTAAATCTGACAAACTATTCTGACAAATCAAACTGCTGTATTTGCAGATTTTGAGTAAGATTTTAAAGTTTGGAGTAAAATTTCTTATTGAATGTGTCCCCTAAAGTTTCGTGACATCCCCACCCCACCCCGGCTTCTCCTGAAATAAACTTTTGTCGACTCCCAAATTTTGTTGTGGATTTCATGCCATTTCTCAGCAAATAATACACGATATTGTTGAAGGATGAACCCAGAGAAGAACCACCCAATCCATGTAGCTTCGGGCAAGTTTTCGCACGCTGGATGGGTCAAGTCTCGAAAGCAACATTTGTTTATTCCGGTAAAGATTTCCCAGTCTGGAGTAATAATTATTTTACTTGGAATATTGAGTCAAGTTAAGTTCTACAATTTCCAGGCCCAGATCTACACTGTTAATTTAAAGACATGTGTAAAACAAATAGCACAGACCCCGATCTTCCCGCACATAATGTACAGGTAGATAATGGTCTGCAAGTTTCATAGTATGGGTGTGCATTATACACGAACAAAGATCGACATTCTTTATGTAATTATTACAAAATAGCCATATATACATCGTCATTACAGGAAGCAGTCAACTCGGTGACTTTATACAGTTCTTTTAGGTGATGGAAGGAGGCGGATGATCATTTGCATCAATAACCTACTAGGAGATGTAAACAACGTTGTACATCTTCGTATCATTATTTAGGTTATATCATTTTGTCTTTTTAAAGAAAATTTATATTTTGTGGGTTTTTTAATTATATAATTTGAAATATTAATACTAAAAATAATTATATGACAGCGCTAATGTTCGAATGGTAATATTTGGTAAAAAAAATACTTCATAGATAAATAAAGAAGCGATGATGATAGGTAACTCGACTTAGGAAAAGTCTATTTATGGAGTTATTTTTTATTCTAAACTGCGGGAGCACATTAAATAAAAGCAGCAGCATCACATCTGATTCTAGGTTTCATAATTTCAAAGTTTGTGATCTTTCACTTTCTTCGCTATCTTCAATGCAATCATTGTCATATGTGTAATTCTTACAGTCTATGTTTTGCACACTGTACGATCAACACAGAGGATACAGCTGTACAATTAACACAGAGGACACAGTGAATGAATATTGTAGAGATAGGTCTTGTCAGAAGCATACAAATAAGAAAGCATCTTATCGTCCAAAAATATTTATTTTCTTTCGAAAAAATGTTTATAATTAGCTTTTTATTGTGACCAGAAAAAACAACAACACATTTCAGCAAATCACCAAACTCCAAATCAGAAAATTGGTACAACTAAAGTGTATACACTCAGTATTTTATTTTTAAAAAAAAAATACGATCGATAACTGAAAGTTAATTAGGTCACACTGAATTATCCCTTTGTATCTTCAACAACATCTACTTCCGTAACACCTGTGACGTCACACACCTGCTTGCATTGAAAACTAGCAATGATCTCTTTCCTTCCGAGTCGTCTCGGCTTCAGTTGAATTGTTTCCCGAATTTCCTCACCTGGAGCGATAGATTTTCTGAAGAAAAAAATATGAAACCATTTCATATTTTGTATGTCGTGAATATATACGATATACTCAATGCGTTATGTTAGAATTTACACATGCTTGAATTGTTAATTTGAAATGGTTGAAGTTTGTAAGATTAGTTACTACAGACGTAAGAATATATCAAAGCATCAATATTTGAATATTTGCGTACTTTGTACGAGTTGAAATGTAAATAATGCGTCTGATTTTTGTGATACTGTTTAGTATAGCGGGACTAGGAATATGTACTGATGTGACGGAGTTTATTGGTGTATGTCTAAGAAGTAATTGATACTGTGCTGTAGTATGAAGTTTGTTTTACAATACAAAAATGTATCGGTATCTCAATTTGAACGAATACGTGACCGAAAAAATTTAATAGCCGTTATCTGATGATATAATGCGTGTAGTGTGAGATGAGACGGCTAAAGAAAAGACTGTTTCGTCCTTGTATTTTCACATGAAGCTCTGTAGGAGACACAGAACTTCGGGTTCCGTTACGTCCCAAGTCTTCAAGAGCTGGAGACGGAACTGAGGCAGCAGCCGAGACAGTCGACAAAAAAGTAGTCGTGGTAAAGAAGGTGGAGGAGGAAACTACAGAAAGTAGAGGAAGAGGAGTGTAGAGAAAGTCGAGGAGGAGGAGTAGGAATTTGGAAAAGCGTCTACAAGGATAGAGAGAGAGAGAGAGAGAGAGAGAGAGAGAGAGAGAGAGAGAGAGAGAGAGAGAGAGAGAGAGAGAGAGAGAGAGAGAGACCAGCTGTGTAGAAATACAGTGACAGGTGGAAACCAATCACACACTGCTAATCAAGTGATGCAATATGCTTATTAAAGGTTCGAGCAGAATGAGAGTAACTGAAAATTTAAGTTATTTGATTATTGAATTGTTATTAAATTTTTGTTCTTTGAATTTAAACAATTTTTTGTATATTTCACCATCTATAAATATATATACATATGTATAACACCCACCCATCCACCCCACACCCACATTATATATATATATATATATATATATATATATATATATATATATATATATATATATATATATATATATAGAATACAAATCTTATGGCGAATAACAACCCTTCCAAGCGTACTGGATCCACAAGGAAAAGGAATCATACTGGATACGCCGCCTTAGAACATTGAAACCAAGCGGTTTAAACCAAGAAGACTGGAAAATGAAAACTAGGCACTAGTAAAATTTAACATTTTCTAAGTCTTCTTATTATCCTTCAATTTTTACTATACGAATAACCGGTAAAGAATCAAATATCCGGGATATAATCTGCGTTACATATGTACAAAGGGTGGAAATAATGTCGCTTTGGCTTGTAGACTTTTAGGGAATTATACGGCGTTTTCAGTTTCCGCATCTAGTCTATGCAAGCTGGTTGTGTTTATAGTTTTAGCACATGTGAAGACAGCCATGTAGAGGTTTGCGGAAACAGCGTTTTTGTGTTTGTTTGTTTATCGTTTATCGTTTTGTGTTTGCCTTTGAAGGGGACTCATTAGGAGTCGAAAACGCTTAGGCTAGTTAGTTACTAGTTTCGTAATGTTCGTCGTCAGTTTATAGCATCTATATATATATATATATATATATATATATATATATATATATATATATATATATATATATATATATATATATATATATATATATATATATATATATATATATATAAATATAAAGTTTAACTTACTTTACTTTCACAGTGGCCACTCTCTGCATGCCCGGGCCTTCCATGTTGATATAACCACCGGTAAGAGGAACAGATAGAGGGTTGACTAGCTTAATTGCTACATCAAATAGTTTTCCTACGTGTGCACTTCCTTCCGTCTGTAACATAAAAAGTACATTTTACTAAACTACTGCAGAAGAGTACTTGGAAGTACTGTGGTACGTCGATGACTATATTCAAGCGGAACATTTTAGTTATTGTCGCAAGTAAAGCATGAAAAAGATACACTGATGCTCACTTTAGGTTTAATTATGCTAAAACATTTGAACCTTGTGTGCGTATCTACCTATCTGTAAAATAAGCCTAATTAAAATACAGCTATTCAAAAAATTTCGCGAAATAATTGTTTATGTGAATCCAAAACTGTCGATCGTAGTCGCCAGATTACAGTTTTGTGTACAAAAATACAACTGTATTACCTGTTTTTGTAACTAGAATATCAACCAGTAGTTGAATGCATATATATTGTAGTCCACACCCAGCTACAAAAATGTAATAGTACCAAAAAAGATATTAATAGGGGAAACGTAGAAAATAACGAGAATAGCAAAAGTAAAAGGAAACAGATTGAAAATAAAGTCAAACAGCATCGGACTGGCCACTGAGACGATTATCCAGGGGCTTCAGTGTCTGGGATTTTCCCTGGGAGACTCCCAAAGCCGTGCAATGTTAACTATTTCCTTAGGGGTTTTATTTTAAGTTTCTTTTCGGGGGTTTTGTTGGGGGGGGGGAGATGAGGACCTTAGATTGCTAGTCAAATCGTTTACCAGAGCTCTAATTTTGTGATCAAAGATGTAATTTAATTGTCGGCCAAACATTCATAACAAGCGTTTTTATGCTACTTGACAAGGAAAACTCTTTTGGCAAATGAAACTATGTAGATAAATTATGTCCTTTAATTCATTAATTTTACGTATCTATTGCTTACTTTTTGAAGAAAACTATTCACCTGAAATGAGTTACTCACGCTTTCTGACACCTACCTTAAGTTCAAGGTGCGGCTTTTCAACCCACAATGCCTCATGCTTAACAAATCTCTGTCCAGTTTCCTTCACGGTTGCCATGACGTAGATGTTCACATGACTCTCTGCGTCAATGCTGTTGATGAAGTCTGCACATTTTGCAGTTATAGTAACCATATCCTCTAAAAATCAAGAATACAATTATCAAGTTCAAGTTAATGGACAATTATATTGATAGCTGTGTAATAAATAATTCTATACAAATACATGGACTTTCTTTCTGACAATATTATATAATAAAGTGAAATAATTTATTCTAAAATTCATCGAACGTGAGCCGAGGTCTTGACTAGGATACCAATGATGCACTAAGTACATTAAATATTGATATTTTATAGTGGAACTATGAAGGTCTTTCGAAATATAAGCTGTCATGTAGTTTTGTTTTATTTTCGACATCGTGGGGTTGCGTGGGTGTTGTACGAATGAATTTGATAACTTTTTGAATGGATAGAAACATTTTGCCATTAGATAACAATGAGTTCAGTTAGGGGTAGAAACATCAGTGGTGTCTATTTTTGTTAAAGATAAGTTACTGAAATGTGGTGTTCTGAGACTTATTCTGAATTCTATAATTGTGTGCTTATATATTTTTGACTATAATGTTTTTCCTTTTAAAAATAATTTTTTTGTGTTGCATATAGAGTTCTCCAGAATGATCTCCCATATATGACCAAAGTAAAAAAAAAGATGGTTGTAAGTTGTTCGAATCATGTAGCGAGAGTAGGCTCACCTTATCAGATGCTCCACTGCATTTAGCAGGCGATTTTAATGGAAGAATTAAAACTTTCTTAGGCTTTATCCCGAATTAGTTTTTGGTTATGTACTGCATGAAAGTGATTCGTTGTCACTACCAAGAAAAAGCAAATATTGTGAGAGGTATAAGAATTTAGGTAAATTATAATTGTATGAATGTGTTGTACATTTGGAGCACACACTTTAAATGACACATTGCACGATGATTCTGATGACAATTATACGTGTATAGGTACGACCACTGTAGACTACATGTTTTTTTTTCCTCAGGACTGTATCAGTTTATAACATACTTCCATGTTGAAGAAAGAGACGAATGTTTCGTACATTTCCCAATAAAATGAACCTTAAGTATTTTTTTATAGAATGTCAGAACATAATGCAAGCAATGATTATATATAAATTACTTTTGTTCTGAATAGTTTCTATATACTTTAAAAACGAGTTTAAGAAACTGTTTTGTCAAATTTTCGTCAGAGTTTCCTATATGTACGTTCATATATATATGTATCTTGACTAACCAAAAATATCAACGAGTTCCCAAGTTTATTATTATTCTTTTTAACGACTGCATATTTTTTAACTTTCGACAAGACTTTTCAATTAAAAGATTATCTCAACCTGTCTGGTGGAACACTAAGTGTAAAAAAGCAAAAGTGACAAAAATAGGTTGTTACACAGTTATAGAGTAAATAATTCTCCAATCAATGACAAATTGTTGAAGAGTGGTAAAAATAAGTTCATGCATATTTATAAAGTAAATGAAGAAAAATAGCCAGAGAAACATGGGAGCTTTCTTCTTTCTGCGAGATCCAACATAAGTTTCGAAAACGTTTAGATCCTGTTATATATCTGGCTGAGAGTGGCATAATTGTTGTATGAACCGACTATATTCAGAAAAGTTAATGATATTAATGTGGACGAACCCCTTTAGGTTACACGTCATGCAGATTTTGATCTATTACATGAATCTATGTTTGAAGAGAAGGTTGCACAAAGTTTAATCAGACACAATCTTAAAAGGCATTCAGTCCAAATGGAACATTGATCTTTTCAATTGTATTATACCGCTTATCACACCAATGGTAGTAGAACTTGTTAAGAAAGTTATTAATACCGGTATTATTCCAAGTTTATGAGAAGATATTAGATGGCTAGTCCAAAACGGGTTCTTTAGATGATCCTAATCATTTTAGAGGTACATGTATATACTGATTAATGCTATGTGTAAAATCTTTATCCCTATTTTCAGCTCACGTTATACCAATAAATTGCTTCATTAAACAAACACAAACGAGGTTCAACGTAGACATTCCGCTACTGAAAGCATATTCACTATATAGTATGTGATACAGAAATACATGTCAAACAAGAATACAGGCTATATTGTTTATATGTAGATTTTTCCAAACCGTTTGACATGATAGAACACATTAAATTGTGGAATTGTTTTGCCTCAGAAGGTGTCCATGGGAAATGTGTAACCATTTTAAATTAAATGTACTCTAACTTGCGGTCATATGTAAAGTCAAATGAACATTTAACGAAATACTTTGTACGCTTGGAAATATAAAAGGTGGTGTTTTGTGTCCACTATTTTTTCCTTTGTTTATTAAGCATTTGATTTGGTTATTGACGAAACTGTGGCAAAAATATTTTAATTTCAGAAAATGTCCCTGATCTTTAAGCATTTTTATCTTCTGATGATGTAGCTAACTATGGCGATAAAGCGATAGTATTGCAACAACATTTACACATAATAAAACGTTTCAGTAATATCACCTGAATGGCAATTAACATGGATAAGACAAATTTAATTTCCTTTTACAATAGAGGACCATTAAGGGATTATGAAAAATAGGTTCAAATGGTTTATAAATGGGTACAGTTTTATTGTACAAATATATGTGTCTTGTGTTTACAGCTAAATTATCATAGACGTAAGGCTAAATAAACATTAGTAGCTCAGAGCTTCAAGTCTGTTGATTCTATATTTTATTGCTAAAAAAAATTGAGTACCTGAGTTGTGTATATGCCTTTAAAAGATTTGGTATTATGGTAAAACCTATATTTTGTTATGATGCTAAAATATTGTGTTACATATATCTCTAGGTGTGTTAAATATTGGTGTCAAGTACTTAAGTTTATGAGCAGATACCCAGCAGAATACTACAAAATGTTTAAATCATCAAAACGATAAATAACGTGTTACACGGGCATCACGTGTGAGACATTTATTAATTTGCGACGGTTTTGGCTTTCTATGATATCGCAAGATATTGGAAATGTCAGTCTAAATGTAACAGCGTTCCATCAAAGTGATGTAATAGTCAAAACTTGCATGATAAAATCACGCATTCGTTGGATATTATCAAAATTATAAAACAATAATAAATGTTGAGAAGTGTATTTCCACAGCATTACATATTAATACCTGTAATACTCTTTCGAGTTTCAGATATTCCAGTCATAAACTTTTTTCTTGACATTGATAGACTTGATAGTGTTACTACTTCATATCTTTCCGAGGCTTTCCCGGATTCTTCCTCCACCTTTTATACTGGCCGCCATGTATAGCATATCTTCTGCTGAAAATGGCGTTAGACTATACTACTACAACAACAAAAACAACAACAATAACAACAACAATAACGATAACAACAACAAATTCATATAATGTGTGTAATTAATATCATCGCAGTAATTTGGCGTTTGGAGAAGATGCATTCAGGTGTTTTTCATGTGTTGGGCCACTGTTAACCAAGTGGTTTAAACCACTCCCCTGTTAGCTATCACTGCCATCTCTCACCTCTGTGTGGGTACGAGCCTCGGGTTCGACCAAGGAGGGTAAACAAGTAAGCTTGCCAGTGGCTTCCCATGGATCGGTAGTTTTTACCGTTGTTATTCCGGGCTCCATTGGCCGCCATGTATGGCCGATCATGCGCCGATATATGCCGTAAAACCCAAAATAACAGCATGTTTCATTTTGTAAACATTATCAATGTCAAAGAGAAAAGTATTTAGACAAACCTTGGTATAATAATTCATCTCTAGAACACCTGTATGGCCTTATGTATGTTATTCATAAAATTGCATTATTTATAGTATTTGTGTCGTCGACAAGAAAACAAACATTTAAAGTGTATATCTGCACTTTTGAGGGTAGATTTTGTCTATGTATGCATTATTGTAAATGGAACCGGTAGCTAAGGTTACAAACTAAAATTCTTGAATCTTGAGCTGTGGATCTTAATCTTTATTTAATCTTAATTTATTTTGACAAGAAAAGGACTTAAAAATTATATATAAGAACTTTAGCAAACTGTGAGTCTGTCTGTCTGTCTGTCTGTCTGTCTGTCTGTCTGTCTGTCTGTCTGTCTGTCTGTATGTATGTATGTATGTATGTATGTATGTATGTATGTATGTATGTATGTATGTATGTATGTATGTATGTATGTATCAACAACACAAAGGCCAGTAAAAGCTAGTTTCTGCATGATCTGCCATCTTTAGAGTATTCATGGACAACTGCAAAAAAGTTGCACAGAAAATGTCAACCCATAGAAATGTTTCCCTTACAATATCAAACACTGAATTATAGCCAAAATAACGTAAAAACTGAGGTAAAAACTAAAAAACTAACAAGAACATATGAACTTATTTTAGAATTCCAGTACGAATTATTTGTCTTCGTTTGTATGTACTTACTAGTGTACGGCTCGAGAATGCTGGTCGTGCTTGTATCTTTGATTTCATTCACTGGTATTCCCGTATATCGGCAAGACGTGGCACACATGTATACGTTGACAACTCTTTGAATGTCGCTTGTGTTTTCCATGTCTAAAATTGCAGTGAAATCGCCAACCCTCGTAGCGTCCCCGCTGAACGTAAAGGTTATGTCTTCTTTAGTAGGTTCAATGTCCAAGGAATGTCTAGAACAAAACTGTTCGGCCTTGGCGATGGTATCGTTTTCTTCTTTAGAACCTTTAAACAGAAGAGAGCAAGAGGAAAAGACAGAAGAAGAAGAATAAAGGTGGCAACAATTTTAGTGCAACGTAGAAATAAATTTTAACATTGCTCCTCCGTTAAGTGAATACAAGTTGGAGTAAGTAGATAAAGAACTCCCCCTCTACCTTAAAAAAGGGAAAGAACAATTACATGTAAATTTTCTCAGCATCCACTCTTGTCCTACCTAAATTACATCTACCTGAGTAGATATTGTCGCTAATATATTTCATAATAGAAAAGTAGAAAGCAAAAAGAAAAATCTCTGAATTTGCATAACAGTGGCACTTTCCTTTGATGTTTAGAAATTACAGGTAAGAACATTTAACGATTATCGAATCTTTCAAATCCATCAAACCCAAGCAAAAAGTACAACAAAACATTCAATTACATCTGTAAGATCAAAAGACTTTCTAGTCTAACATACTTAACGTCATAATTAATTCCTGTGCGGTTGCTGTTGAGTTGTTGATAATGATAAGGATAATGATTAAAGCAACACACATAATAATTATATCGGTAAATGTGTAGGAAAATTCTTTTCTACTATTATTCGATAAATTATTTATGTGAATTTTTACCCTCACTGAATTTGTATGCATTAGTTAAATCCTCTCTTGAGATTGTGCTGACAGCCTTTGTGCTGATGCAGCGGCCCATTATCCCAGTCTCTTTTGCGACAGGAGTCATATTTCCGTCTGAATCCACGATCCAATGAACACGATCTCCATTGACTTCCGCAAATAGGAACTTTGCGTCAAAGCCATAATAGAGTTCCCCCTGTCGTATACCCTTCACTGAACAGGGGCCGCACGTGAAGACTCCTGAAACATTCACAAAATACCCGTTTTTCAGTCAATTTATAAAGGCAGCGAAACAAAGTCCTTAGCGGCTACTTTGCACTAAGATAAAGAAACCGTTGGACTTGAATAACATTTCCGGATATATTGCTTTATCGTGTGTGTGTGTGTGTGTGTGTGTGTATTTTGTTCATCAATGCACAAAAAATGCAACAAAAACTTTTCATGTGCAATGAATGATTGTAGTATTCAAAAAGATAAGCGAGTTGTATCACTTTCGCTCTTTGTGTAGAGATGGATTGATTTCTGAATGAATACCGACTAGTCATTCACATGCCAGATGAATATCGACTGGTCATTCACGTGCCAGATGAATACCGACTGGTCATTCAGATGCCAGATGAATACCGACAGGTCATTCACATGCCAGATTGATCCTCCGACAGACAGACCCTGGATCACACCTGCACATGTCTACTCGAATGGTGTTTAAAACCCAGTCATTTAATTGACCCTAGGAATGGTCTAGTAATCTGTGTAAATCTAACATCCCTCAAAAAGGAAATGAAAGGTTATATTATGTCTGATACTGTGCATCACCTTCTAAGCATTCTTGTGGTGTAACATCGAAAGCCTGCCATCCGTCATAGCCTGGTGGCAGGTCCGGCCTACGAAACCATGATTCGTTCCACACATGGAAATCCCTAAAAATGAGAAAATGAAATATTTCTTATCTGTCAAAGTAAAGAAAAGTAATAAATGCAACTACTCAACTGGCAATGTAATTTGTGGCTTAAATTCGGTGTCAGATATAGGAAACTTCTCCAATTAGCATACTGCGCTTACGCATATCGTAAGCCGCGATCGTGTGAAAAATGGTACATTGCATACAGGGTCACGAAAAGAAAACCATTATTAAGGTTTATAGAAGTTTTGCCTGATAGTCGTAGAAATTTATTCAAAATTGACACACTCAAAGACACTATCAAAACATTGTTAGATGGTCACACTCAGGAACATTGTTGACATCTCAGAAAGTGTTTTTGGTGTCTAGGTGAATCTAAAGCGGAAAGCACAGGGACAGCAATTGTCCTGTTAAACAAATGCATCAATACGCTAAATAATGTCCCTTCATCAGGTGAATTTATAACGTTAACAATAACATAATACTGGTTGTAATTATTCTAATACTAGTAAAACAATTAATAATAATGACAAATGTTCCTTAGTTCGCCTGCTTTGCTTCAATGTATATATATATATATATATATATATATATATATATATATATATATATATATATATATATATATATATATATATATATATATATATATATATATATGATCAAAATATGCACAATATTGTTACAATATTGGGAAGTAATTAACAAAAACTGACAGGAAACATGGAAAACATGTTGCTCTATACTAATACGCATAATATAAAATATCGGCCAGTACTTAGTTGGGGGGTGTCTTTTGACGTCAATTTAGGCGATATTTGTGTTTGTATAATGTCCAATTAACTGTACCAGAATCAGTGCCATTTTATGGCATAAGCATGCGAGGCACGTGCCTAGGGCCCTGCGTCAACCCAAAAACAAAATTTCGGTGTCGGTTGTATTAGCAGTTTAGTATTTGTGCCTAAGGACCTCAGACTTTTTAAAACGGTTCTGACCAGAATCATGCAAAAGCTAAAGAACGTTACAAATCTATATACATTTCTCAACTGTTCTTATGGTATTACTGACTAAATTAAATATCTCCTTGTAAGCGACTAGCGACTGCAAAGCGTTATATATTAATAACGAAAATGTGTGCATATTTTATATCAACATTCCCATGGTACGGTTCCGAATAACAATATGTTTGGCACAGTCAAAAGCAAATATTCTGCGGTTTCTGGCTCACTGCATGAACATTTAATTGTTAATGAGAAATTATTTTAAAAAGATAAACATTAAACGAGCAACAATCCTTTCGACATCTTGCATATAAAATATGTGCTAAGCTGTCACTTTGATATCAATATGCTTTGACATCATATGTGTTCCTACTTTAGTGTAACTTGATAGAATACATTAAATGGTTGACCTTATCTCTAAAAGGAGAGATTACATTCTTTTACAGTAGTTGGTCAAATTAATTTCGATAGCAGTTAGGTTTGGTAAGAAAGGAGTATGTCCGTTTAGATTTACTGCATATTACTCTACAGACTGGACACTAGGTGAGGTCTGCAAGTATCCAGGATTCGTGGCACAGTGTGTTGTAAAACAGTATTCTATGTAACGCCTTATAAAAGCCTTCACCATTTTATTTCTTCGAGAATTCTAGTCTATGGCGCAGATACTGTTTCCCAACAAACCAAATTCTTCCTGTCCCACCTATATATTTTTGTTTCTATCCAATATTATTCAAAATGGGTGCATGTATCCCAAATATGTACCTAGTCACTCCAGGAAGGTCTTATAAAGGTTGCAATAAAGAAGCTATACTGATTTGATTTTATCAAGTTTAAATTCTAAACTTCGTAATAGATAAATACTCTGCCACGTTTTTATTGGCATTTTCTCTATATGTTTATGTCAAAGAAGGGGTTAATCAAGAGCAATCCAAATGTTTATGATAACTTACATTCTTAATCACGATATCATTTACTACAAGTGATGGATGATGTACCTTTTACATTCCCTAAATGTGGTGGATTCGGTTTCACTTTAAATCTACAAACCATGGATCGGGAGACACTGACTTCAATGTTAGATCATTTTTAAGACTACCAGCAGCAAAGGTTGCGTCCTATACAAACATTGATGAAGAAGTATCGTCGGAAAATCGTCTTATACCAGTGTCAATGACAACAGCATTAATAAATATTTAAAATAAGAGTGGTCCAAGATTAAATCCTTGCATACACATTCTAGGTCTGATACACAGCCTTTCATAACACTTATTCCAAGTCCAATTAAAAAAATAGATTTAAACCACTCTAATAACCATCCACCACTCCAAAAATCCTAGTTTATAAATTAGATCTGAATGCCAGACCTTTTTCAACTATTTTACCCCACCGCTTAGTAGAGAAACTGGTCGACAGTTAGAAACAATTCTTTGGATATGAGTACCATTGAACGGGGGGCCCCGAGTGGCCGAGTGGTCTAAAGCGCTGTCCGTTACGGATCACTGCCATCTCACCTCTGTTTGCGTGTGTTCGAGTCTAGGATTCGGCTAATGTAGATATGTGAGAAAGCTTGCCAGTAGCTTCTCGTGGGTCGGTGGTTGTTTCCGGTGATTTCCCGGTTTCTTCCTCCACCATTAATACTGGCCGCCATGAATAGCCTATCGTGTGCTGAAAAATGGCGTTAAGCCCAACAACAAACAAACAAACAAACCATTGAACGGTTCCCAAGCTTTAGTAAAATATGACTGTTACTGCGATTTGTTACATAGTTATGATAAATGTCACAATAATATGAGAATTCATTATGCAAACAGAGAATCATCTCATAAGTTACTTCACATTTCTTTCATTTCCTTGAGAGAAATTTTTGTTGGTATCTTTATTTTCATGATCTTATTAGACAAAAACCAGACCCCTGGCATAATTTAAATTAATCAATAAATTCTGGATTCTTCCCATCCTTTTCTTGCAGCTGTATCTCAACTACATACTTATATAGCATTTACATTTCAGGAGATTTTTGTGTTTCTTTCAAAAAGGAAGAATTGTGTATATTGCGTAAATCTTGAATAATAATGACAGAATACATATCTAGAATGTTTTATATATTGGGATATCTTTCCATTCACATAATTAGTATGTCATTAAAAACTTTACTGCTGCATCTGTATAATTTTTAAGTTGTGTTGTTTAATGACAATTTTCATAACGTTTGAAGAAATATATATGAATACAGTCCTAAATTAAGAAAAAAATGCACATGACTAAACTTCGGGCTTCTAAAATTTATCCAAGAAACAAAAGGATTGTACTATTTAATCAAGAAATATCACATTTTAGTTTTTTCCTTACACATGCTACGTAGTACTGAGGAGCAGCAGAAAGATTTGTAATCCAAGGGACGCGGATTCAACACCCACTCAAGCCTGTTTGAGACGGCTGATTCGGTTTGTCCTTGGGAAAGCTACTTGGCTCCCATTTCCAGGCAATGTTATAACCAATAATGTGTTAAACGTGGTATAACCAATAATGTGTTAAAAGTGGTATAACCAATAATGTGTTAAAAGTGGTATAACCAATAATGTGTTAAAAGTGGTATAATCAATAATGTTTTAAAAGTGGTATAACCAATAATGTGTTAAAAGTGGTATAACCAATAATGTGTTAAAAGTGGTATAACCATTAATGTGTTAAAATTGGTATAACCAATAATGTGTTAAAAGTGGTATAACCAATAATGTGTTAAAAGTGGTATAACCAATAATGTGTTCAAAGTGGTATAACCAATAATTTTTTAAAAGTGGTATAACCAATAATGTTTAAAAGGTGTCATTAAAATCAACAAAACCATAACCCAACTTTGCAATGGCATTGAATATTCTTATTAAACCCGTAATTGACTTGAAGTCGCCAAACGTTCCTAAGAGTAAATGTAGTAAAAGTATATAACATTTACAATCGAATAAAGTACAGCATTTTCTTTACACAATATTACAGATGTCTGCATATGTGCTGATGGCGCCGCCTTGATGATACACACAGAAACCAATTACTACAGCCACCAGTGCCTGACTGTTCGCAATCAAACTCCTTTTTTGTCTTCTCGAAGGAAGATAACGCGATATTATGGGTCGTTCATCATATTCAATAACTATCCGAAACCTGTCATATTTGTCATAAAATTGAGTTTGCGAATGCTCTAGATTATTGATTGACACTTTTATTGCATAATTTGTCGGTGTTCATGGCTTTATTTTATTATTGCAAACGTATTTATTAAAGACCGTTAATATGACGTAATAATAGGTTTCAGCCAGAAATAATAGGTTTCAGCTTAACGTATTCATGTACCATATCAAACTCGGTAATGTGCAGACTCGTGTAATTTTATACATTTTTACATGTGTTAGACAAACTTACCAAATTGCATCGTCTGAAGACTTCCTGGGTTTGCCATCGAGAGTCCAGTATGCATCCATAGGTGAGCTGTAATCACTGTCGTGAGCGGCCTTGAAGCTTGTGACACATCGTGTTGGTATTCCAAGACTTCGGAACACTAACGATCAGAAAAGTTAATATGTAATCGTAAATCCTTACGATATTTAGTTAATAGACCATACAATTAACAGAGTGGCAATTGTCTTTTTTATGAATAAATGAAGTACTTAATTAACTCACAAGTTATTAACCCGCAATATATAGTGCTCGCAAAGAAATGTTGATATACATCAGATGAAAATTAGATAATGTTCGTCTATCCATCCGTCCGTCCGTCCGTCCATCCATCCATCCATCCATCCATCCATCCATCCATCCATCCATCCATCCATCCATCCATCCATCGGTGTATACGGTGCGCAATACATTCAACCTATATTATATAGTTATATAAATTGTTATTTCATTAAAATAACACGTATTTTAGAGTTTTAAGATGAAGCAAAACGGAAAAAGAAAAGGTAAAAAATTGACTCACCGTTCCAATGAAATTTTACATTTTCTTTAAGTTGATGTTTGTTACAATTTAAAACAAACAAAATTTCCCGTTTTTTCCAACAGTTAATTTGCTTCTCGTAAGTTTTATTTTTGCATGGCACACATCTGGTAAATAATCTTTACAAGGCTCACAATTGGTTAGTTACCCTTTGAACGGCACAAAATTGGTCAAATACTCTTTGCATGGCACACAATTGGCAAACTACTCGTTACGTGGCATACAATTGGTCAATTACTCTTTGCGTGGCACACAATTGGTCAATGACGCCTTGCATGGCACACAATTAGTCAGCAGCTCTTTGCAAGAGACACAATTGGTCAACAACTCTTTGCATGACACACAATTGGTTAACAACTCTGCATGACACACAATTGGTCAACAACTCTGCATAAAACACAATTGGTCAACAACTCTGCATGAAACACAATTGGTCAACAACTCTTTGAATGACACACAATTGGTCAACAACTCTTTGCATGACACACAATTGGTCAACAACTCTGCATGAAACACAATTGGTCAACAACTCTGCATGAAACAATTTGTCAACAACTCTTTGAATGACACACAATGGGTCAACAACTCTTTGCATGACACTAAATTGGTCAACAATTCTGTATAAAACACAATTGGTCAACAACTCTGCATGAAACACAATTGGTCAACAACTCTTTGCATGACACACAATTGGTCAACAACTCTTTGCATGACACACAATTGGTCAACAACTCTGCATGAAACACAATTGGTTAACAACTCTGCATGAAACACAATTGGTCAACAACTCTTTGCATGACACACAATTTATCAACAACTCTTTGCATGACACACAATTGGTCAACAACTCTGCATGAAACACAATTGGTCAGCTCCATTGGTGGCAATGTTCATAGGCATGGGCAAGTTTGTTTAAATGTAAGTATGAATACGAGTTCATTAAGTAAAATAAAGACAAATAGAAAGTAATCTATCAAATACAAATTAATTATATAGAAAAAAACATTACAAACATGGGTCTCTTTCATCTCTGGTGTCGAATATAAATATCAGTAATGAAATCTATGTTTATTTGAATAGAAGCACCAATGATGGTTATTTAAATGAAATGCCTTCTAATTATACCCCTCTGACAAGAAAGAACACGAGTAAAACTCCACTTGAATGCCATCAACATCTATGATATCTAGCACATAGTATCAAATTCAAGCAACCCGCAAAACCTGTACTGTCATAGCATCAACATCATTTTATAATAAAATAATTACAGGTATTTATCACACACTCGCACGAACACAGTGACACACATACACACACAAACACTTAGATGTATACAGTAACACATCTTTGGTTCGTGTGCTGTCTAAGCTGCCTAAATTTGCGAGAGAATAAGTTTTGGAGAGGAAATCAAACATTCGCGATACTTGGCAGTAGCAGACCCGCAAAATATAGTGCTCGCAAAGAATAGTTGATATACATCAGATGAAAATTAGATAATGTTCGTCTATCCATCCGTCCGTCTATCCATCCATCCATTCATCCATCTATCCATCCTTCGGTGTATAAAGTTATGTGGAAAATAGAGACATATTTAGGCAAGGACATAGCGTTCTAAGTTTTGCATGATTTATGATTGTGAAACATGGAATTGTTGATGGGTATACTTCCATCATTAACTTTGGACTGGTTCATGTTACGTGGACCCGAAAGAACAAGAAATTGTTTACCAAATAGTGAAGCACTTTCGATCATGAAATTAGAACCTTCACATGAAAATGACTGATTGGTTGGTGTTTAAATGCATATCGACATGAGAGGTTTTACCGTGTCAAGGCAAATGGAGCGATATGTCTTGCTCCCAATCATCACGGTGGTTGCTTGTATGGTAGGGACAAGAGTCCAACTCGTACCATTCAAGGTGTTCTGTCTTTACCTGTTAACAAATCGTAACAACTTCAAACAGAGTGGACCAATATCTGCTGCGTAATCCTACGGCAGATCCCTATCTACAATATTTTCTTGAAACCATAACTGGATCAAACGACCTTGATCCTGGTTTGCTGACACTATGTGACAACAGATTAGGGACTACACTGGTCTCACAAGGTTGAGTGCTATACACAACCATATATGGTATTTTTTACTTAGAGTGCTTCACACAACGCGGTGAAAATGTTTAGATAAGACGGGCGCATTTCACGCGACTCAATAAAATATCTATGCATGGCTAAATTATTTCAGACGACAAGTGGAAGATATCTAGGCAAGAACGATGTTTTGATTACTTACATTCCGATGTCAAGCGAAGCCATTATCTGAAATAACATCAATCAAGTTTCGTATCTGCTCTGTTAATGAGATGCAATTTCTTCGATATGAAGCCTATCTTAATTCAACCACGGCTTCCCATGCAATTCGATGGAATTAAATTTCGAAAGTTCTCTCTGATGCGAGATATGTTAGATTAATTATGTTCGTTTACAGTTCTCTGAAATTGTTGAGAAAAATAGAAACGTTATAATATACTAATCCGGAATCCTATACGGTAATGTTAAGGCCGACCGGTTCCTCTGCCAATATGTTTCTCCAAGTTTACGGAAATCACATATCTTAAAATGCGATTCCCATTTTTGATTATCTAATTCACAATTACCATATCCTGAATTTTTTTAAAAAGTCATTATTTCTGAAGAAAGTATATAAAATAGCTAGATCACTTGTATTCAGTTTCTTTTCATAAGATAGCTCTGGAATACTTATTGTTCAAGAGAGCACAAAGCCACCAAATGACTGACAAAAAAAAGCGAAAGACTAAACAAGTGGCCTTGAACAAACTTCAGAAAGAAGAAAACAAACCCATCAAAAAGTCAACTCCTTAGTGTCTATGGCACAACATCACACAAAGACTATTTAGTGCATAGACAATTAAAGAGATTAGCAAAGAGAGACACCATGGCACACGACCTTGGTTGTTCTAGGCAGGATATGAACTCCCAACCCACTGCTTGTGAGTCAGGCTCGACAGTCACAACGATCACTGCAGTTTCATAACAGGACAGAAAGATCAAAAGCGCGAAGTTTATAACATCACGAATATACTGAAGGGTGCTACTTGTTGTGTGCAGTAAAGAACTGACGGGGGGGGGGAGACAGTTGACCCAGGCGCCAGAGGTCTTGGAGCGCCAAAACCTCGCCCCGTGCGCCATTTACCCTTAATGTGCTGCCGGTTGTTTGTACTCAAAAACACGTGATCAAGCATGCAATTATATAAAAACAACAATCTACCCATAATTCATTTTAAATGACGGAAAAGTATTAAAATATCGCTTATAACAATTTCCATACCTGTCGTAGCAACCGCTGCAAACGTCCAGCACTGTCCATACTTCACTCCTTTTCTCTTTTTATAAAATTCCTCCAAAATGGCGGAACTGCCATTCCATGCGTATGGTGCGACACCATCATCGTATTTACCAGACCAGTTTCCTAACAAGACTCCTCCGTCCCTCTCATTGTTATTGATCTGCGAATCATACAGTCACAACTATATCGATGTTCATACAGTCACAAATATATCAATGTTCATACAGACACAATTATGTCGATGTTCACACACACACACACACAACTATATCGACTTTCATCCAGTAACAACTATATCGATGTTCACAGTCACAACTATATTGATATTAATACAGTCTCAACTATATCAATGTTCATACAGTCTCAACAATATCGAGGTTTAAGAATGAAAGTAAGTATGCATGATTTTATGTTCGCCCAAAGGTATACAGGTAAAAGGTCACTGACAAAGTCAACTTTTACGATGTACCGTCACGATCACATAGTATATAATAATTACATTACAAGTGTTCCTACGAGAGCTATGTTTCATTTGAGAAAGGTTCGTTCAAAATCTCAGAAATGACAGAGCCGAATTTTAGATGATAAACTTCTCGCTGAACAAAGGTAACACAACCTACTAAAAATGAAACAAAAACAATCTTCATAGAAAAGTTTATGAAATCCTCGAAGTTACATTACATTGTACTAAATTTAGATAAGGTGTAGATATAGTATTGCTTACAAGCAAATTCATAGCAATTTATTGCTTTAATGTTATATATATATATATATATATATATATATATATATATATATATATATATATATTAATTTTGGAGTATGCATAAATCTAGTTTCATTCTATTATTTTTTTATTTAGTTTTAAGTCACTTTCTAATTTTATTTAAATTTTACTCACCACTTTTGACATCTGTCTAACAACATAGATAGGGTTTCCGCGAGCCTGGTCACCGAGTTCAGATTTTTCCAATATGGCTAAGGCTGCGATCAGGCAAATGTCATCAAACTGGGTGGGTAAAAAAAAAATGTTTATCATTTAACAGCTTATGCAAACTAGATGACACCATACAGAAACAGTAGAAAACGACAGTCAAGTAATAACACCACAGCAAAATACAACGCATTTGATGAACAATAATTACAACCAACACTAAAAATATTATGAAAACTAGACGAAATTAATTTATCTTTTGAAGCATTAAAAATATAGTCACGTGGCGACATTTGTCAAGATTCCAGCCTTGGAAAACAGTCCTTGCATAACTTTGCAAATGAAAATGTTCCTCGTTTTCAAGGAATCGTGTTGTTTTCCATAGGACCCATCTTAATAGCAGCTAATGTGACTACAAGCAATATAATTTGGGAAACAATTTGAAGAAAACAAATGACTCGGCACAAATGACATCAATATATAAGGCATAACTGCTTTGCAATCCGACCAAAACCGTATTGTCGCAAATGTAATCGTAGCAGCCTGAAAGCGTGACAGCATTTGCATTAGTCCCGTACAGTATCCTGTACAGTTTTCAGGAAAACCTTTAGTAATACTTAGATGTTCACCATATCACCGGATAATTCAGTTTACGAGAAATGGTAGGCCAAAATGTACAGCGTAATCCTCATTACCGTTTGAACCCACATATTTTGTAATTGCAAATGATGTATGGTCGTTGACGTATGGAAATGGCGCTTCTGTATGGTGCTATACTCTCGATTCTGCTTCAAGGCACTTAAACAATGATTTACACTTTTATCAACTTATAGTATTAAAAGCAGTATCTGATAGAATATCACTTTATCCTTCAAGTTACTTTTACTTTCTTTTCATATGGCATTTGCCCGACTTGACCATTTATCCATTCTGCTGCTTTCAACAACATTATGAAAAGTAGTGTAGATTATTCCTTTCCTTTGGAAATGACTTTATTAACCATTTGCAGGTTAATCTCACTTCATATCCAAGTTTTTGTTTGTGTTTCTGTGTGTAAATATATATATATATATATATATATATATATATATATATATATATATATATATAGATAGAGAGAGAGAGAGAGAGAGAGAGACTATATATATATATATATATATATATATATATATATATATATATATATATATATACGCCATATATATCTATATATATGGCGTATATATTTATATGGCGTATATATATATATATATATATATATATATATATATATATATATATATATATATATATATATATGATATATATATATATATATATATATATATATATATATATATATATGCGTATATATATATATATATATATATATATATATATATATATATATATATATATATATATATATACGCCATATATATATACGTATATATATATATATATATATATATATATATATATATATATATATATATATATATATATATATATATGGCGTTATGCTTAGAGTTAAAGAACACTACAAACTGTCCTGGCAAATTGTGGAAATATGTTATTGCGTTAACACGAATGCATAGTTTCACTTTGAAGTGGTAACGGTTAATCTTGGACAATAGCTTTTTAAATATTATTTTCAAATAATGATGTATCTTGGACAAAAGCTATTTAAATATTATATTTTAATAGTATATATCAAATAATGATGTTTAAATATTTTGCCTATAATGTGTGCAGTTTATTATATTTGATATCATACATATGAACATATCACTTTATGTGACTATGATTGGTCCAAATAAGATACTGAAATTATTGTGCAGTATTCTCTTTACTAATTGGCTGCGATCGTGCGAAAACTTTTTTAACCCATCTTTCTGGAATTGTTTGTTTTCATTGGACATTTTTGGTAGCCATTATTTTATTGGATTCGCGAATGAGAATTGGGAAAAACTGGTCTTTTCTATTTTAATATTGCCAATTTACCCTCACAGGAATTTGCTATGTCATGTAAAACATATCTTAACATGAATAATGGCGAAAACCCCAAGACAAGAACAATAAGTAAAACTGCCGGTATTCATTATGATCAGAATGGTCATCAGTAATCCCTAAACCCAAGAGGTCGTTTGGGGCTCCACAGATGACTTTACAAATGATAACGAGAGGTAGGGGTGGGGATGGATGGACGGTATACCTGTAGCATGGAATCCACCCTATATACAAGCTTGGTTTAAATGTGAACTTACTGAAATAAATAAACTCACCTTTGTTCACTGAAGAATATAGACATAAACCGGTATCCCGAACTGATAGCTTTATTCAGCAACAGTATATTGAAGTGGTAAATATATGATGCAAAGAGATTTATTTAGGTATTCTGTACAATCTAATGTTTCAAATCAAATACTGTAAATATCCGGTCACAAATATATTACAGTAAATATGTATCTGCATCCAGTAATATTCTTTTCATAAATATATCGCAACAATATAATGTTTAGTTATGATGTAATGATGTAGGCCAACTCAAACAGTACTAAGTATCGTATCAAACCATGTGACATCACACGCACTGGATATTTTGTGTTGACAAATAACTTGTCTTTTGGAAAATGTTCTGTTTATTTTGGAAGGACGCTTATTTTTGGTTTATAGTTATGAAAAATGTATAACATAATTTTACCATTTCAACTTTGAGACTATTTTGCGCAGAACAAATTAAATATATAGCGTCGGTCAAAATAAACGAAATTGTTCGTTTTTCTTTCTATCTAATAATTTCTACTGAAATAGCTAATAATTTCTACTGAAATCAAACTGTGATAAAAAATAATCTCAAATGGATACTAATTCAGTATTAAATTTATGAAACTCGTTAATAATGTCCAGCTTTTGGGAGCCTGGGCTCTCAAAAGCTGGCTATTTTTCTACTCGTTTCATAAATTCAATATTAAATCGTTACCCATTTGAGATCCTCTATATCTTGAACCACGTCTATTTTAATATTATATTTCAAAAGTACTGACATAGAACCGTCTGGACTTGATATCATTTTAATGGTTTTGATAAATCTTTATGGCTAATTTTTAAGAGAAATGCGTGTACTTATATTTATGTTTCGTTTCCCAATAGGAAACTGACAGAATCGAGTTACTGTATTTAGCGGTTTTGATAGGTGTTTAGGCAATTAAAAAATGATGTATGTATAAAAAATATATCCACACCAGTCCTCTCCAACAAACTACGGCAGAAGTCTCTTATAGGTCGATTTCAACTGCGAAAAGCGTATATCCTGACTGTCGTCGCATAATGCGCAGACAAGTCAGGGTCTGTATTTTTCGTTTTAATTATTACTACCAACAAACTACTTAGAGCTAGATCGTCCGGCGCATTATTTGACGGGTAATCTGGATTTATATCGATTGCAATAGAGTAAAGACACCATCTGTATCAGAACAAGCTGAAATATAAACATGGTTTTGCATTTTGCTAAGTGCAGTTCCTCATTATTTCAGAAAGTTCTGTTACAGGCACTTTTATGTTGACTTTTAATCATTAATGCAGAATTTATTGATTTATTGTAAAATGCAGGATGATACCAAAGTAAGTTTTATCCCTAAAAGTCCGTGGCAAGAAATGAATTTTTTTTTCTGAAGCAATTCAACTTTTCTGTAAGCATACAAGCTGCCATATAAATACTTTTACAGTTATTCTAAATGCACTAAAACCAGTATTAAATTTTAAATATACTCTTATTGCCGACATAAATTTGACTGACATGTTGTGCGAAAAAGAAGTAAAATTTAAAGTAAAATATTTGATGCAAGCATTTTCATTTATATATACTATAATAGCTGTATGCTTGGCATGATGCACTTAACACAAACGGCAGTAAATGAAACACTAGAAGTAACTATAAATGGAGTTAGAGAGCTTTTAAAATAAATGTTTTAAGGAACACTGCTCGAATACAGTTCTATATTTCCTTCATTTTTCTACAATTACGAAGAAATTCCGTGCATTAATTTATACGTTCTGATGCATCTTTCTAATGCGAGATTCAAACCTATCTTAATATCAGCATGGGCTATGGTGCATGTTCTGGAAATAGTTTGCATTTTAATGAACTGACAGGAATTTTGTATACGTGTTATTTTTTCAGAACCAAATATATCACGCCAGTTTGCATTCATTTATCACACTAAGATAAAACTCAAGACGCTGAACTCAAAACGAGTTTTAATTTATGTTTGTTTTAATTCTTCCTTCTCCTCAGTGCAAGTCATATTCCTTACCGGTTAACAAATCTCAAAGAAAAATTACTAAAATGTTTTATTCATTGTTCATGGGACTAAATTAAAATGCAATTCTTTGCAGATGATACTACAGTATAATGCAATTCATTGTTCACGGGAACTCATTATAATGTAATTCATTGTTCATGGGACTACATTATGATGAAATTCAAAGTTAACGGGACTAAACTATAATGCACTATTATGTGATTGGTTCAATATGTTAAAGGATAACCTTAAAAGTCTAATCAAAGGAAAGGTCAATGATAATTGAAGTTTGGGCCTCTTCTTTTTCTTATTGCTATTGTTTACTGCTGCGGCTGTTGGAAAATTAGAATTATATGTTTTTAATAAGGCTTTGTGAATGATTACGCATCTGTCAGGAATTTGATCCACGACTGCAGTCTTTTAGAGTTATCTGTACTCGAGCGACATGTTAAAGTCCTTGGCCAAGTGTTTTCGTTGTATCAGGGAAAGCTTTGTATTTTTATGTGGGCGCAGTTATTCCTGTTTGTTGCTGTTATTATTTATTTATTTATTTATTTATTTATTTATTTATTTATTTATTTTATTTATTACATTTGATAAATAATACTCGATACTGTAGGAATGCTCTAATGACTTGAATTACTAATACATCTTATATAGAGTCACGAGCATTGGATTTTAAAATTGAAACAAATTTAACTCGCCTGACCAAAGTTCCAAGGTCTCACACAGAATTTCCCCACAGTTCCAAGCCATATTCTGCCGGTCTCCTTTAACACATACTCCTGTCTTTGTGTTTCCTCTTCCAAAAACACGGGATCCTCTGCAAGAACGAAGACAAAATTGAAAATATAAATTCTCTATTGGCCCTACGACACGCACACACACACACACACACACACACATTAAAATCGTTTCGCATATTGATTTGGTTAATAATATACAACCGATCAAATAAAAGAGGATTTGTTATGGTTACATTTCAATGCATTTAAAGATTATTTATTAAAGTATGTGCGACGTTTTAAATTATTTATTCACCTATCAGTAAAGCAGTGATATGTTTCAGTAGAAATTCTTTTTCTTCTAGACCGTTTATACTTTCTTGTCTTGTTCCCTATGATATACTAGTATTTCAGTTTTTAGTTGCTGTTCTGAAATTACGCTTTATAAACAAAATTCCTCAAGGGACTAACGCTATACTGTCTGAAATGAATTTCAAGGAGAGTTCAAGATAAAACTGTTTCTTCATTCAACTGTTGACTATTGAAAATATTATGAGGATGTTGTGTCATATTAGATGTACGATTGGCACAATTTTCCTTCAGGACACGTCATTAGAAGACTTTTTTAAAACAAAAAAAAAAAACTCACTCAAACGTGACTATTAATTCAGGAGAATTAGCTACAAG
Organism: Potamilus streckersoni; assembly: GCA_016746295.1. Lineage (NCBI taxonomy): Eukaryota > Metazoa > Mollusca > Bivalvia > Unionida > Unionidae > Potamilus > Potamilus streckersoni. Next base: position 665,039 of record JAEAOA010001626.1, read on the forward strand.
ATTTTCGATATGTTCATTGTGGCAGCGATATTGAATGTCTTTGAGGCACCATTTTCATTTAGGACCAACTAGATATAGCAAAACGTCTTTTGGTTAAAACAGTACATCAATATGACCGTCAATTATGGAGAAGTAGCCTAACAAGATTTCAAGATGGCCTCCATTGTCGAAAACAAATGGATGCCATATCGTTATCATTTTCATTTATGACCATCTAGAGACACCATAAGAAGCTTTCTGATAAAAATCCCATGTCTGATGAGAATCCCATATCGGTAAACTTTTCATTCATAAGCAGTAGCGACAAGAAGATTTTCACGAGAACATCCACATTCGAGGATATCGGCACCTTTTAGATTCAGGACCAACTATATGTATATAGGAATTAGTCTTCTGCCGAAAATCATATGTCAATATGACTTTCTTTATTAAGGGGTGCAGCAATAATAAAAAGTCCATAATTGCTATACTGGATGTAAAATCAGCACCAATTTCGTATATGAGAATGTAGATGTCCTAAGAAGTCTTTTGTTTGATGAAAACTCAACCATTTTCATTTAAATTTAAGTAGTGAAAACTCCATTTTTATATAGCCATCCATTAATGTTCCTCGAAACGGCCGCTATGGTGGCCATACTGGAACTCCTTGCGGCAATATATTCATTTAGATCTAACAAGACGTCGCAAGAAATATTTTGGCGAAAAACCTATGCCAATATTGCTCTCTGTCTAGGAGGAGTAGCAATAAAAAAAATTGGAAGATGGTTGTATTGGTGGCCATCCTGGAAGTCAGGTCGGCACTATTTATATTTGATAGCAAATAGATTTTGGTATGACCGTGTTCATATATTTTCCTGGCAATCTTCAAAGTAGTTTGGAAGAAGTAACCATTACAAATTTGTGCCAACCGATGGACGTTGAGATTCGGATGATGGACAACAGACCAGTCCGTCAGCTCTTTTTGTCTTTGACCTGTAGAGCTAGAATACCACTTTTACCTGGATTTTTACGTGGATTTTTTCCCGATGCTCTGCTCGTATTTAAATTTTGCGGAATATGTAATAATAAAATTCTCTCTTTCCGCCTTGGATTACGAAGAAACTACTCTTAAAACATAATAGTAGAAAGACAATGGAATTGTTTATTACAGCACAATATATATATATATATATATATATATATATATATATATATATATATATATATATATATATATATATATATATATATATATATATATATATATATATATATTGTGCTGTAATAAACAATTCCATTGTCTTTCTACTATTATGTTTATATGTGTGTGTGTGTGTATGGGGGGAGGGAGGGAGGGAGGGATGAATGGATGGATGCAGGCAGGTACGTACGTAAGTACGTATTTGTATTATAAGCTTGGCCATATACCAAAATACATCTTCAGGCAAATTATTTTCTGATGCTAAGAAATGAAATATAACTTGTTTACAAAATGAAAGTAGATTTGGGTTCCAATATTGTCTCAAACGAAATTCAGATGCAAACCCCGAGTCCATCAAGTTACATTCAATGCATGTATTTTTTCAATGTTTGAGCCACCGTTGCAAAGATACAATAACCGGTAATGTCTGCAAAGCATCTAAAAGTTTCAATTATTATATCAATATTGACATTGGCGATGACTAAAAAGTTTAAATTTTGTATGTAAAAAATATACCTTGGCACCAGGGATTAAATAAGATATAGACGTCATCATTATGTCGATATCTGTACTTCTCTATCGTCCCATCCTCTGTCACGTGAGTTGTTTCTACAAATAGGTGGTAGCGTCCTACGATTGCGTCATGCGCAGTCATCACTTTCAGGTTAACCTTACGGTCTTCAGCACTAAGCAGCTGATAACCCCACTGAGAGTTATTAAGGTTTGTATCCATTTTGACTGGTACAACTGTGCCCTTACTCTGTCGCGGCTGACTTCCTTGAAAACAGAGACAAAAAGACACAAAATAAATAAATATTATTACGCAGGTGATGTTTATGAACGGCAGTATAAACATTAAACAATGTTTGTAACAGGAGCTATGCACGCGTGGTGTGGTGAAGCAAACGTTGTAAGTTCTCTTTTATCCCTATTTCTACGTGTCAGAAACGGATGATTCGAGCTCCTATCTGCCAAAAACTACAGAGGTCAATTAGACATTATCCTTATAATTTCATGCTTGTAGAATAATTGCTGGCTGGTGATTGCTTGATAAGCTGAGACCAACATTTCAGGTGATGTATAAAAAAACCCTACATATAGACTTACTTCTCCATGGATCACTCTTTTCTTTTCAAAGGCTTGTAAACGTTTCTTCTTAAAACTAAAATGTCTTTCTTTGGTTTAAGATATTTGATTCAAGTGAATAATATTTTTAATAATTCATGCTTTGGGAAGAGGAGTGTTGATGTCAAACGATTCATTTTAATCATTCCGTGTTCTTACCATTTTAAGCGAAATCCTATCCTGAATATCTTAATTTATTACGGAATCTTTTTGCCTTTTTTTCAATAGTTTTAACTCATTAGTTTCAATTTCCAAAACTACTGTTGGGAACTGCGGTACCTCAGTGGTTAGTGTACTGAACTCGAGACCGAAAGAAAGCGGGTTCGAATCCTACAACCGGACCAGAATGGATCGACTGCTCTGGTGTGTCCTTGAACAAGGAACTTTGCTCCAACTGACTCTGTACTAAATAACCTACTTGTTTTATTAAGCCCTGAAGCACCAAACCAAACCTGAATTATTGATTATTGGGACCTCGTCACATTTGGCCGTATCTGTTGTCTTTGCTCAACAAATTGACATCAATAATAATGAACTGTCTTGGTCTGCAATTATCTACAGCGTATTATAAGGGTAAAATTAATGTTTGCAACAATTAACTGCATTCTCTGCTGGGACCATAATCCTATGTCAAAGTTCTACATCAGAGTTTTTCAGAATTAGCTTTCGTGTTTTAAATGGCACTTACCATTTACATAACAGGCAGCGTTATGTAAGATTTTCATCTATCACAGAAGGTAAAGAGAGGGCCTCGTACCAGCATTTCCTTTTGCTTGTTGTTTTCTTTAATTTGTCGAAAACCATAATTCCAGTTTAGAAATTCAGTGTACAAACTTGCAACTTTAGTATTTGCCAATATAATGACTACTATTTTATTCATAATTAGAATTGCTCTGTTATGTGAGATGAGTATCGTGCACGAGGAATTGCCATGGCTACCTACAAAACAGTGGTGTTCAGTTCAGATAGTAATGACTAACTTCAGGGAAGTGTCAAAGCAGGTGGCAAGACCACATTATAGCAAGCGCGGAGTAACCAAAACACCCCTTGCAGTCCATCGTAGATTTGATCCATCATCAGTTGTTTGTTTTTTCTTGTCGTAGACTATAAGAAACATAGTCAAGTCTGGCCAAATGTATTTGAGAATGGATAATATGGCTCATATTTAATTATGCATATTACTTTTATTTTTCATTACTTTTATTTTTCAGAAAATAACTTACATGACTAAATCGTCATAGATAAACATAAGCTTTGGATGATTTTGTTATATTTAGTTCCAAAGTACACCACATTTTCAAATGAAAAAAAAATACAGCCAATTTCGCAATAATTGAAATACGTCAAAGCCATTTTGCTAAGATACTGTTAAATAGGACAGACCAAGATTGAATGTGCAGCATACGATGGCATGTCTGGGTCTAAAGTGTTAATGTTAGTTGCAAATACGGTGGGTATGTACCTGTAACGAACTTGAGAACAATCGTGTCATCTTGCCTAGAGAAGGTCCTGTCGAAGATGATGCTTAAGTCAAAAGCTTGTCCTCGTCTCAGTAACAGGTTGGGGATCTCATACTCCTTCGTGCGATGGGCAAGTCTATTTAGATACCGATTTAGATCCACCGATTTTGGTTTCAGCTGCCCCTCTATAATAAGAATAATTTGTCGATGTAGCACAAAGGTAGAAATAATAGCATTGGGGGCTAGTTGTAGTAGTAGTAGTAGTAGTAGTAGTAGCAGTAGCAGTAAAAGTAGTAGTAGTATAAGCAGCAGCAGTTGTAGTAGGAGGAGAAAAGCAGTAATCGTATCAACTATGGTGCTACTACTATTACAACTACTACGAAATTAATAATAATAATAATAATAATAATAATAATAATAATAATAATAATAATAATAATAATAGCGATAAAACTGGAGATGATTGTAGCAGCAGTAGTATTATTGATGGTGGTGGTATTTGTAGCAGCATCAGTTGCTTTAACATTTAAAAGCAATCCAATAAACTATTGATGGTTTAACCTTTTCAAGAAACCACAAAAAGCATTGCTGGAAAGGTGGCGATGAGAAAGACGAAAATATGGACGTGGCTACAATCATAAAACGAAGCTCAGAACTACAATAAATACATTTAAAAGAAAGTCTTCAAATCAATAAATGTATCCTGTACTTCGATAGGCACGCGATTTGTTTTCAATTGTTATATTTTTCAATGTCATGTAGCTGTTCGAAACAAAAATATTTTAATCAAATCATAAAAACGAGCAAACTATATATTTCATGATTAAAGACAATAGCCACTAGTGGATGACTCTAGAAAGGAGCTAAGATGTGATAGCCAATAAAAATAATCTAAGATGATATAGCTAATAAAAGTATTTTAAGACTTGATAGACAATAAAACTAAGATTTGATAGGAAATAGAATTATACTAACAGCGGAGAGCCAATAAATCTAACCTTAATCCGATAGCCAAAAGTGTTAATCTAAGATATAATAGCCAATAAAGCTGCTGTAAGATATGGTAGCCAGTAAAGCTATACTAACATCAGATTATCATAAGATCTGATGGTCAATAGAGCTTTACTAAACTTAGCCCAAAAAGTTTTACATTAGACAGCCAACAGAGTGATACTTAACTTAGATAGCCAACGAAAATATACTAAAATTATACAGCAAATAAAGTTATGTTAAAATTAGATAGCCAACAATGCTTTACTTAAATTAGATAGCTAACAAACTTATACTAAAATTAGATAGCCAGAAAAGTTATACTACAATTAGACAGCCAACAAAGTGATTCTAAAATTAGACAGCCAATAAAGTTGTACTCAAATTAGACAACCAACAAAGTCAGACTAACATTCGATAGCCAATACAGCTGCACTAAAATAAGATAGCCGATACAGATATACTAAAATTAGATAGCCAACAAAGTCAAGCTAAAATTAAATAGGCGATAAAGTTCTACCAAAATTCGATGGCCACAAATGCTAATTTAAGATCATATTGGCCATGAAGCTATTCTACATGAAGATAACCCAATAGAGCTGTACTAATATTAGATAACCAGTTAATCTATACAAACTTCAGATAGCCAGAAAACCAATACTATGATTAGATAGCAATTTAACTATATTGAGATTAGATACCCAGTAAAGCCATTTGAAAACTATACATCCAATAAAGGTACACTAAAATTAGACAAGCCAATAACACTATACTATCATTGTTGCAGACGAACAATTATCGTCAGATTCTGCTCGTCTTTTAATCTCGCGGAAAAGCGAAATAACGACCTAGATATTTGTGTTCATTTATTTGAATCTTTTCTAATCTCCTGTTCTTTGTTTACGGCCATTGATTAAAAGCAATATCTTCATCTTGCAAAGTCAAGCAACTCTAGTTGAATCGAACAGTGACGATAAGAACGTATCGGCATTGATAGGATAAGAATCTACGAAAGACATTTATTAAGTAAATGAATATAAAGACGCTCCACATCTGCAGTTGAATAAACACGACCGTAAAAGACGGAGATGTAAGCCTCTGAACTCGGTCTGAAGCAATATCTTTGACAAAAAGAATGTGGGTAGATAAAAAAAAATCATTTTAAGATAACAGCAAGACTATTATAGTTTGATAGAAACTTGAACCAAACTATAGAAACTTAGATATTTGAAAATATTATAATATGAAAATATACTGACAAGAAGCCATCCATTATCTTGCAAACAAATTTTTAGGCTTGAAACCCCAAAATGAATGTGCTACTTTAAGACTTTCATCCAATGTTATCTGGGGAAACCTTTAAAAGTCTTGCTGGCATTTCATACTAGATGGAACACTTTAATCCGCTTCTCTTGAAACAAAGTTCAGATTGCAGTGTACCAGCTTTTTTCTTCCGATTAAAATATTAAAAGCAAATACAATCACATTAATCGAAAGTGCGTAAACATGTTGTACTAAATCAATAATTGAAATGTTAGGTTTTAGTTTACGGCATGACAAAAACTGCAATCGCTGAGAGCCATTGAAAACTACGGCCTCGATTGCAAAAGCTTCCAAACGTATCAACCCTTGAGTTTGTTCTCTGGCAACATATTAGTCGACGTGATTGAAACAACCACCTTCAAAAAGAACACGACGTTGATACCTTCTGAAAAGGTACTCTAGCAGACTCGTCCAAATAACGTTCTTTGTATACAGGTGATCGCCTTATAGCTGCCAAATATTGAAGTGAAATATGGAAGAGGTTCATCGACTGTCTTCATAAGCATTTGATCTCTTTGTATGTGTCCGCTGAAGTAGATTTCAGAGAAGAACAGAGTGAAAAAATATAAACAGGAATTTTATTTATCTCTTTGTCGTAAAGTGACATCGGAGGACACGAAATAGTTCAACATCTAATAAGAAACAATTTGTCAATAAATATACCTTTTCCTATAGTCGACAAATATTTAATATATGTATTCCTTTTTTAAGTTCTGAAGCTGGAGTTCCGAAACCAGGAAGGAAAAGGAACCATTCTGGATACTCCGCCTTAGAACATTGAAACCAAGCGGTCTAAACCAAGAAGACTAGAAAAAGAAAACTATGCACTAGTAGAATGTAACTTTTTCTAAATTTTCTTAGTATCCTTCAATTTTTTACTATAATTATAATTTTTACTATAACTATAATTATAACCGGTATAGAATCAAATATCCGGGATATAATCTGCGTTACATAAATGTACAAAAAAGTAAAAATAGATGTCGCTTTTGCTTGTAGACTTTTAGGGAATTATACACAGTTTTCACAGTTTTCAGTATCCGCAACAAGTCTTTACAAGCTGGTTGTATTAATAGTTTTACCTCATGTGGAGACAGCCATGTTTACAAACCTGTTTACATAGATGTTTACAAACACAACGTTTTTGTGTTTATTTGTTTGTCTTATATATGTTTTGTATTTGCCTTTAAAAAAGACTCATTAAGAGTCGAAAGCGCTCAGGCTAGTTAGTTACTAGTTTCGCACTCTTCGTCGTCAGTTTATTGCATTTATTTTAATCAATCCCTGACACACGTGATCCCTTGGTGATTCAGTGCGCTTGAAAGGGTTGTTATTTGCCATATAATTTGTATTCTTATATATATATATATATATATATATATATATATATATATATATATATATATATATATATATATATATATATATATATATATATATATACCTTCACAAACATCTATCTACCGAAGCATTATACGACGGCTGATCACAGCCAATGCAGTTAACACATATACACTAGTATAGACGGTATTAGCGCTTAAAATTTATTTTGAGTTTTTAAATTTGCGTAAATTTCATTTTGGAAACATGAAGCATTATTAATCTTTGGGAAGATTGTCAGTCTAAGTAGCAAGTCATGCTGCGTGTCGGTGAAACAATTAGCTTCCCCAAAACAGAAAGTAGCAATATTGGTTAACAGCACAACTTATTGATGTGGAGTCAACGATGTTGTACTATGTGGGGAAACTGACCTTGTGTCTTTGTCAAGCCACAGAAAATAGAAATATCAAAATAATCAAGAGTGAAAGTCTTGTGAATCATTGCTTGTGATAAATTTCCTGCTTCAACATAATTTCATTTTTACTGTACTAATTATTCAGTGATTTTACTCGTCATTATTACTAAAATTATAAAATGATTATTTGGAGGGTTGGTGGGAGGGGACATTTCGCTATTTTTGACAAGAACGTTTTCTACGTCATGAATTTGTTTAATGATAAACATTATTTGACTGAAAGCCTGACACATTTTGAAGCATGATTTAGTATATGATTAACGCGCAGTTATTTACATCATGTTTATTGTATGATTAACCTACAGTGTTATTTACAGCATGTTTATTCTATGATTGTCGTAGTGTTATTTACAACACGATCGAAACCGCAACAGGATGAAACGGATAACGCCTTGAAAAAGAAAAACATTCAAACACCATTAACCTCAAGCTGTTTGCTTGGTAACGTTCACTGATTTACTTAGAATCAATCGACAGCTTATAGATCATATAATAACAGTTTTATCTTGTAATTCTAAAAAAGCCATTACATGGATATCCGGAATGTTATTAACTGGAAAGATCGTTTTTTGAAAAGGAAACTCTCATTAGTTCTCGGCCATTAGAGCAAATATCCTTGGCAGTAAAGAAACGATGTCAATCAATCCTACCAATAGACAATTGGTCGCAGACTTTGACATATGCTGAAATGTCCTGAAAAATCAAATTTGCCTTCAGTATATTGTTTTGGTAGTTTCAATAGGCAAACTGGCAAGGGAAATTACTCTTATGGCATAAACCTACAACACAATGCTTGTCTAGGATAAGGTATAGTTGAAAATTCTAATATATTTCATATGAACCTAAATCGCCAATTATCTTTACAAAATATTTTTTTAAAAAAACATGTTATATTTGTTCTTTACATTATAGCAAGAAGAAAAACTTCCATGACAGAGTCCAGAAAAGCAGAAATGTTACTTCCAAAAATATAATTGCCAATAGATTCTTTGGGAATCATATATCCGCCAGCAACCCCATAACCGAATGAGGAATTTTTCAGGCTGCAAGTCTCGTACTGAGCGAACGAAACACCTGCGTGGGTGTGGCTTGATAGACCATGTTTCCCCTATATTCAAGGACCTCAAAACAGCAGTTGTTTTCATCTGAAAGTTTTTCAACAGTATTTCAACTCTAATCACCTAATGTCCACACATTTCGAACCTCTACTTTCACACTTGCATGGTTTTTCTCTTGTTTCACATTAGTTTGACTCATTAGTAATTTTTTTGAGCTGAAGATTAGTACTTCATGACATGTAATACAAAAACCAATATATACGCCAAGAATTATTCCTATCTAAAATTACTAAACATGTATACCTAAAATTATCCAAAGAACTCATTATGTTAACAAATTGAGGAATATCTATTTAACGAATCTAATCGCTGCTGTCATGAAGTCTCGTGAATACTGCATATTATGACGTTTGCTCCTAGAAATTGGTTAATTGATCAGATTGAGAAATAGCTTCCCAACACCGACTCCCATAATTACTCAAATTTAACAAAGTTATAAATAGAAACGTGAATACAAATAGCACATGCCTTAGGTTTATTACAGTGTTTATTACTGGCCTTTGTAAAACAAAACACACGCACACAAACACACACACATTGTATGTGCGATATATATTGAAGATTAATACAGTCGTCTACATTAATCAAACAACTTGACCTTCTCCAGGCAATAATAACCAAGAACGATATCTACTGACGACATTTGGCATTGTAATATTGTCTATTTTTTAAAGTGCAAAACGTTTCGGAAAAGAACATGATTTTTCTTTCTTGATGGGACCACTCCGGTGGCTTAAGTGGTTAGAGAGTCCGCCTCAGATGCGGAAGGTCGCGGGTTTGAACCACGACCGCTCAGCATTAAGAGGTTAGTTTTAGGACTTAGTGATGGAATAATGTGACTGGGTGGGATATGATGCCATAATGCGGAGCATGATGTCACAGTGCTAAACACCACAGTAAACTGCCACTTTACAGACATCGTAGTGATAGGAACGAAAAATTATTAAAGCTGCGTTAAAACTACTCACGCGCACACACATCTCTCTCTCTCTCTCTCTCTCTCTCTCTCAACTGTAATAAAGCTAGGTCGTAACAAATGGCTCTAGTTGTTGTTGTTGTAGAGCTTAACACCATTGTTTTCAGCACAAGATAGGCTATACATAGCGGCCAGTATAAATGGTGGAGGAAGAACCCGGGAAAACCACAAAGAACCAATGACCCACGAGAAGCCACTGGCAAGCTTTCTCACATACCCACATAGGCCGAACCAGAGGCTCAATGTCTCTATTTAAGAAGAGCTTTATTTACCCGAAACAGCTTAGTCAGAAATTAGAATTCAATGCAATTTACTCTACGTCAGTTTAACATAACATTTTATAAAACTTTTAGAAAAATTAATTATGTTATGAAGCCATGAAAAAATCATTTGAATATGCGTAAGTTGTAAACCCGCATCATCTGATTGAGGGCGGGGATTTTTTTAACTTTATATCCTACAGCATGTGCGTTGTGTGGACTAGCAATATTTCCAAGAGTCATTCCGAAAGCAATTAAAACCCCAAGGCCATTTTGCAACATATTTTAGTTTATCATATATGCATTTATGTTATGGTTGAAAATATTGAATATAAAATGTGGACTTCACAACAATCGTAACATGTACAGTTCGTCTTCTGCTATTAAATACTGCTTTAAATTCCTGTTGTTTTTATATTATGAAACTTTATTCGATATAATGTGAGCGGCAACAATTCGCGATATATTAATGGTTTCTTTTATGATGCCAATTGCAAATGCAGACTCCTAGCTTGGAATTGTCCTTGAAAGAACTATCTGATATAGAAAATATAATTTATTCTCAACTTAAAAGCAAAATAAAACATCAAAATGTGAAAGAAAATAAAGGCACAATACTATTCCAATTGTAGAATAAATGGCTACAAATTCTACTACATGTTTTAATCGGTGGCAAGATGGAGAAAAAAAAAACGCCTTCGGTTTTTTTTCAGTTTCTCTTAGATAATTACTCGTATTGCATTGAGAGTTAAGATCTCACTCTGGTGTTCGAAATTTTATTATTTTCTTTTTCGTGTTGGCAATTAACATTAGCTGTCTTGAGCCATAATGTCAGAACTAATTTGGAGTTTTGTGCGACAAAACTTTAAGTAATTTAGCGAAGAAAATACAGGAGATCTTGATTGCAACAGCGACCAGCCTTAACAGAGGAAGATCGAAACTTAAATAAATATTTTCTTGAAAACAAGTATACAATATGCAGACTGTGTTTCACTTGCGTCCACATAAAAACTACGTACGTCAATTCATTATTTTATTGCTATAAGCTGTTATGTATATTTAATTTGTATTATTTGTTGGCTTTTCTTAATAATTATATGAAATGTACATCTGTCTTTTGTACTTGTCATTTGTTCAAAATCAAGCTAATGGTATACCTAAACAGTGACATTTAGTTTGTAAACAACATAATACATAGCTAGATCCGAGGAAGTAAACAGAAATTAAAATCGATAATCGCAAAGAGGTGGAAGGGAGAGGATGGGCAAATACAATCTTTATAATAAATTACGAGATAAATCTGTCTCGTATTTTAAATGCTTAACACACAAATTCAAGTAGTGAACATATTTTCTTATTACTTGAAGTTAACAATATACTGTACTTGTGCATGGATGGTTTATTCCAGATGTATTTTGAATTAAGTTTATACGAAAGTTAACATAAACAAGGCATACTAAAAGAAAATGATATTTATCTTCAGTATCACGGCTGTCACAGAGCATACAGTATGTTTCAAATCTACTGATTATATTGCTTCCATATCTTCCTGATTCAAGCATGCGATATCTTTCACTTCTATGGATTCTATTGCTTCCATGTCTTCCAGATTCAATTCTCAGATATTGTGAAGGCATTTGGAATTTTGTCAAAGCTGATTGAATTTTATGGTTACACAAGAATGTTAAAAAAATCTTTGGGGTCGAAATCAGTCTTTATATGAATCTATATAGGAAACTGTTAGTTAGAAATTTGCAATGTGTGACTCGTGTCTGATATCAAAGCATTTCGCTCAAAAACTAGAATAAGCTTGGAGCAATTTACAAATCAGGAAACATTCACACCTCACTAAAACTAAAACTGTTTAAAATACTTGTAGAAGTGTAACCTAGATTATACTTTTATTTGATTCATTTTCAGTATACAGCTGCCATTATGCAGAGCTCATATAACTATTTTATAACATTTAATTATAAACCAAAATTGGACTTAAAGCCTGAAGCATTTACATGCGATTCTTTCAAGTTCACCATATACACTGACATCAGAGTAGATGTTTTTTTTTACATGTAACGCATTTAAAAGATTTCGTTCTACTCGTTCAGTGTCGATAGCCTGGTGAAATCCCATTCCTCTGAAGTGTAATTAAAAATTGGAACAACAAAAATACCAAAAATCTTCAAAAACCTTTAGTAACATTTGTTCAAATTACAAATAAGCAAATTTCCTAAAGTGCTTTATCAGCCAATATCTACTGAGCTTAGGAAATTTTTCATTGCTCGAGAAAACAAGACTATGATAGCAGAAAATTTCAACCACGTCAATATTAGTCTTGTCTTAATGGGCTTCCTTTTCTAAAGACCATAAATTTAGTTTTATCAAGAATAATATTTATAGTACATTTATTACAGTCGTCGTGCAAATTTTCCAGGAGTTTTTTGTAAATATTTCTGAGAATAAAGCTAAATCTTCTGCAAAATGTTAAAAATAATGACAACTCGTCTAACTCTATACCAATAGCTGTGTTTTTCAAGATCTTCAATAAATAACTAAAACAGTATCATGCCACATTACATTATATGAAACCTACTCTGTACACAGAAAAGGTACTACGAATACCCCGATGTGAAACACGCGATTTAACTATCCTGTGCTAAGAACGAAGAACAATTAACATTTTTCCATTTACCTAATCTATAACCTTCAACTGCAAATCATTTTTATAAACACCATCAAATACCATTTTAAAATCAGAAAAAACTGCATAAAATCTTCTGCCTTGACTAAAATATTTATTAATCAAATAATGCAAAACAAATAAAGCATCAGTAGTTCCACCGCCGTTCTAGAAACCAACTGGTGTATCCGATAGTGAGTCAAGTTTGTCCGCCCTGGTCAAATCTTTCATTTAAAATATTAGTATAATTTGGAAAAGCAAATTGGTCGGTTAATACCTCTATAATTTCGTTTATTACAAGGACACCGGCTTTGCATATTTCTCCCTCGTCCCATTATGCAGAAAAGTACATTAAATATGTTACATGTATGGGGTCTAAGTATCTTCAATCACTATTGTACATGTTAAAATTATCTTCAATCAATATTTTTGAAACAGAAAATCATGATCATGTTGGATCGAAGTTTTAAGATTTTTAAAAGCTTTTATAATTTCATCCTCTTAATTGATATAGTTCTTCAAACATTGTAATGTCTCTGTCGGTCTGCCTGTCTGTCTGTCTGTCTGTCTTCTCTCAGAGTGACAGAGAGCTTGAAACATATAGGAAACATAAGCAACATATGTTTCTTTCTCTTTATTTTTTCCGAAGATTCATAATTGGTCCAAATAACGCTTGTAACAACCATTCACTAGAAAACCATACTTTATTTGATTTGGCCCTATAATCATTAAAGTAAACGCTTTCAATATTTTCACTGTACTATATTCCAGGCCATTTAAAATATCCCTAAATTTTCTCACAGCTGTATCTATAATGTTCGGGGTCATGAGCAGAAACAGTTGATGTGCAAATGTCAAATTGGGCCGGGTTGCTTAAATGTTGACGGAATGCAGCAGCGTGTTGCAGATCCCATTTGCAGGTAATTTTTATCTATTTGGCGTTAAAGTAATGACAAAAAAACTACATTTTAAAGCAAACTTAAATAATGAATGATCAGAACTGGTTATAATATTGTGGACATAAAAATCGGAAATTAATAAAATTAGTACCATCGGAAAGTAAAATATAATCTATAATACTATGTCCACGAGGGCTATATATAACTTTACCAATCTCAAGATTCCTGAATAAAGCCTACCAATACCTATTCTCAGTCGAGTTCCTTAACACAAATCAAGCAAATATATATATATATATATATATATATATATATATATATATATATATATATATATATATATATATATATATATATATATATATATATATATAGATATATATATATATATAGATATATATATATATATATATATATATATATATATATATATATATTTATATATCGATATATATATATATATATATATATATATATAGATATATATATAGATATATATATATATATATATATATATATATATATATATATATATATATATACACACACACATAAATCATGCCTAGTGATCTGTGTTAATTAGAGGATTCAGCTAAATTGGGACACCCTAAAGAAACTGTCATACGTTCCAGCATCTACTGTGGGGATTCTTTTCTTATTTAAAAACAGAGGTCCATCTACACAACTACAACAACTATAAACAACCCTTGGTATCTGCAGATCCGTGGAGCCACATGAAAAATGTATAAAAGCAAAAACTGTACAAAAATGTGAGTACTGGCAATATTTAAACAGACTGCAAATTTTGCCTCTTATTAACTTACACAAAGGCAAAATCTTATTCAATTTGAATAATCTCAAATTTGTGTAAAGGAAAATGATGAAGTCAACAAGAAGTGTACAAAACATTTAAAATATTTAGTCATCTACCACCTTCAGTAAATCAGTCACGCAGACTGTCTCTTTTGTTCAAATTATCAATACCATCAATATACCACTTTAACTTATGCATTTAATAAGAAAAGTACACGATCTTCAACCAGTGCAGAACGTTCTAAGGATTGTATATTTTTTTACAAGAATATTCAATTTAATTTACCTATTACAGATTTTTAACGTCGTTACTTTGTTGTTAATTTTGCTGCCGTTATTGTTATCGCCCTGAATGTTAACGTTTTCTGAAGGTTTGATCTAACCCAAAATGTGTGTTCAATTTTTAATTTTTGCATTGTTCGAACTGTAGGTTTACTTGGTACCAGTCGGGCTCTATTTAGTTGAGGTATCATAATGTGCTACTATACACACACAAATGAACCCGTGCAAATTTGATCAAAATTTTGTTATGTTTATGAAGCTTTCCCTTTATGAGGAATTAGTAACAAAGTATTTCTTCCCAAGCCTGTGTGTGCAATAACCCCTACTTCAGTTTAGATAATCATAAAGGAGTATAGCGATTACAATGAATGCCAACTTGTACATTTTACATGATTTTTGACTGCTTCTTACCTGGGTGTATCGTAGCGCTTTATACTCCGGGAACACAAAATAATGTGGTTTGTAATTATATATCATATTAAATAACATTAATATACAATTGTAGTAATCATAATAACAATCTTGCGAGTTTAGATTGCTTGGACCCTGAGTTATGTAAACATGTCAACTTTTCAAAAAGTTATAGACCAATATTTCACAAATGAGTATATCTCACTTTGACCGTAAGAACGGAAATACTCAACCTTCTAAGATTTTACAGGTTACTATGGTTACAATACTCGTTATTACATGAAACCTATACATAAATCGCAAACTATTTGTTATTCATGAAATAATTGGACGAAAACTTTTAAATAATCACATTACCTTTGTTTTCATTTCCGGTAAAGCACTTCAGCATTTTGAGTACCTCCAACCGAAGACAAACTTTTCATTGATTCTGATCAAATTACTGTCGTATCCAGTGTTTGAAGTCTTTACTCCGACGCAGTCACGATTGTAGTTAAGATGCGACGAATTTGAAATAAAATAACTGAACAACATAAGCATCATCTTTAGCTATCAAAGATCAGCTGAGTAGTCCTGGAGACTTATTTGTGTTGTTTCAGACTGCTTTTCGTCAGTTTGTGGTATTTGTATTTCTCTCCTTCTAAAGCTGAAGATCAATATAAAAGTTTTCTTTGTCTTGGCCTTAGTGCAAGCTATTAGCTTCAGAATGATGTATCTATCAAACGGTCATGTTTCCAGGGTAACGGAGGTAAGTTCAATATTGTATACCTTGTGAAACATTTCCACAATTTCATAGGAAATCATAAAGAGACAAATACGTCCGTGTCGAGCGTATTTCATTCCTTCGTTGGTATGATTTCCAGCCTACTCAGTTTTTATAAGAAATACACGTATTATCAACTTTACACGTGGAAATCCTTAAAATAGATATGTTGAAATCGAGGTTTTGGGATCAAGGTAGCATTATTTTCCTTTATCGCTACCGTGAAGTTCTGTTCATAAAGCAGTCTATATAATCGGATGAAACAACAGCCTACGAATTAGCAAGAGAGGTAAGTATATGTATGTTTTCACAATGCATATATCTGCCCCGTTCGTTTTATAAAAAAAAACCTGCTGGTATTCGAAACATTAAACTTCTTCAACAAAACATTATGAATGTAAAATATTCTAGCCAGTTCTGCCTCCTGCTCATTTATCTCGTCATGGCACTAACTCATTTCCAAGTACCAGGGTGCCAGCATCTATACGCACTATTCAATTTTTAATCGAGAAATTTTTTTGCCTCTGTTATTAATGGACAAGTAGCTAACAAGTAATAATTGTGTCTTGGCTATCGATCTGGCAACTAATGTAAGAACAGAAATTAGATATAATAACTACAGTCTTGCAGAGAAAACTGAGCACGCATTTCCAATGTTGTCTATATGTTTCAGACAGCTGAAGGAAGCACATGATGCCATATTTAAGTGCATAACGTCGTCTGCGTGTTATATATGACACAGATGAATACATTTATGCATGGGTGGTCTTTATTTTTTATTTTAAAGTTGATACAGAGAACGGAATGTCAAAAACAATCATTTTTGGAATGAAAACAGGAAATTATACCAACATCTGAAGTAAATATATACTTATAAATTAGGACACCTCTAATGTAAGACACCTACAATACTGACTGTGCATTGTATATTATCCTCTATAACCATAAATTGACCAAAGAACAATCACCTAAGATTTTATGACGTCTGGAATCTAATAAAAACTACGACGATAAATTAGCTCAATGTGTACATTATGACTCATTGCCTATATTATCATCTTATTAACGATATAATATCGTGCAATCGAATTGTATCAGATAGTAAATACTTGAGTGTCAGTCCACCACTGAAGATTAAAGTCTGCAATAAACGAGAACATATTCGAAGTAATGGAATAATAACACGCAAACACGCCAGTGTCTTCATTATCTTTTGTGTTTCGGAATCAGGAATGAACGTGTGTAGGTCATCTTCGCTAGGCAAGGTACCGATAAATATCTACACTCTGGTAATCGAGTAAATATTTCTATTCTTTGGGTCTGTGAATTTCATTGGATGCAGCGGCAAGCCACCGCATCTAATCAAAATTCGATTTTTCAGATTTGAACACTGTTCCTACGAGATCGAACTAAGGGAGCACGTATCTTGAATGGACTGACAAAAAAGCACTTTTTAGTGCCAGTCCCTGTTTGCACAGGTACATTTCACCCAAACAGACCTGTAATGGTTCCACTTTGTACATAGTCATACTTTCGATATTAAACTTACAAAATATCCTTTTTAGGTCACATGCCACCAACGTTTTCGGTCGATGTACAATGCAGCACGCTTTTGGTTAGTCGGAATAATAAGGGAGGCAACAGATGAAATCTAATAGATGTTGATTGGGCGAATCACCGATACAGCTGTTCGATCCGCCAAAGTGTAGATAGGGTTATCGGATTGGCTAGCGAAGATGAGGGTAGAATTATGTCCTTGAACGAAAGCGATAGTAAGAGTTAACACACACACACACACACACACACACATATATATATATATATATATATATATATATATATATATATATATATATATATATATATATATATATATATATATAACCTTCATGGCTTAAAACTAACATATACCTCATGGCTTGGCACGATCAGCCCATTGCATTTAATATGTCATGCAGCAACTGGATGAGCACAAAGACAAAGTAGTCGACATCAAGTCCATCTTCGAGTAACAGTCAAAAGAGTTCAACTTAACCTAACATATTTCAACGCATATTTTATTGCGTTATGAAAAATATAGATACTATATCGTATTTCGAACTTGAGCTTTGTTTGGTTTCAATCTGCCATTGAATAGTGCATAATGTCCCCAACTAAAAAAACCCCATCAATTAGGCAGTAAATAATTTCAGATCTGAAGTCATGGAACAAGATCTTACAGCTATGTTGACATAAAATACCTTACATGTAATTTGCACGTCTATTATCCTGATCTCAACATTAATGCAGTGACTTTTTTACAAGAGCACATTTAAGTGGAACAATAGTGTACTATTTTGATCACTGTTGGCATCGTCTGTGGCTCTTACTCAAGTCTCGTGAAGGACAGAAATGGTCAATCTCTCAAAGAATACTCTACTTTAAAACGCATGTTGTTTGTGCGAAATTAAGAACAAATAATCTTATAGATGCAGTTCAGTTTCACTAGGATAACTAGAGCTCGAGAACCAATGGACCATGCAAAAATTTATGCCCTATTAGATAACATTGAATGGCTAACAATATAAATTTAATATATCCCTTGAAGCGGTATAGCCAGAAAAAACATTAATTGGATGTTATCGGAATCGTGCTACATCAGCTAAGTTTAGTAGTTCTTCGTCAGAATATCGATGCAGATTTCAGAAATCAGCTTCGCTATTTTTAACGGAATTGAGTCCGAACGTTTAGGTCAAGAGGGGGTAATTTCTTTTATCAATTTTAACCATACAATTCTCAAAATAAATTTTGGTGTATAAAACAAATTTTATAAATAATTTCCAATCAAATACCCAAATATAGTCTGCTCCCCATTGGTATAATAAAACAGAAATAATAAGCTGGAGTAAGGCTATACTGATTACCGTGACCGTTCGCGAAATATGAATCCGCAACAATTATATCCAATTTTTTACACATTAAAATAATGTCATTCCATTAATATCTTTGCGATAACCGGCGTCTTAATTTATTTCAGCCTTTCAAGAAAAGGCTGCAATCTAAGACTCCATCAGTAACTGAATAAAATCAAGGCTTATCCATTTGTTAAATACGGCTGAGATCCTTTCGTGACTTGACGGCTTTAAAACGACTGTCGAGTTGGTAGGAAAGAATGTTTGTGCTATTCCTAATGTCTTTAATATAATTCTTATCGTACTAGCATCCAGAACTTGGTCAAACTTTTTTTGGGGGAGGGGGGAGCAATTCTGCATACTATTTCACAAGATAAATAAATTTTAGTATTGTAGCTAAAACATTTCAGATCCTCACTCATAGGACAGGGTCTGAGAGAAATAAGATGGTAGCTTAATTCGGTTTTTGAACTATTTAATTGGTGTCTCTATTACATTTATCAAATGAAGTAATGGTTTATACATGAAAATATTTCACGCCAAATCGTTCAAAATGGATTATCTGAAGAGATCGTCAATTGAGCTGGAGACCTTGTAAGGTGAGCTGGAGAAAAGTAGGGGGCGCTGCAGAACTCCAAGACCGAGCTGGATAGATCGTAAGATGAGCTGTAGAGATTGTAGAGCGAGCTGGATAGATCGTAGGATGAGCTGTAGAGATTGTAGAGCGAGCTGGATAGATCGTAGGATGAGCTGTAGAGATCGTAGAGCGAGCTGGATAGATCGTAGGATGAGCTGTAGAGATCGTAATACGATCTAAACTTAAGGTAGGATGAGCAGGGGAAACGTAGGGTAAATGGATGAGACTCCCTGGAGTGATCGTAGCGCTAGCTGGAGAGATTGTAGAACGAGATAGAGAGATCGTAGAGCATCTCGCTCTACGATCTCTCCATCTCGCTCTACGATCTCTCCAGCTAGATGTAGTAAGCTGAGCTGGATAGATCTGATTACCTCGTAGGAAGCCTGGATGAATTCGTTTCATCAGATGACATACACGACAGTGAGCTGGCAGATGAGTCAGAAAATCATGATGAGGATTAAGAGACAAACCTGATAGAAAACGAACTGATGGGCCGTGAAAGGGCTTTTTAAAGAGAACGGAAGATTTTAAAACTGGTTTACAACCTTTATGGGTGGCAACTCTAGCAAATATTTTTGAGCCTCACAACCCCGTTTCCACATTTTGGTAAGTTTTGCTACCCCCCCCCAAAAAAAATCCTGTCCATCCTCCAAAATGTCCTCGCGATTCGTGGGTTTTAGAACCACTCTTTAAAAACAATGTCACATTTAGGATATATCAGCTTAATTTGAAAGCTCTTCATAGTTACTAAGGCTGCTGAATCAAATCCTATATCAGTTACTTTAATAGCTACACGCTAGATGTTCTGAAATGTTAACTTAATATAATAAGTGAGTTACATGAAGGCCACCCTTAACGACTTGTATAACACAGCAATTCGTACATATTTGATGACGTCATACGGTATGCTGATACACACAATTTTTTGCATTTAAAGATTAGACCACCCCACAAACTATCTTTTAAAGATTTCGTGAAGAAATTTGTACTCATATATTTTGCTGAATTAATCAATGACTACGAGATTCGTTCAGGTTTCTTGCCCGACAGATTATACCATATTCTCATTTTACCTTCGATACAACGGTTTCTAAAAAGTAGCATATTCGTTGTGGGGATGATAAGCAGTACAATATAGACAACTTGTATATTAAATACTTGAACATCACTAGGTCACGGTTTGTATTTGGAATGAGAACAACTAGAGTAAGAGTACAGAGAATCATTACGCCACTCATTGTATTTGGAATTTTAACAATTTGCGTAAGTGTATCAAACCATTAATACGTCACATTTAATATTTAAATTAAAATGTTTAAACTATAGAGATGACAGGTTTTAGGTTACTCTTTTTATCTTCATTAATATTGCGTTTTCCATTTGGAGCAATGTGAATTGTGTTAGTTTAATTATTGGTTTTGTGGCATGGAAGATGCTATAATATCTTTCAAAGTTTATAATTTGTATTTGTTTTCAATAGGCCACATTTAAAAACTGTAGTGACATCCATAACGATCAATTCCTATATGGACAATAGTATATGCCCCCCCCATGTTTTTTTACAGCGTCCCGTCTCATGTTCACATAGTAAATTGAACTACATCCCACAAAAATTTAAAATAATATAATATTTAAAACAATTAAATTTCAACTTTGTTTTAAACATTTAGAAAATAATTAGAAATTTCATCCTCTAGATTGAGTTTTGTCACGTAATCTTCTATTGTCATTATGTAGATAATGTAAATCAGAAACATAGTCTAGCTTCCTTTAGATGAGGAATCAACAAACTTATACTTCTACCCTATACTACATACCGAGTCTGGGAAAATGGAAGGATGCAGAACGAACACACTCAATTTAATAACTTCTGTTTTCCTACAAAAATCAGGAAACAAAAGACAATACATGAGAAGGAAGAGTATTTGCAATAACGACCAACCACACTAGCTTTTTTATTTTGGCCAAATAGCGACAGACCAAGAAAATCGAAGTTCATTTACTATATACTAGACGTACTTCATCAAGTAATAACATTAGAACATGGGGTCGGCAAAGTACAGTCCGCGGGCCGATTGGGCCCGTCTAACATTTTTCTATCCGGCTACCATGATTCCTAGCATTTGAAGAAACTGCTAGAATCTTTCTCCATTAAAACTTACACAACATAATCATCGTCTGTTATCGCCAATACTCAAACTCTAATTATTATTCAGTGTATTTACTTGGAACACAATAGGGCATTTAAACAATATATTTTTTTCATTGCTATGGATGATACTTTATCATTTAATTAGGCCTAAAAAGAGAAACATACTCTAACATTGTAACAACAATGTTAAAAAGAAAGATTATGTGTGGAAAATAAATTAAAGCTAATGGTTGACTAGGATAATATTCTTAACTTTTAAAGTTTTCCACTGGTTTGGGTTACCTGTGTGACTTCTGAATGAACCCACATTAAATAATAACAATTTTCTGATCTATTGTTTAAAACTCTTAATTTACGATTAGCCGACAGAATTATACATTTATTTAATTCTTCTATGCAATAAAATTTATCAATTTTTACAGCTCGTCTTCGCTAGCTCACCCTGCAACCTCTCCAGCCCGATCCCCGATCTATCCACGATCTCTCCAGCTCACCTTACGATATCCACAGGTCGTATTACAATCTCTCCAGATTACTCTTCGACCTCGCCGGCCCGATAGCCGATCTATGTAGGATCTCTTCAGCTCACCCGTTTTGCACTATTTGACGTGTCATAGCAAACTGCTTGTTTGAAAATGGTGGAGTTCGACTATAAGCACGAGTTGTATAGCATAACGTATCACGAACATGGACCCAATTTTATTCATCGTTGTCCTAATGCAATATCAACGATAAGTCACTCACTTGACTAAATGTCTACTTTAAATGATTTTAATGAAAATTGTTTCTTTAATTCGTGAAAAAAACCTATGTTGCATATTATAGAATGTTACAAAAATCATTATATCTTTCCACACAAACAGAATATAACACCAAATTTATCGTCAATTTTCAATTTCGCTAAATTAACCAAAACAGAAAGATGATTGAATATTTTGTCAGTGCTCACAACTTAAGTTTTAATGCTTTAGATCCAGCTCAATATTTCAATCAGTTGTGGATACAGAAATATCTTTTGGAGATGGTGAGGGGAATAGACAATTGTGGGAAGGGTCCGGATCTGCCACCATCAATTAATTCGTTAGCTGAGAATTTCTATATTAGTAATTGATTAAGAGTAAAGAAGTTTGGGTTTCTGACTGAAATATGTGTATAAAAAAAAGATCTCTCAGTTTTTAACAGCAGCCATCTCTGAGTTATCATGTTAAATATGTCCACACAATAGATATGGACTATAGCGAAATGCTATAACAGCTTTTACAGTATATGAAACAAAACGTTTGTTCAAATCTATCCCATAGTGTTCGATGTTTGCATAAATCTATCCCAGTTTTGGACGTCTATAATTTGGGTCGCCATTCGAAAATTATTGCCTTGTTTAAAATGCACACCATTTGATAACAACTACAACGGTAAAACAATACAAACCCTGATCTGTTGTTCCATAACGTTATGGCAGATCAGGGTCTATGTTGTTTGTTATACTGATCTGTCTGAACAAGCTGCACAGACCCAGATCTATCATCGCATTATGCGCCGGCATATATCAGTGCAGTTTGCAGTTGGACTCGTGCCATAACAGTTATCGGATTAAAGCCACTACAACGGGCTACATCATAGTTCCAGAGGTAAATCAATTCTAAATAATTGCAAATTCGATCCGTATTAAATGTGAAGCAACACATGTGTCCTGTTTGAGAATTCTCGTGTTAATTTACAAGGAAATAATGGCAAGTCCTAGCCTAATTTATCAATGATTTTTTTTAATCTTTTGATATTTTGATGATATACGTGTGTGTGTGTGTATCTGTAAAGGGTGACTTTGTACGTTTGTACGTCTGTACAATACTGGATAGACAATACTGATCTAAAGTCAAAATACTAAAATTGTAAGCATCAATAATTGCAAAACAAAAAGAAACAAGAAGCAACTTCGTAAGATATAAAGCTTCCAAAAAATATAAACCTGTAGCATTACAAGATAACTAGAATGAAAGATAAAGCTATTAAGCATCTTTAAAAGGTAAATAAACTCACAAATTACGGTAACAATTATTTTGAACACATTCATTTCATGGTGCATTCTGAACTAGATAGTGATGTATCAGGAGGCTTTTTCTGTACATCCGAGATTAAACAAGTAATAAATAATATTTTCTGCAGTGAATTGGCGTAAAACTGATCTTTTCCGCCGAAGTGATATTTTTAAAATCAATCCTGCAATGAATATTTGCGATTCGCAGTAATGGGAGTAAAACAAACACGCACGAAGTTAATTTTTTTCCTCATAAACTGGAAGATGTGATTTGTACGTCTATTAAGCTTGTTCTAATTCACGCAGTGTGGGGGATGATTTGTGCAATTTAACGTTTTCCAGGAAATTTATATAGTTCATCTTTGTTATAAGAGATGTCCGTTGTGGTTTATCTTTATTGGGAAATATAATTAGATTAGGGACAATTAATTAGAGATACAGTTTGTAAGGTTTCAGAATTAAAATATTTTCGTAGTTATCAATTCCCATGATTTTGAGGAAACTTTATATTTTCATCGGTACATAAATTCTTGTGTAGGTGAAATTGTACTTCTGTTTCCACAAGTAGCTTGTTACGTCTTTACATTCATGATCTTTACCAAGCACAACATTTTTGCACGAATTTGATGAATTGTATAACAAATTGTAAACAGAATGTAAACTTGAAGAAAAAAATTAATAAAGTAATTAGTCTAACGCCAATAAGGGCATGTGAAAGAGATAGGCGGAATAGCATGTTCTCAGATGAACGGTTCCACATGACTTACTGCCCCTCCTTCGGCAGTTCTGATATTCATTTCAACAGAAGGGAAGCCAATGTAGTCAAAACGTGAATATTTGTAATCATCCAGACAGGTTCACTGCCATTAATAGGTCTCCAATAGTAAACATACAGCCTACGAATAAGATATTTCACTATACGGCATTCTGCGGATAGAAAAATATTTTTTGATAGAACTGACACGTTCATATTAGCTGCTAGCAAATAGAAAAGACAACACATGCATGTCTGTTCCTAGCAGATGAATACGAATTCTTGATAGACACAAGTAAATCATTTCATATGAAAAGTAAATGATATACATAAATCATAGTCAACTTTTAGAAATTCTTTTGAATTTTCTAAAATTATTCGTTATAAAAAAAGGGGCTGGCAGTCTGCTGACCTCACGAATTTTCTTTAAAATCAAACGACTTTTCTCGAGCGCATTGGTTTTGATCATAGCTGTTTTAGCGCTCATATATTACATAAGCTTTAATCTCCTATTTTATATTCAGGTTTGACTGTCAGGTTGGGTCATTCTAACTTGAATATATTGTAACATCCCGTCTTTATCGCCTCCAATAGCAGGGGCCCCGAGTGGTTGAGTGGTCTAAAGCGCTGTCCGTTACGGATCACTGCCATCTCACCTCTGTCTGCGTGGGTTCGAGTCTAGGATTCGGCGAATGTGGATTTGTGAGAAAGCTTGCCAGTAGCTTCTCGTGGGTCGGTTGTTCTTTCCGTTGATTTCCCGGTTTCTTCCTCCACCATTAATACTGGCCACTATGAATAGCCTATCGTGTGCTGAAAAATGGCGTTAAGCCCAACAACAACAACAACAACATCGCCTCTAATAGCAATAAAACGATGTTCACACCACCATCAAGATAAAAACATGCAAAATAATTAGGATACCGCTTTAGTTTCAATATTATGATAGCTGCTGCGTCACAGTTTTAGAAACTTTCACCGAATGAATTATATCAGGATAGATAAGATTCAGATGTTTGTGTTTTAAGATATAATTCAAAACTCTATTCTTTTGGAATCACTATCTTCATATATTTTGAAGTCCAAGCTGAAACAAGTTTACGGCACCTGTTTAATCGTTCTTACTCCAGTGTTGCTAAGGTCTGGACTGTATCAAGACGAACGTCTTTGTATCATTGCCCGTGTTTGCAACTGCATTAATCTGAATTAAATATAGAAGTCGTCTGCGTTTAGAAACAAGACAAAATGTCCCGTCATCTTTATGCCAGTTGTAAAACACGAAGTATATAACCTCCAAAATCAATCTTTGCATTTAATTATGATATCATATAATTCATATTTTTGTTTTTTTTTTCTCCAGTTAGATGTAACTGATATTGGTTGATAAAAATAACTGGATTCAAACAACATTGTTCCTATCATTACGTCTTATTATCAGTTCATATACTCAAAGACGTCAAAGATTGAAAGTATATCATATATGTAGGAAGGCAGAGATAGTTCAACACTATAAAGTAGAAAATGTGTTTCATATGAGAATAAAGTATCTCTGTTGACATTTTTTAAAATGAATACTGGCCACACTAATCCACACCAATAAAAATTCGGTGTTGACCTCTTTGTTCGTAAAAATCATTTCGATGCATCTTAAATGTCTAGTTCCGTTGATTTGTCATTCTTGTTATGATAACCATGAAATCTAAAAACAAGCCAACATCTAGAGTAAACAATATTTGAGTAAAGTTATTCCAAATATATAGAGATAAAACTATGGGCAGAAATTGTATGCTTACAAAGTCTATAGGATCATCCAATGAGAAGTTCCAAATGGTTTCGGTACAGTGCGTTTATTAGAACTTTTGTGGTGTGCTGACAATATTCGCAATTAAAATACTAACATTTTTGTATGCTCGACAGTCACATCGTTTACGATTGCGTTCAATGTGCTGAGCCTAATTTCCTCATAGGTGTACATACAGGGACTCCTTGCCTCTTCCAAATCCCTAGAAGCTCATTTGATAGTAAATATGCAACGGCTTATGTATTATTCCTATTTTTATGGTTTCTCTGTGTGTTGGTGTGTCACTAAAATTGAGAACTTTTCCTTTTAGTCTCTGATTTTTACGTAAACATACCACACAATAATCATAAATCTCTTTGAAAAGTAATTTGAATGTGGCATCCATTAAAAAAGTTCTGATCAATACCAAGCAATGTTTTTTTTCAATTATTTGCCATCAAGTTGAAAATATAGAATTATTCCAAAGTATTCCGAAGCCTCAAAAGTCAGCACATCGTGATACATGCTTCCAAGATGGCATGCAAACAATTGTTGGAACTGATTCGTGATGTACAATCCATAGAATTACAATAGGAAAGAGTATTCAGCAGACGAATTACATTAATATTTAAGTTTAAGTCAGTCAATTAAATTTTTTTTAAAAAAAATCTTTTCCTCAGAATTTATAATACTATCAATTCCATCATTTGTGAACTTGCAAAGTTCGCTGATCTAACACAATGACGCACCACACAAAGTTATTACCTACCATTACGACGCACCACACAAAGTTATTACCTACCATTACAACGCACCACACAAAGTTCTTACCTACCATTACGACGCACCACACAAAGTTCTTACCTACCATTACGACGCACCACACAAAGTTCTTACCTACCATTACGACGCACCACACAAAGTTATTACCTACCATTACGACGCACCACACAAAGTTATTACCTACCATTACGACGCACCACACAAAGTTCTTACCTACCATTACGACGCACCACAAAGTTCTTACCTACCATTACGACGCACCACACAAAGTTCTTACCTACCATTACGACGCACCACACAAAGTTATTACCTACCATTACGACGCACCACACAAAGTTATTACCTACCATTACGACGCACCACACAAAGTTATTACTCATTCTTACTCATTCAATAAAAAAAGAAGAAAACAAGTCTAACTTATTGGCTTGACGGTGCACACCGTGAGTTTAGTTTTCAAGGTTGGAATACTATAGGACAAATGCAGGCTAATATAGCATGAAGAAATGTCCATTTTTAAAAAAAAATAATTAGATCTATAAATAAAGAGGTGAAGCTAGTATATGACATTATATTAAGCTTGGGAGTTGATATATAATGTGTAAAATGATATCAAGTTTGTTAGTAGACATCTTGCGTGTAACGTTCTGTCGAGTCAGGGAGTAGATACCTAATATGTAACATTTAAACCAGTTTGGGAGTAGATATATATTGTGTAACAGTCCGTCAAATTTGGGAGTAGAATCCTAGCTTTTAACCTTCTGTCGCGTTTGAGAGTTGATAACTAGTGTGAAACATTTTGGCGAGTTTGGGAGTAGATATATAGTGAGTAACATGGTTACGTTTTGGAATTGTGTATGTAATTAAATTGCTTATATGCATATTTTAAATTTGTCTTTGTTTTAATTTTGATTAATTGCATTTTGATGTAGTGATAATTTTTACTGGATATTACATTTTCCCAGTAAATTTTGTTCACTTCTTTAGTCTGATTAGAACGCAAAAGTGTTGCTTCACTGTATTTTTAGCTATTCTTGGTTCTGAATTTGTAAACACTGAGTGAAAATGATGTGTCATTACCAAAGTCATGTCCGGCCATGTGTTAGCTTAGTTGTAAACAACTTTGCTTTTCTAAAATTAATTTCCTGTATGGGAATCACCGATTCTTAGCTAAACCTTTTCTAGCCTACGTGTCAATTGACTTGTAGTAGGTGGCCATGTGACCCATCACGCGGGTCTTAAATTACGTTCTTAGTCGGGTTTAATACTGAGAGTTCAGTGTTTCTGAGTCAGTTGTAAATTACACCTTCAGGCCGAAAGGTATTCCTGTTGTTGCTATTTGAACTAAGCTTTTTTTTTAAAAAAAATAAATAAATAATTTATTCGCCCTGGAAATAATACTAAATTATTCGGAATTCAAAAACCGAAATTATATACTTAGTGACTCAATAAGGAACTGCTGACACATCAGCACAAGACTGATTATAGAGGATGTCATCGCCTTCCATTTTGGAACTTCATCCAGATTCGAATTTGGATTCAATTAGAACTTTTCAGTGACATGATATATACTTTTAAATTATATGATTAAGTTTTGGATTAGATTCACAAATCTTACGTTCTTTTTCATTTCTGTACCTTGCTTTCTAGGGAAATTAAATTAATTATTTTCTTAAATTTACAAAGCTTGTTGGCTTCACTCTTTTCTTTGTTATTTTGAACTAGCCTAGTCGCGTAAAAAATGAATATTGGGCGCTCATCCTTGGGATATATGAATTTTGGCTAAAATATTACATAAAATTATTTTTTTGACATTTCCAAATTTTTCCGAATATTTTAAATCCCTAATATCATTTCACATTTTGTTTGAAATATTAAGTGAAAACAACAGGATTTTCACAACGTCATCAAAAGTGGAAACTTTTCTTTCTTTAAAAAAAGATGAATTGATTAAACTTGCCAGAAAATTTTAACTTTCTGAGGCACAATCTTCCTTAACGAAGCAATAAACTTAAAAATCTTTTGATTCAGTATTTGCTAGAAAAGAATGTTTTCAATAAAAGTGTTTTGGGTTCGATCAGCAAGTCTGCATCAGACTGATATAAAAGTAAAGGAATTAAAACTAAAATACAGGATGGAATTATAGTTAAGGAAGCTTGAGCTTCAACATGAAAAAGAACAAATGTTATTGGAGAGAGAGAGAGAGAGAGAGAGAGAGAGAGAGAGAGAGAGAGAGAGAGAGAGAGAGAGAGAGAGAGAGAGAGAGAGAGAGATATGCAGCTTCAATTTGAAAAGAAAAAGAACAAATGTTCTTAGAGAAAGAACAAATACAATTACAAAAATAACAAATGAATTTACCGACAAAAAGAAACAATTACAGTTGCAATTTGAGATAGAGAAAGAGAGAGAGAAAGAGAGAGAGAGAGAGAGATAGAGAGAGAGAGAGAGAGAGAGAGAAAGAGAGAGAGATATGCAAATAAAAAAGAATAATGAAAGGAAATTGCAGATTAGAATGAAAGAAACAGAGTTGGCAAGTGAAAGCACATTTCCACTTCACATACAAACTAAAGTTTTGATATTACAAAGAATGTTAGGATAATGCCACCTTTATTAGTCAAAAAGAAGTGGACGAATATTTTTATTTATTTTGAAACTGTTGCTGAAAATTGTAAATGGCCAAGGGAGCATTGGACTCAATTATTGCAATGTATATTTTTGGCAAAACCCGAAATATATGTACATCAGTGTCAGTACAACTAAGTTCTGACTATGATTTGGTTAAGAAACGCATCTTAAAGAGTTAAGAGTTAGTCCCTGAGGCTTATGGGCAAAAGTTCAGGGACTATAAAAACGAAGATGGAAAAACTTGTCTCGAATTAGCGAAAGAAAAAGAGCAGTTATTTGATATATGGTGCTTAGCTAAGAAAGTTGAACATGATTATAAAAAATATCAAACAGATTGTATTACTTGAAGATTTCAAGAAGTGTTCACAATAACATTAAGTCTTATCTTGAAGAGCGTAAGATTCAAACCTTTGAAACTGCTGCTCGTGCTGCTGATAACTGTTTCTAACTCATAAAGTTCCTGTAGCAAGCAATCGTTCACTCAACAGTCTTCTGGTAAAGAGGTATTTCAGCGTAATACGACTCCTTCCAAAACTCAGTCTAGCACAACTTTTAAAACTCAAGCTACTGATAAACTTGATTCAAAATCATTGTCAATTCCTACGTGCACCTATTGTAAGAAGAAAGGACACGTTATTTCTGATTGCCTCAAATTGAAATATAAGCATCAGGATCAAGACAGACCTATCCCAAACGCTCTTATTTTTAAAAAGGTCAAGGTCACGGTCATATATTGAAGGAAATACACGTGTTGAGTCTAAAAATCCCAGTCTGATTTTATTATTGGGTGATGTGGCCAATCTTATCCCTATTACAAATTCAGGGATACAGGAGCTTCTCAGAGCATTTTATTATCAGGTATTTTGCCATTTTCTGAGAAGTCTTCTTCTATTGACTTTTTTTTCAGGGAGTAAAATGAAGCTTTGTTAATGTTACTCTCCATTGTGTAAATTTGTCATCAGACTTAGTTTCAGAACCTGTGACAATTGCAATCGTGTGTTCTTTACCCGTTCATGGCATTAGTTTATTACAAGGTAACTACCTAGCTGGAGACAACATTGTAGTTAATCCACTTATTCAGTGTTTGATTTTTATTTCGAACACCGCTGGAATTTAATTAAAACTTAATTCATTAAGACTGGAGAACTTTCTGGACTAATTAGGATTTAATTCGCAATGCTGTAAGTTCGTTTGAAATTACCACATTGTATTCTAGGGAAATAAATTATTTGTTGAATTTGATAAAACTTGTTTTCTCTCTGGTACATTACTTAATTTAAGACCATGGCGTCGAACGAATAGAAAAACTGGGATTATCGTCTAAAGGTCATAGCGTCAAATAATTACAGTTCTAGAATTCAAGAAAAAGATGAAGCTTGTCCAAAATGTTCTTCTAAAACGTTATCTACAACCAAAGTAGAATGCGCTTGCATGCCCTCAGATATATGATATTCTTATGCCAACAGGCGTTTCTAGTACTTTTGTTATCATGAAAATTAAATGCATACAAAATCTTTCTATTTTAACACGTATGTACAAGAATGGGTATATACGGTATACATAAAACTCGTTTGCCATAAGACGTCATGCCCCATAAAGCTTTTACTCAATTTAACCTGGCTGAGTACTAATTTCGTTGCTTTGAATGTCTACATTATCTGCCAGTTAAAAGTGGGATTTGTACGCGTCAATGAATTTCACAAGATCCGTCTGGCTTTGACATATCTGATAAGGTTGCTGAGCGAACATATTGGTGATTTCCTAACAGAATGATATTTTGAAAGGTACCTATTAAGCTGATGGCAGAGTCAATCGAAAGAAGGAAATGGAAAATATTTTCATACAGGTTAAATGACCCGGTCATGAAAATGCATCCAATTAGATGCTCTCCTCTCCTTTCGCATTTAATCTTTTGAAATAATGTTCATCAACGGAAATATTCGAGATATATGATAAATGCTACATTTTATTACATATGTCTGCCACTAAAATATATTAAATGTAACAGAAATCGAAAAAGCAGAAAGTATGCATAGTCTTACGTTCAATGTATGTATGTATGTATGTATGTATGTATGTATGTATGTATGTATGTATGTATGTATGTATGTATGTATGTATGTATGTATGTATGTATGTATGTATGTATGTATGTATGTATGTATGTATGTATGTATGTACGTACGTACGTACGTACGTACGTACGTACGTACGTACGTACGTATGTATGTATGTATGTATGTATGTATGTATGTATGTATGTATGTATGTATGTATGTATGTGTGTGTGTGTGTGTGCGTGCGTGAGTGCGTGTGTGCGTGCATAATTCCCCCCAAAATTTAAAACATTTTTTAATTTACTTTTGGATGCTTTTTTAAATTGGTTGTTTAAAATCAGTTATAGTCGTTTTAGTTGGTACCAAGTTGTCCTCTCACAGGTAAATTCATGGCCACTGAAGTGTTGTGTGTGTGTCTGTCTGTCTGTATGATTTGGATAATTAACGTAGCTTGAAAAAAAATTCAGTCATATCGCTACGATGTCTGCAATGTGAGAATTTATAGTGATGTTCAGCACTGGATCATCATGCCGCAGACAAGTAGCATAATGTCCTACCCAATCACATTTTCCTGACAGCCGACCAATCTTATTACTAGCCTATTAACGCTGAGCACCAAGCAAGGCAGCTGCTAGTACCATTTTTATAAATCTTTGGCATGTTCCAGCCGGGGTTCGAACCTTCGACCTCTCGCATACGAAGCGGACGCTC
Organism: Potamilus streckersoni; assembly: GCA_016746295.1. Classification (NCBI taxonomy): domain Eukaryota; kingdom Metazoa; phylum Mollusca; class Bivalvia; order Unionida; family Unionidae; genus Potamilus; species Potamilus streckersoni. Next base: position 697,533 of record JAEAOA010001626.1, read on the forward strand.
TAACCACTAGGACATCGGAGCGGTCCACTGAAGAGTTAAATTACCCGTTAGTGATGTAACTGAAATGGATCTGGTAAAGTAGGTTCCAAAAACCCAATGAGATATTGGCACTGCTGTAATTTATGACAAATATCTCATTCCTCAAAAAGTAAATGGAAAAGAAAAGACACAGATTCACAAACCTTCTTTAGATTCTTTATCCTTCTTAAATGATGTAAGCTGTGCCTCTTCCGGAAAGAGGTTTTCCTGCGGTGTAGCTCTCCGCCCTGATAAGTTGGAGCCGAGAAGTAGCCCCCTCAAGTTTCCGTAGTATGACGCAAACTTTTCAGACAGAGACACTCTGAAAATAAAATAAAATTTTATCGCCTTTAAGTTATAATTAATAGGAGAACAGCATGCCATATTAATTCCAATATCGTTGTAAACAAGCGATCCTTGGATTTTCAGCCGCATTTTAGTATAAATGCATGGTAGGAACATATTGGTCCCTAATTGTAACGGTATTTAGTATATATCTGAATCACTTCTCTAATACAGACGCTGAAACCAGTTTTCTTGCTATCCATACAAAAACGTTTTTCCATACAAAACAAACGAATTAAACGATTAAAACCACCAGAATGGTATAGCAATGAAATAGCCGATGCGCATCGTAAACGCAACTGCCATCATAAATGTAAAGAGTTTAACCATTATCACTTATAGAGGAACAAAGTCAATGTTTTATTGTCAACCCAAACGCTCCATTTTCAAAGTAAACATCGCCTCAGACCCAGAAAACATATCCATCTGGAATCATTTGGAAGAACACAGATCACAAATGGTAATTTATTAGCAAATTCTTTTTCTATTGGAATGTGAACAATTTGAAAACTTTCAGGTATATATATTAGCGTATGTTTATCATAAATTTCCTAACATGTTTTTAATTTGACTTTTGAAAGGTTTGTTTAACCTCGTATCGCATAGGCCAAGTTGAAATCATACATGTGCATAGGTCACGTCAGTTCATTCAGTAGTACAGTGTGCACCGTGACACGATCGGTGTTCTTTGTGCTTAGGATCGGACTGTCTATCCGTGTCTTGCTTTTTTGTTTTCATGGTTATTCAAGGAATAGAATGTAACTCAGGCATTTGAATGGGCAGACCGGAGAGGCAACGAAGAAATACTGCACATGTGAATGTCATTCTTAGTGACTGACACCAATACAGATAGTGATTTAGAAATACGGACCAGAACAAACATTTGCGATATGAACTTACGGCTCATTAGAGATCCAGTAAAGCGTATTAGGGATATAATTCAAACGGTGTTAATGCCTACTGATTCACCAAGAATATCATCTCGGTATTTTACCCAGTCACTATTTTTAGAACAAGAAAAACCAGGCCCAGCATTCAGTACTGAAAGTCTGCAAATATCACATAATCTTATTCAGATCATGAGTGCTAACCCTGCTGAGGTGAGACGCATGAACACTTCGAACAACTAAAAAATTAAATGAATAATTAAAAACGCAAAACAACTTACAAAAAGACCTGAATGACCTCAGTAAATCAATGTTAAGTCAGCTAAAAAATATTACATAACGAAAAGAAACTCGAGAATTAAAAAGTACAATCACGCAAAGACAACTTAATCTTCTACGGCATTGAAGAAATCAAGAGTGAAATGTAGAACGACACGGAAACCACGATAAGAAAATATAAAAAGCAATCATAAAGCATAAATGAGTCGAAGATTGAAATCGAACAAGCGCACCAGTTACATTCGAAACGGGCTCTAAGACCAGCAACTGTTCAGTTTTCTGGCTTCAAATTAAAAAAACAACAGACTAACAAAAAGTACAGAGATACTAGCAAGATAGCAGGAAACAAGGAACGGGGGGAGGGAGAGAACAAGAAAAGGAGGATTAAAGGGAACAGACAAATATCAAAATATTTCAAAAGTATATCAACCACATATCCGAGTATATGAAGCCTTCTCAGGAGTACGAACAGCTCTATCATTTCTTTTTTTCAGGTACTCTGGCACTCTGGCATCTTCTTGAAATGTGTTTGATTGGTTTATTTTAATGAAACCATTACAGGTCTAATTGAGAAAAGGTATTTGTACAAACGCGGACTGTACTGGAAAAGTGCTTGTTTATCAGTCCATTCAAGTTGTGTGCTCACCTTCTCTCGATCACGTAAGAACAGTGTTCAGATTTGAACAACTTAATTTTGATTGGATGCGCTGGCTTGCAGTATCATCCAATGAATTTCATAGACCCAATGCACATAAATATCTGCTCGATATGCAAAGTGTAGATAGGGTTATGGGAACAATAGCTGGGAAGATGAGGTGATGTGATGTGATCATGATTTTTAACGTAGCTTTAACAATTTTTCAGTCATATCCCTACGATGTCTGCAGTGTGGCAGTTTATAGTGATGTCTAACACTGGGGTATCATGCCGCAGACATATAGCATGATGTCCCACCCAGTCACATTATCTTGACACCAGGCCGACCAGTCCTAACATTAACCTCTTAATGCTGAGCGTCAAGCGAGGCAGCTGTAAGTACCATTTTTGTAAGTCTTTGGTATGACTCGACCGGGGATAGAACCCACGACCTCCCGCATCTGAGGCGGACGCTCTAACCACTAGGCCACCGGAGCGGTTGGCTGGAAAGATGAGATTTAGTGGACAGGCAAATAAGGATAGAAATGAGTGATAATATTATGACGAGAATTTACTGAAATTGTATCAGTTATCTGGAATGAGGATTGCAAATGGTTGATATGGGGATGTTAAAGGCATTGAAAACTTTATAAATATACAAGACAGCTCTGCTACAGCCGTAGACTACTTTCTTTTAGATTAATCATTTTGTGCATGCATAACTACTTTCTGTTACGATTAGTAATACAATTAAATCTTATTTATCAGCCAATAATAAGTTTTCACTCGGATCAAGCTGATACTATTGCCATCACAACTAATAATAAAAGTATTTCTCAAAGAGCGATATGGAACGAAACAGAAAATGATATATTTGTCCAAAATGTCAGCTCTACAAAATCAGAAAAATCCAATACTATTCTAACAATGATAGTGTACAAAATCAGCTCGATACTGCTCTGCATTCTTTCATGGAGAGCACATCTAACTCAGCACAAGCAACTAAATTAAATCACAATCATGTCAATCAAACAATATGACAATTAACTTGGCTTTATGTAAGCAGCATATAAATGTGTACTGAAACACCACTAGACACAAAAGCAATCAATACAGAATGCAGATAAAGGTAGATCCCGAAAACGGAATTTCAGAAAAGACTGAAATTGCTTCTGGAAACTTTCAAAATGTCCAAGCTGCAAGCATGGAATAATTAACATCACCGGATGGTAATAGCACTTTTTCGAATTATTTAACATACAATATGAGATGGATTAAAACTTCAGATTAAACGAAACTAATAAAATCTGGATGGCAAAATAATTGAATAAGAAGTACAGCATGCTATATAAAACGTATTGCCGGGAAAATTAGGTGGAAAGGATGACCTTTGGCATGATTATTTTACGGCAACTTAAAATATTACGGTACTTATCTTAGTATCTATGTTCAATAAATTATTTGATCGTGGATATGTCTAGACGTGTTGCTCTGTGGCTGTTGTCTCACCCATTCAAAAAAAAAAACATATGTCTGAAAAGTTTGGCGAGGGGAGATTTTCCTTTTACCAGTCCCAAGCAAAATATTTACCTCCATTTTATATTAGAGACAAGTTTTCTAATTCAAAGAAAATAATGTCTTAGGTGAAAAACAAGTTAGTTTTGTATGTGGATATTCCACTGTCGATACTATATTTATCCCATTTAAATGAGATAGCTTTCACGCTCTTGTGTTGGTTATGAAAAGCTTTTGACCCTATTGATAGGAGCTTACTTTAACATAAATTAGCGAATAAAAATATTACTATTAAAATACGAAAAACAATGTATGGCAATGTTAAAACTTGCGTAAAATACCGATTGGCTAGGAATAAATAGTTAATTACCCCACTGTAGTAAGGCATGGTTGTGTTTTGTCACCTATTTTCATTATTCCTCAACGATTTAAAGACCAGCGTAACAAATTGACAATAGAATTTGCAAAACAATTTTGCACCGTTGTATGCATACGATTTGTTTGCCTTTACCGAAACTACTAATTCAATGAATTCTAAATAAACCAAAAGAATACTATAACACCTGGAAATTAAAGATAGACCTGGCGAAAAAAATATAGTCTCTCGGAAAATGGGACATTTGAGAAAATATATAAGTTGACAATTTGGTGATTACCTGATAGAGATATCTTGGTTGTATATTCTCTTTTAAATACTCAAGCTATGTGTGTTGAAAACGTCAGCAGCACAAGCAGCAAAGTCACTATCTTCATCGGTTTGGAAAATTGTAAACACTCTATTCCAATTTCTGATACTAAAAAAACAACAATCTTGAATTATGGATCTGAAGTCAGAAATTTCTCCAAAGCAATTGACAGTCAATATATACATACGTCATTTTGTAAATATATTTGTATTACAAAACATACACCAAACGCTTTTATTTATAATGAGTTGGGTAGAAAACCAATGCAAATAGTAAGATAAAGAAGAATTCTTAAGTACTGGTTCAAATTATTAAAGATGACTGATGACAGATTCTCCAAACATGGTTATAACCCACGATTAACATGGGGCGAACACTGTGACTGTTGGGTGAATAAAGTTAAGATCTAATGTTTATACGGAAAGGGAGACGTTTGGTTTAATCAAGGGAGTAGTGATGATAAACTCTTTACGTTATATTTAACAACGTTGTCAATATATTTTTAAGCAATAAACTAAATGTAGAGTTAAAATCAGTGAATAGATTACAGCGTTATAAGATGTTACGTATATGTATTTAACTACTTGTGTTAGTTTTAAATATTTTATTTTTATATTATTTCATTATATGTTATTGCAATGATAACTCTATTCACTGGATTTGACATTTTTTTCGTAAAATACAGTTCAGTTCAGTAAATAACCAGTATTGCTACATTGTATTTTAGCTGACCTAGTTCCTGACCTTGATTCAGAATTGGAAAACAACTTTGTTATTTCTTTCTCAGAGTAAAAATAATTGGTCATAATCAAGGACATACTTGGATTGAGTGTCAGTTCCATTTAAATTTCCTGGAAATATCTAGTGCTCATCAACATTCTTGGACAAAGGCATTTATTGTAAATTATTGGGAATTCTAATTTTAGTGATTCAACAAGGAAATGTTGACACGACAACACTAAACAGGTAATATAAGACGTCATATTCTTCCATCTTGGAACTTCATCAGGATTCGAACTTCGATTCATTTAGAACTTTTTAGTGATATGACTTATATTGTATAAAATTCACAAACCGTGAGTCCTTTTTCATATTTTACCTTGTTTTCTAAGGAAAAAAATAAATTATTTTATTAAATTTTACAAAGATTGTTGTCTTCACTCTTTTCTTTGTTACTTTTGTTCGAACCTAGACACGTAACAAAGATCAAACGCAATCTTAAATGGCAATGCTACATAGATTATTTGAACGCTTCATGTAGTGTTAGCTTGGTATGCATATTCAGAAATGGCAGCTTTCGCATAATGTGGCAAATTTAAGTACGTATAAAAATGGTGAAGACTTGCTCTTTTCTGTATATATAGAAGAAGAATTTCACTTTGCAGTTAAATGTCCCGTGTATGATAATTTGAAAAGGCTTATGAACCATCATGCGTTCATTGTAAATCAGATAGCATCACGTTTTATTACTTTCTCCATAGTATCTATAATGATATTAATATCATAAATAATGTTGCTGTTTATCTAGCAAAGTCTTTGTATGTAAGAAAATCGTTGTTAATCTAAGAAATGTTATGTCATGTGGTTGCACCATATAGTTAATACATGTGTAAAATTCGGCCAATGGTCCATAAATAAATAAATAAATAAATAAATAAATAAATAAAATAAATAAATAAATAAATATTGATTTTAATTAATAAATAATAATAATAATAATAACAATAATAAAATTAATAATAATAATAATAATAATAAAAATAATAATAAATATATAATAATAATAATAATAATAATAATAATAATAATAATAATAATAATAATAATAATAATAATAATAATAATAATAATAATAATAATAAATATAATAATAATAATAATAATAATAATAATAATAATAATAATAATAATTGTTGTTGTTGTTAATGAGTTGTGCTAATTGATACTTTTATGGCCCAAATGCACAGTGCAATGACAAAGAAGGGCGCAAAATACATTAAGACTCACAAAACTATTACAGCTACAATAGAAAACTATGGAAATATAATCTTACAAATTCAAAATCATATATTTACAAATGCTCCTGACTAAACCTACCTTTGTTGGTACATGTAAAGTCATGTCATCGATACAAATTTGGGGTGGGGTGGGGGTCTACGTGTGTATTTGAAAGGGCTGATTTCAATTCAGCACAAGACAGTCCGTTACTAATATCAGTAATGATTGTTTCATGTCAGGTCTGCAAAATGAATGAAATTCTATCAATTAAACATTGTCACTATTGTTTTTATTATATATAATTATCGTCACCGTTTTCTAGACTGTACCTTTCACCATATCAGTAGCATCACGAGTCTTGACAGACCAATGTATGGTAGAGTAATGCACAGGAGTTCATATTGTTCTGCTTGTGAAATATTCCATTGGTGACTATTAAATTATATTTCAAGTTAACGCATACCCTCAATAGCAATGGTGCATTCCATGCAACATTTCAATATTTTAGTTTCATTTCAGAAGAATACAAAAATAGTACAATAATTATATCTAATCAAGGGTTACCTTGTTGCTATCGTCATTTATCTCTCTCTCTCTCTCTCTCTCTCTCTCTCTCTCTCTCTCTCTCTCTCTCTCTCTCTCTCTCTCTCTCTCTCTCTCTCTCTGATTTTTTTAAGACTGAAATATGTTATCAGCCTTGTCATACAATGCATTAAATGAGAAATGAAGTTTCTAAACTCAAGTCCATAAAAGGACTGAAACTCTATTATTTAAACACTGCCTCCATTGTTTTCACTTATAAATATGATAAGCTCTTAAAATCAAATTTTACTAAACGTTTACTTTCAGTATCAACCAATCCTAGCCTGCCAAACCCATGTATACTCCACTTTATCCATCTGCATTTACAGTAAAAACTGATATCAACCTCTGAGACAAATACAACTTTAAATGTCTGTGGCAGGAGCAACTGAAGCTCTTGTCTCGTTGCTGATTGTAATCATAATATCATCGTCGCATCATCATCGTCGTCGTCATCGGTATTGTAAAAGAAGCAGAACTAATTAATTGTAGCATTATTAACAGTAATAGTAGTAGTTGTAGTGTGTTATGTCTTGACCTTTCCGTTGCTGGCATCATCGGGGACCTTCCTATCGTTGTCACTTTTCCTTTAAAGTTCTCGTAATTGCTTCAACAGTTTTGGCCTCTTAGATTACTTACAATCTGACAAATCCCTCTGGATATATTAGAAAGAGAAAGCATCCTGGGGAGAAAGATAGGTCTTAATCGATAAACCCAATATCTTCTAAATGAAGCTTTAATTTTGTCACGAGGAAACTTTAAATAAACATGACAGCTAATGATGCCAGCAGTCATTAGCAAAGATTTCGTCTCTGCCTTCCCGCTGTCTGCCTGTCTCTCTTTGTCTCTTAAGATCTCGACAAAGTGATTCACTTAAATCCATGACGGCATGTATTCGTAAATAATGCTACTTGTCCTGTGCGTGCCTGACTGTCTATATATAATGCTTGGCCGTAGAGAAAAGGATGAAGAAGATGATGATTGTTGAAAGCGGCACCAAAATGTGCAGTACTCTGCATTGGAGATCGAAAGAATATTAATCAAGATGTCTTGAGTGGACTAATTGAGCATTAACGAGTGTACGGTGAACAACGAAATTCCGACTAATTTGATGCTACAAGCCTTCATACGATGGTGATGGGTCAGAATAGAAAAAAAAAAACTAAGCCGTAGTAACTGTATAAATCGAGGCGTTTTAACAAAAGGGAAGCAGGTTTATGACCTGTTCGTATTGATTTATTTGGATTAGTCACGTAAGAGAATATGACCACAGGCCGAACATATTCACGCATTTTAATTTAAACCTGAATAGTTTTCGTTGCTGATGTGTATAGAGCCAAGTCAAAAATCTGATATGACAGAGAAATAGCCAACTGTACAGGCGTAAACGTAGCAGTTGTTACCAATGAAGAAGGTCTTAATTCTATCAAACAGTTTTGTGTTCAAGATTTTTGTATGATGCTTTCTGACATTTGGAATGTAGTAACTTTCATGGTACACACTTGGGTGGATTTTGTGCTTACCCAAGGCAAAATCCGTCAACAAACGAGGCGCATTGGAAGCCTTAATAAACGAAATACATGACTTGAGAGAAACTACGAAGACAAATTAAAAAAAATGGTAAAATGAGATCTCTAATGAAATTGTGGCAATTTTTTTCGACAGTGCTGATGAAATATTTTCAGAACAACAAACAGATATACCATTAAAAAAAACATAGTCAACAATAATAAGGTACATAGTCAGCCATAATAAAGTACATAGTCAACCATAATAAAGTACATAGTCAGCCATAATAAAGAACATAGTCAACCATAAAAAAGTACTGTTACAAGTCAGGGGTCTTTTGCTTGACCGAGCGGTATCAAAACCCTGGGCTCGAATCCCGCTAGAAGTCATAAGTTTACCCCATATTTCCAAAGACTTCTATACAACTTCAGTTGTAAGTTGGAAAGCCCGACGTGTCTTTTATATACATAATTTTTGCAATAATCAATACAAGACCACATTATCTACAACTTGCCAATTAACCATCAACCGCTCATACCACATTTTCTCTACATTAACTTTCCGTTCCGTTAGTAATTCACACCATAGAAACTGTACAACTATCCCTAACCCGGGGGACTATTTTACCTGCCCACCTGAGGCCAGTCGACCTACCGTTTCAAGGCATATAACACCAGTAAACCTACATTACATTTGCCACTATGGCAACATAAACGGTATCTTTCGAGTCCTTTCTCATTTATCTCATTGTGTAATTTACCGGTTTACTACCATAAATACTGCCGCTGCAGTCACAACACCGATGTACACCACTTGTTTTTTTGTTGTTTATTTTATAAAATGCTACATCACGACAGGGACAGTCATGAGGATTGGGTCATAGTTCGCTATTCATTGGCCATGGCATCTCAAAAACTCACTAACACTTTCTCTCCGTGACGTTTGCTCCTAATAATTGACTAATTATTTCGGGCTAAGGAATATTTCCCTCTGCACTGAATTCCAATAATCAAACATGTAATCACACAAACCTACAAATTGCTTAAACTAAATGCGCATCTCCTTAATTTTATTACAGTAGATAGTCAACCATAATAAAGTACATAGTCAGTCATAATAAGGTACACAGTCAACCATAATAAGGTACATAGTCAACCATAATAAAAAACAGTCAACTATAATAAAGTACTTAGTCGGCCATAATAAAGTACATAGTCAACCATAATAAGGTACATAGTCAACCATAATAAAGTACATAGTCAACCATAATAAAGTAAGTACTCAGCCATAATAAAGTACATAGTCAACCATAATAAAGTACATAGTCAACCATAATAAAGTACATAGTCAACCATAATAAAGTACATAGTCAACCTTAATGAGGTACGTAGTCAGCCATAATAAAGTACATAGTCAACCATAATAAGGTACATAGTCAACCATAATAAAGTACATAGTCAACCATAATGAAGTACACAGTCAACCATAATAAGGAACATAGTCAACCATAATAAAGTACATTTTAACCATAATAAAGTAATAGTCAACAATATAGTCAAACATAATAAAGTACATTTCAACGATAATAAAGTACATAGTCAATCATAATAAAGTAAATAGTCAACCATAATAAAGTAGATAGTCAGCCATAATAAAGTACATAGTCAACCATAATAAAGTACGTGGTCAGCCATAATAAAGTACATAGTCTACCATAAAAAGTACATAGCCAACAATAATAAAGTACATTTCAACCATAATAAAGTACATAGTCAACCATAATAAAGTACTTATAGTCAACCATGATAAAGTACAGTCATTTTTCGGATGAATATAAAAAGCTAGAAATAAATATTTTATTATTTAAAAAAGGATTTCAAACGATTAAAAACACCACAAAGTCAGGACCGTATGCTTTTCGCTAGTAAAAATTACAAGACAATCAGAAATTTACAAAACTGCAAAAGAAGAAAACCCAATATGAATTTTTTAAAAATTGTAAATAACAATTTCAAATCCAAATATGAATACTAAATAAATGACTAGAGCATATCGAAATTAACACCTTTAATGGTTAAAATGATATACCTATTTAATTGAACACCTTAATGATTAAAGTGATATACCTATCAAAATGAACACCTTTAATGATTAAAATGATATACCTATCGAAATGAACACCTTAAATATTAAAATGATATACCTATCGAATGAAAACCTTTTAAGATTAAAATGATATATCTATCGAAATATACGCCTTAATGATTAAAATGATATACCTATCAAAATGAACAACTTTAATGACTAAAATAGAAACTTGCATTATCTCATGAGAATAATGATGAGACATCGGAAAATTAGACTTTAAATAGTTAAACAGTGTTTTTTTATTTTTAACGTAGCTGTAACAAGTTTTCAGTCACATCGCTACGATGTCTGCAGTGTGGCCGTTAACAGTTGTCGAGCAGCAGCAGGGAGGGTGAATCCTACAAATTTTTGCGACTAAATCGATTAAAGCCTCAGAATGCCAAATGGAACCTTCCTACGAAATCTCATATTTTAACCAAAAAAAAATTAAAGACCCCATTTTACAAATGGAGCCTTAGCGATTTTGTCGCAAATACATTGTCATAACCACCCTCAAATTGCTGCCATCTACGTCGCAAATATGTTGTCATTTCACCCTCCCTGCTGCTGATTAATACAAATTATTTAACCAAATATTTGATCAAGTCCAATACGATATCGTGACCGAGGGTCGTGTAAATTTATTGTTATAAATCCATATGGGACAGACTGAGCATGACCAAAGTAATTTTTAAATCCATTGAAGTCCATATCGGAACACCATGTTTGCCAAATATTTCGTAGCGTATGTGTATCAACGCCATTGAATACAGCAAGAATATTACAGTTATCGCGAATCACTTTTGGAATTTGAGTATATCGTTGAGTGACATATATCACGTCAGTGTTTTTATGCCTACCTCGGGAAAATATTCTAGCAGGGTTCTTTTGATTATCTAACATTACATCATCGTACACTACAAGATTGTTTATGTCTCCATCGAGATCTTCTACTGATGGTGCATCATTAATATCAGTAATAAAGTCGATTACACTTTCACCTTTAAGTTCTGATGCATTTTCATTATAATCTTTTAGCACTTCATAGCACCGTTGATCATCTACGGATGGGGCAACTAAATATAATTTATCCCACTTCATAAATCGCACTATCAAATTAAGCAGCAATTGTGTTTTGCCTGATCCAGATGGTCCGATTATAATGGCACGGACAGAATTCGGAAGCGCTGCGTGGTGTTTTACCGGTTCTCTTCTTTTAGTCGCTGAAAAATCAATTATATTCATAACGCTATATATAAATTATGGATCTATATTGTGTTAAGTGTAAACAGCGTACTGATACAACCGATCAGACAACCATTACAACTAAAAACAATAGACTAGCGCTTACTGGTAAGTGTGTAACATGTGGTACAAAAAAATTTCGATTTTTAAAAAAAAGCAACTCGGAGGTGATATTGCCGCAAAACTTGGAAAACTCCCCGGAACCCCATGGGCAAAATACCCCGGAGAAAAACACCTTCCAGGATATAGCTACTGTGGTCCCGGAACGAGATTAGATATCAGACTTGATGATCAAAATCAGCCCCGGCCTGGTGAGTATCCGATAAATGCTATTGATAAGGCATGTCATGCTCATGATGTTGCATATAAAAGCAATAATTTGCAACAAAGACATATCGCGGATGTAAAATTAATTCATGCGTTAAATGCTATTCCCGATAAATCCTTCAAAGAAAAATTGGCTTCATGGTTGGTCAAATCAGCTATGAAAGGCAAATTGGTGTTAGGTGCTGGTAATTAAAAATACCAGTGTTTTTATAGTATGGAATTTATTTATTATTCTCCGAAAGGATACTGGAGGGGTAAAGCAGCAATTAGTAAACTCGCTAACGCTGCAAAAGTGAAAAAATCCACTGCAAAAGATTGGTTATCCAAACAAGCTATATGGCAAATTTATCTACCACCGCCTAAACAAATTAATTATTCTCATTTTGATGTTACCGTACCCAATGAAGTTCATCAGGCTGATTTATTGTTTTTACCACATGACCATGGTTACAAATACGCGCTAACTGTAGTTGATATTGCGAGTCGATTTAAACAAGCAGAACCATTGAAAACAAAGTCAGCTTCTGAAGTCGCTTCTGCATTTGAAAGGATTTATCGACGAGGTCCTCTAAGATGGCCAAATCTATTACAAGTTGATCCTGGCAAAGAGTTTCAAGGTGCTGTTCTATCAACAATGAAAACTCAGTGTTACAATACGACGGGGACATACTGCGTTACATCGTGATCAGGCAATTGTAGAACGATTTAATAGAACTCTTGCAGAACGGTTATTTGGATATCAATATACAAAAGAATTCATCCAAGAAAAACGATCTCGTGAATGGGTCCAAAGGTTACCGAGTGTAGTTGCAGCGTTAAATAACGAGATTACTCGAACTATTAATATGAAACCAAATATTGCAATAAAAAAAGAATATATTCCCGAACAACCGCAGCGGGTTAGCACTCAGCCACTTCTCGTTGATGTTACTGTGAGATATTTATACGAACCAGGAGAGCTTGAAGGCGGTAAAAGAAGAGCTACTGATCCTATATGGAGTGTTACTACGCATAAAATTTCAACCATAACGCGATCAACTGGTAGACCTCCAATCTACAGATTGGATTCAACTGCACCTCAGCGTGGTTTTACACGCGAACAACTACAAGTTATTCCGGACGATACTCAATTACCGCCACATGGTCTTAACTAGCTCCGTTACGTCTATTACACTCAAGACAGGTCAACATCACATTGTTTCTGACATGACCAAGACTGTTATTTTTTCTGTCTACGGTGAATTGTCGAGGGTCTTTATCCGAATACTGCCAGTGCATTATACAATTGCAACTGGCGCAGTGATTATTCTGTTGTTCTTTTAATGCGATTATTACTTCAGCATCAATATCAAATTCTCGTTGTTTTTTTTTTGTCCTGCTGTTTGTAACCAGAGAGTTTTTTATTAATGATGCTAATATCAGTGTTATCATCGTTTGCATTAAAATCATCATCGAAAACAATCCTTCGTAGTTGATTTATTCGTCGTACTCTGGACACTGCGAGATAGACTAAATTTGACCATTCAATGCGATTATCAACTATCCAGACAATTGTATCCGTGATGGTTAATCCTTGTGACGAGTGTATTGTTGTTACATAACCAAGCGTCCATGGTGATTTCAGCGCATAATGCATCTTCTACAGTATTGATATCAACTAGCACAATATCATTTAACACTAGAATCTGTTTCTCCGTCTGGCCTGGAATTTCAACTTCAATATTCTGCTTTCGTGTATCCAATGGTCTATAACACAACGGCACTGGAAACGTTGGGAATTTTTTCTTGTGTAGCTCAAACAACTTTTTCTGAAGTGCGTCTCTGACTATCTTTCTACTTGCTACTACAAAATCATTTGGTTTCCATGTTTCCCAAAAATCATTCAAAGGTGTTTCAGAAATTATTTCACGCGCTACTTCACATTGAATTCTATCGGGTTGTAATCTAATTAGTTTTTTAAACTCACGTAACTGCTCATCGAGTGCTCTATAGTCAGTATCAATTTCTTCGTAATAATCAACAAATCCTTTTAACCAATTATGTGGACTTCTACCAACAAATGGTGGTGGTTGACCATGATCGCCGCACAATATAATTTTTGTATTATTTTGCAATAACCAATCAAGAAACATTTTTAATACATCTTCTGAAACAGTACATGCTTCATCCCAAATAATAACCGCTGGAATAAATTTCTCACCCATTCGCTCAGGAGTCCAAGCATTGCCCTTGTATCGAAAAAAACTATGATACGTGCAAGCTTCAACATTTCGTTGTTTGATCTCTCTCGCTAGTCTATGGGTTGGTGTGAGTACAATCATGGACGTTCTCTCTCGATATAATTCTATCGCACGTGTTGTCTTTCCAGATCCACCACAACCGTTTAAATAAACTGTGTTATATCTACAAATTGGATCTGATATCGGTAGTGCTTTAGACATAGAAAATCCTTCGGATTTTTCACTGATAGAATTATCGTTCTTCAGGTAACTGCTTTTAATCTCAAGGTCTGCTGATTCAGAATAATCGCGTTGTATTTCATGTTTAATTCGCCATGTTCCCCAAGTCTCTTCGCTATTAGTAAATTTAGTTATCTCTTTGATATATTTTTTATCGACATACATTGAATCAATTGCAACTCTGACTGCTATACTAGGAAATCTATTTATCATTGCAAATAAATTGATAGATGCATAACCCAGCATAGAAGCTCTCAAATGTAGATATGCAGAGCTTTCTCCATCACTGTAAGTAACAATTCTACCTAACTTTGTTTTATTGGACAAGAAGGCTGTTTTACAATTTGCGTATCTATTTTTCTCTACTGCATCTTTAATAACGAAGTCGTATTCGGCATCATCTATAATCAATCGTGAGGATTGTCTTTTAAAGTTAAATTTTTTTCCACCTTGTGTAAATTTACCGATTATTCTTCAGCCGAGATCCTTTGCTTCACTATTTCGTTGATTAAATATCTTTTTTGACCATTCAATGATGTACTCCTCGTCAGCATCAATATGTTTTCTAGACTTATCGATTATACTATCAAGACATTCTGGTTTTGGTAACCAGACATTGGTTTGTTTTTGATATGAGATAATCGCTTCGCTGACAATCAACGAAACTAACATTTTACAATCAATCATATATCGTAATAACACTATTGGTAACCACATCCTTTCAGCCATGTGTCTACCAATCCAAACATAACAACACGGATGAAGTCCTTCAGCGAATTCAAATGATACTACGCAAGCAAAACCGGTCAAATCAAAATCAGGCAGTGGTCCATTAATAGCAACGCGAGTCATTTCATGTGTTGGATGTCCAAACCGTTTAAAATACTCACCAGCAAATCCATATCCTAGAAAACTTCCTGGATAACAAGCAACGATATCAACTGATATCATAC
Organism: Potamilus streckersoni; assembly: GCA_016746295.1. NCBI lineage: Eukaryota > Metazoa > Mollusca > Bivalvia > Unionida > Unionidae > Potamilus > Potamilus streckersoni. The sequence continues at coordinate 713,099 of JAEAOA010001626.1, forward strand.
TTTCACGATTGTATTTAACGTTCCATAGACCGCCATGATAATATTCCAAACAGCTGGATTGAACATCCTGTAAAAACTCTTTTCGTGTTGGTTTCCAATTATTTTTCTTTCTTGCAAAATGAGCAGCAACCGATGGAATTGTAAAACAATTTGTAAGTAACTGTTCGTAATCTTCGGATTTTCCATTAAAAACGCTAGCGTTTTCACTGAGACTTATTGCTAGATTTTTCATCCTATTATGTAGACTTTCAGTACGATATAATTCACCGTTAGGTTTCACAAATTGATTGAATTGACATTCTTCATCTTCAAAACTATGAAGTAGCCATACTGATACAGGGTCGTTTTTACACAAACTAGCAATAGCATCGAATAATCTTTCTTCAGTGAGAATGCCATCCTTGGTGAATTCTTCTGGGATATACTTCACTGTTCTGTCTCGCGGGAATATTGTAACCGCGGATGTCCATGCGTGTTTGTTATGATCAATAATTTTGATTGGAGCTCCGTTTTTATTGTATTTCGATTCGTATAATACTTCGCCAGTTATCGTTGAAACGGTTATCGGAAATCTCAACGACTTTTCCAATCTAGCTATATCGGAAATAGTTGCTCCGTTCTCTTTCACTGTTAGCTCCCATTGATCTATTTTTTGATGTCTTAGATCGGTTAATTTATTCCCACGGAGTGCATTTGTAAAGTGTTCTAAGACTCGTTGTGCCACACAGTTGAGTGGCTTTTCCACTGATGTTGACTGTTTCATTGGTGCTAGTTTTCCAATGTCAGGTTTCTTATTTAACGGATACATCCCATAAACGACTGCTGTTTCTGGATACGCTTTTTCATAGTATGGTTTATCAATTCCAGTTAACAGCCCTGGTCTGGAATCACGGCTAACAATGACTGTTGTCCTATCTTTGAGAATTAGAACAAATTTGTCTCTTATAATATATTCGCCCGATTCTAAATTGATAATGAATTTCACTCTGAGAAAATACCGTTTATTGCCAAGTTGTGATAGTATCATAGCTGCTGTTTCATCATTCATTCTAGCATCAACAACACCATCAATTCTAAATGTTGACCAGGTGTGTGATGCACCGTCCTGTTTAAACTCTTGAACACAATCTCGTATTTTTCTAATCAGACTTCTATTATTTATTCTCTCTTTTGGTACATCTTCGAGAGTTCTATCAAGATTGAATTTAATATTTTTCCAAGGCTTGATTGCCGATAATCTCTTGAATTCTTCATTCATATAAATAAGACAAGTATTTAAATAGAAAAGTTTGTTTATATATAATGAATCACTGCAAATGGCTTATGATTGGATCAGTAACCCCATGCAATAAATCTTGTAGAGGTGAATTCTGTGGATATCACTTACAGAGTGTCAGAAATAATTCGACAGGCCCGTCCCCATGCATAAATTGTGGGGTGGGTGTGAGAGGAAAATCACAATTATGTATCAATTGTGGGGGTAAGCGGTTTAGAGAATTAAAACGTTATTATGATAAACGAATAAAAAACGCTATCATTGACCCTAACCATGACTCTGTCAAAGACAAAATCATAAAAACCCCTCAAGACTACATTAATAGATTTATAATTAAAGCAAATGATGAATTAGACAAATAGTATTATTATATATAAATGGAGCAAGAATTCAGACCACATCCAATACTTGTTAATTATGAAATATCTCGTAATGGTGTTGTTAGACACTGTAGACTGAAAAAACCAATTGGTTTTGTTAATAATCAGGGATACTTGCAATTTACTGCTGGAGGAAAGGGATATCTCTGTCATAGGGCAGTCTTTGAGTGTTATATGGGACCGATTAAAGATGGCTGTGTTATTGATCACATTGATTCTAATATTCAAAATAATTCTCTTGAAAATTTACAATGTATTTCTCAAAGAGAGAATACAAAAAGAGGAAAGACAGGGACTTGTAAGTCAGTTGGAAAGAGACCAGTACAGTCATTTGATACAGCGACGAATGAAAAAAGAATTTTTCAATCAATGAATGCCTTCAGTACGAAAAGTTGCTGAAGGGATTTGTCAAACAGCTATCTCAAAGAAAAATGGACATAGAATAAAGTTTTCATACGCATAAAATGACTCTCAATAATTACTATTAATAAAATATATTCTTTTATTCTTTTAATTTTGTTCCGTATTTCCCCTCATTACTACTGATCGTCACGTGACTATCCTACTTTCGATATTGATTCCCGGATATGTAATTCGTGCGAGAACACATGTGAAATTGGATTGAATTAATTCTGCTCATGTACGTATTTAATGGTTAACTCGGTATATATACGTATCAGGTATGTACGGATTTTGATTTTGTGTTATTATTTCTTGTTTCTAAAGACTGTATTGAGAACAGCAGTTAGGGTTTTGTTGGAAAAACCTGTAGATAGACAATTTGACAGAGTTATGTATGGCCGAGGTCAAGGTTCTATTTATAGATTTTTTAAAAATCCCAATTACAAAGACAGCGTTAACAGCGCTGTTTAGATTTTGTATGAAAATGAAATTACTTTGTAATTACAAATTAAAATAGATTGTATGTGATGTCAAGGTAGTAAAACGCGCTACATGTAGTTTAGTTTTTTTAGTGTGGCTACATGTAATAAAATTCAGAAAAATATCATTCTCGAATAACAGGTCCTGAATTGACAGGGATCCCCATGACAGAGTTATCTCGTCATGTAAATCCATTATTACTACGATTATTTAATCGTAATATTATAGAAATTAATAAAAAAATTGCTATTATTTAACAGTTGTATTTCTTGTTTTAATGTTTTATTTAAATACTTAGCTTCCATTGAAATTACTACACAATATTCATTATGAAATGCTAGGAAAATAAATACACACCTACACATTGACACTGCAGTATTAGTCACCTTATATATAATATGAGTCGTAATAAGTTTGGGGCTTTAAACGAAGCCCAATTTACCAATTAAAACTCCCACGCCATTGACATGGTGTGGTTGAATTTTTTCAACTGCAACCAGGGTTAATTTCTTGGGTTGCTTTTGATTGGTAGATTGGGTGTATAGGACTGTGCCCCGTCGTTTCATGTTTGTATCGTCCTGTACTGTCCCTATCATACCATCCTATCATTTCATTGTATATATAACCATCCTATCATTTCATTGTATATATATCATCCTATATGTAATGTACTGTCCCCCCCCACAACATATCTTCCGGAAGACCTAATATAGCATTTGTTACGTTAGAGCTTCCAATTGGGAGATCTATGTTTGTGGCCCTTGGGCTTATATAATGCGAAGGCACTAAATGAGTTCCAAGAATGTGCTGTCCCCCCTCTGGGCCTCTTTGACGTCGTTTGGCGCGAAAGAGGTTTCTAAATAAGGCTTCATGTTATATGTTCAATGTTTGTAAAAGAAATCACTTGGATTTCACGTCTAATACCCATATAACCCGCCCTTGAACTCGATTGGGGAGTTAGGGTATTGTATAAGTCTTTAATGTATGTGCCTCCCTTGCCTCGGAACTCGAATGAGGAAGGGATAGGCATTGTATATGTTTTTTTTTTTTTGTATATGAATATCTTCGATAAAAATATTTTAAAGATACAAATATATTAGTAATAATATTCAATAAATGGAATTTCAAGATATTACATCTATCATCACAGAAATATCAAATTTAAGAAATCAAGGAATCGTACTTTCTGAATTTTTGAATGAAGACAGACTTTTGAATGAATTTGAACAAATTGATATACAATTGAAACGTGGAAGATATGTTCTACCTAAAATGTATTCACTGATAAAAAGAATCCAAAAAGCGGTTAATGATTCTTTGTATAACAATGATATTAATTTATTCATTCGGCTATTTAGTATAGTTGAAGCCATTAGAAAGAAAATCGGGGAACAGTACCAAGTTCGGTCAGAGATTGCTTTGAAAGTGAAATCTATAAGACGTTTGATTGATGCAAGTATTGAAACCCACAATTGAAAAAACGTTAGCATTTCCAATAATGACATCAGAAGCATTAACTACCAGACTAGCCCGTGAGAGGTTAGCATTACTGAAAAAGTTTATACCAATTCGAGATGACGTGCGAGATAAACTACAACTTAGACAGCAAGCGCAGACTGACTTTTCTATTGGAAGCGAACAACTTTTTGCCCCTGTAACTAAAGCCACTAAAGATATGAAACTTGCAACAGAACGTGCTATATACGGCGACATCCCTAAAGAGGGAGCAGTACCTATTATTGATGTATTAGGAAAGATTGCTACAGAAACTGAAAAAACTCATGAGGGAATAAAACAGCTTTCAGGTGAGTTACAAACTCAGCGAGAAATACAACAAATGGGTAATATTGATACTGATGATAACCCCGTTGAAGATGCTAGTGATTCTATTGAAAAAATTTCCACTAAAAAAATTGTTCCTTTTAACGAGAAATTCACCGATGAAGCTATAGAAAGAATCAGACAAATTCAATTGCTGAAACCTGAAGACTATATAAAATTTGGTGACCTTGCTGTCAAAAGTTATTATAACAGGGGGGAATTTTTAAAAGACGAGTATAAAAAAACACAATAAAACGAGATGACTGGGTGGATTGGTTATTTAAAATTAATAAAAATGAATCCGGCAAATTAAAAAAGGATACATTGGAATACAGAGCTTTTAAAATGGGGGTTGATGCGTATGGTATAGAACAACAACTAAAAGAACAACGAAAAGAACAACAACAAGGTCGAGGTAGAGGTCAAGGTCAAGGTCGAGGTCGAGGTCGAGGTCGACAATCTCTAGAAATTCAAAACGTTTCCGAATCAGATCTAGAAATTCAAAACGTTTCCGAACCAGAAAGTACTTCAGGAGAGGGTTATGGAAGTTCTCATCATGATTCTCATATGTGTCCTAGTAATATCATTAATGATATATCACGACTTGAGGTTCTTATGGGAGGTAAGCGAGCTGGGAATAACTCAGTCGAAATAACTAATGAAGCATTTGATATTTGCAGACGATTATTCCAAAGTGGGATAATTGATATTCATACGTATAGAGAACTCTTGGATGAGTTAATGGACGGAATTCCAGGGGAATTTAGTGGTTATTATAGCGATTGAAATTTCTAATTGCTTGCATTTAGAAATTACAAAGTCATTTCAAATAAGATGATAGTACACTATAATCACAATAAACCAACAAACGTGTATGTAGTAAACTCAAGATTGCCCGTTTATAAGGCATACTATGGAGACGGCCTTGGAAATATCATAGCGGGTTTATTCACAAGAACAGCCCCAAAAGTAGCACCAATTGCTAAACAATTAGCGATGAAAGCCATTGATGTTATTCGTAATAAGGGAATTAACGCTGTTGGAGATCTTGCAGAAACGGCCTTTTCTACCGCAAAGAATAGAATAACGTCATTGGTGAAATCTAGATTCGGACGAAAACCACCACAAATAGTTTCAACACCGCTACCTTCAACAACAATGATGCCTGCAAATGTCAGTAAAGTGATAAATAACGCAGTGGAACAAAAACTAGCATCATTAGCAATGACTTTACCAGATAGTAGTAATATTGCAAGTATGATAGCGGGAAGCGGTCTTGGAGGAAATCGTAAAAATGTCAGACGAAAAAGAAAATGATAGCATTACTACATTTAGAAAAACGATACGTTTTAGTATAAATGGCATTTAAAAAAATTGCTGATCCAGCGTTTGATATGGCAGCGCCGGTGAATAAAGATGATTCTAAAATTAACTATCAGTATTATGCCTATCCTGCAAGAGAGCCTAATCAACGAGGGAGAGTTGAACTTCAAGTCCAAGATACAAGTAGATACTTTTTGCCGTGTGAGGCATTTATTGAAGTAGAAGGAGAGCTTGTAACAAATGTAGCAGCTGATACGCCATATGGGGATAACCCAAATATCCGAGTTGGTTTCGTAAATAATGGCATTATGGCGCTATTTAACAGTGCAAGATATATCATTGATGGAAAAGAAATTGAATCAATAGAACAAAATATTGATATTGCAACAACAATAATCGGACTTGCGAGATATTCTGATGATTATACAAGGTCGGCTGGTCCGTCTATGATGTTTGCTAAGGATACTTCTGATCATCCGAACCATTATCAATTTGTTAAAGTACGAACTGCAAGAGATACTGCAGAAGTTGATCAACAACTCGCAGCTAATCCAGACCGTGAAGATAGACCAGGCGCTGAATTCGTCATTTTAAAAAAGGTCAATGATAATTTCAATCTAGGATTTGCAACACGAAAAGGAGCATTAAAAGGACAACATCGACGGTTTTCATGTGCAATTCCGTTACATCATATATTCGGATTCTGTAGAAATGTCAGAAAAGTCATCTATGGAGCAAAGCATACGGTTGTGTTAGTGCGAAAAGAAAATGACAATGATGCAATTTGGCATGCTAATGGTGTTGATGATGGTAAAGTCATTTTAAATAAATTGGTTCTATGGATACCCGTCTTGACACCAGCAGTTACAATAGAGCAACAATTACTATCGTTTATGGACACAGGTGGAAAATCATTGCTAAGTTGGCTAACAACAACGACTGATACGAAGCAGGATAATGTAAATGGCACATTTACATGGCACTTAGCATCAAAACAAGGTGTTTCAGCTCCACGTCATATCTTTATAGCGTTACAGGATGCAAATCGAGTGGGTCGACAATTATCTAGTCATATGATATTTGATAAATTAGGAGTAAGTGAAGTTTCATTGAGAATAAACGGACAACAAGAGCCGGCAGAGATTGTACAGCTTAATTATGATAACAACAACATAGCTCGTGTATATCATAGAATATTATCGTATATGGGTCGTGATCAAAATGTTGATACTGGTTTGCAAATATCGCAAATTGATTTTGAAAAACACTATCCGATTTATTACTTTTCATTGGAACATCTTGACATGATGAGACAATCTGTTGTTGATATATACTTCCAAGCTCGGGTACAACGCCCTGCTGGTATAGCCGATTATAGAGCAGTTGCTGTCATTCTCAGTGATAAATCAATGTTGTTAGAAGGAGTTGGCGGACGAATGAGACTTATTGATGCACCAGTGGAAAACCTTTGATTTTCCAAACATGTAGTTAGGATTTTCGCAATAAGATCAATTGAAAGTGTAAATTACATTTTAGAATAGAATGACATATAGTATTGTTAATGTCCAGTTGACTGATGGTCAGGTCAAGAAATTGAAATCAAAGTCGGCTAAAGAATGTGGAACTACAATAACGTTGAAACCCACTCAAATGTCCGGTGGTGCACATAAATTATCATTGACAGATCGTCAAATAAAACATTTCAATGATGCGCTAAAGAACAAACGAGGAGTTGAAATTGATTTTTCGAAAGCAGCAATCGCCAGTATGATAAAATCAGGTGGAATATTCCCGCTGTTAGCTGCTATTCCAGCATTGATTGCAGCGGCTGCCCCAGCGGTTGCGAAGGCGGCAGCGTTAGGAGCCGTTGGTACTGCTGCAGGAATGGCCCTGAAAAAAGCTACTGGGAAAGGCTATAAAAAAAGGAAAGGGTCTAAGACTACCAGGAACCCCATACAATTGGTACAAGGGCACAGGCCTAAGAATACCAGGAACGGCTTACTAGTGGAAAAATCCCTTGGATTTTCACCAATGTCCAATTTTGATTTAATTGATGCTGTAAAATCATTATCAATAAAAAACTTTAGAGGAGTTTTCATGAGAGATCAATTACCGTCAAAACCAATGAAAAATGAAACGGGTATTATCAAGATTGATAACAGCAGCAGCGGAAAAGGAACTCATTGGGTCGCATATGCAATTGATCCACGTGGAATTGTCTATTTTGATTCATATGGATTAGCTCCACCAAAAGAATTCATGCGATATGTATCCACAATAACAAAGTCATCTCCAATTTTTTATTCCACGCTACCAACACAACAGTTAAATGATCCACCGATATGCGGTCGTGAAGTATTAAATGTCCTTGCAGAGATATCTAAATTTCCAAGGAAACCACCACAAGTTGTTGTTAATGAATATACTAGCAGGCAATGGCAAAAACGATAGCGTTATGATTTAGAAAAACGTAGCGTTTTTGTATAATGATTGATATTTGGGGACGACCTTTATCAGAATAAAAAAAAAACAGAAACCGATAGTAAATTCGCTGTGGAAAGTGTAAAAAAAATAATCGAAGATGAAATCGCCGAGACATTAAATTTGTCAAGTGTAGATCCTGGGGAAATAGTTGTATTTCAAGATCGCCAGGGCAAATTGAAATCTAGTAATGTTTCATTGGATGATGTCTTAATACGAAGACGTGACGTCGTTGAAGATACAATAGTGTTATATTCAAATGATGGAAAACTCAAACCAGGTGTACTTGTTTCTACAATCACAGATGCATTAAAAAATTTAAATGAAGAACTTGAAAAACATATAACAACATATACTTCCCTTCGTAGAAATATTATCAATAAATTTTTTGGAACACCAGCGGTAACCTCTCCATCTCTCGCTGAAATTAAATTCAATTTTGATGAAATTAAATCCAATATTAAAAATATTAATGATGCTGGATTTAATATTATTAGAGATAACATTAATAATATTAAAAAATCTATCGAGGATATTACAAAATTTAAAACAGACAATCTTCCGCTACTTGAAAGAATAAAGATTCCTCATGAGAGGAATATCATAAATATGGTATACACAGTTCTCTCTGGATCATTAGATTGGGAACCTAAAAAGAATACAATAACTCTCACTGTGTCAAAGAAGGGTATTTATCGATTAACAATAGTGTCACTGAATCAGTTTAATATATCATCATCGACTTCATATGGATACAACAACGTGATTTCAACGACTATTGACCTGGATGAATACAAACGGTTTACAATAACAAGCACTGATCCTAATTTAAATAAGACATCATTTGTATGGTACATGGAGTTTGTAGCTGATCTAAATTAGAATTTTTAACAATTAGAAACCACTTGAGATTTTAAAATAATATGATTCCGTCATCGCAATATCGCTATGATACCGTCAAAGAGTTCTTAACAAAACTCAAAACACTCATTGATGAATATGAAATAAAAATTAAAAAGTATCGCAGGAGAATTACCGTAATTGATGTTACAGTATACTCAGTATCCGGTATAATGGCCGGTGCTGGTATTATACTATCTTCAGTAACAATGGTAGCTCCGATTGCTGTCCCAATTGCTATTTCCGCGGTGACAACATTTGCTGGAATTGCAAATGCTATTACTAAAAAAATATCATCGTGTTCTCAAGAAAAACTTAACGATTATATAGTAAAACATCAAGCAGTATCTAACGGTTACTCACAATTATCCTCGTTGATGTCATCATCGATTGATGATACGATAATTACCGAAGACGAATTCTCCGCGATGATACGTATTTATGATACTACGATTCAAAACGCTAGCGTTTTTTCATCTATTGCAAAATTAGACATTGTAAATAATAATAATAATGTCGCAAGAGATTCAACTACTTCAGCGGATAGCAGAAAATACCACTCCGCGGAAAACAAGTATGATATCAATATCGTCAACAAACCCTAAATTCAGTGTGAATTTTCCTTCACCTGTTTCAGTAAAGGAAATCGCGTTGGCAAAATTACGAGTGTATCATAGTTGGCCTAATATCAGATCGGTTCCATTTGGTGGTCAGAGACCTAATAATTCTCTGGTATTTGCATATAGGAATAAAAAAGATGACACTCCAGATTGGAACGTTGTTTCAATACCAACTGGATCCTATCAAATGGAGCAAATTAATAATGAATTACAACGTAGAATAAAATCCATTACTAAAAAAGAATCAAAAATTGCGATAACAGTTCATGAACCAACACTATCATCTACAATTGAAATAGGCTCTCCTGGGTATGTTGTAGATATTTATAACAGTTCAATAAGAACAGTATTAGGATGGCCCGAAGATCCACCTAGAAGTGCTGGTAATTCCACACCCGAGCCTGTAAAATCTGATTATGTCACTGATGAAATAGGACCTGAAAATCCATCAAAAACTTATAAAAAATTCGAGGATATAAACTTCACAAAACGATATCGATATAAGAATCAATATGGTGAAGATGTGTGGAGAATTCCATTTTTTAATGATTATATCCCACAGGAAGGTGAAATTCTGGAAATACATGAAACAAGTCCAACATTTGTAGACATTAAAGATCACATCCTTGATAGAATGAATAATGATTTTTTGTTGCTATTACCGTCGTTAAGATCTGGCTTTCTTACACAAGCTGAGTTTACTAGTGTAGTCGCCGCGGGTAATAAAATCATCGATGACATGGAAATATTTAATTCGAGGATTACTAATCTCTTCACTGATGAAAATAACCCGATTTCAAAAACTAGCTCAGCCCAAGATTATAAAAAAAATATAAATGAAAATCCAAATTATAAATTACCAGGATATAATGTTCCCGAGTTAAAGAAAAAACTCAGAACTGCCATCGACGAAGGATTTAATAAAATTTATCAATCATGGAAAGATAGCCAGCCGAAGCCTATTATCCTCACTTATAATAATTCTCCCGACGGCGACGGTAGACATATCGCACCGAACAATGTGAATATTTCATCGGTGATCGCACTTAATTTAACGTGTGATGTAATCGAAGGAAGTTATCAAATTAATATGGAACAATCAAATCAAGCCCGACAAGGTTACATTCTTTATTCATTTTCACCAACAGCACCCCCCGGATTTTTAATTGTTGAAAATCCGACTAATCCAGTCTATATGCAATGTCAAAATGATTTACTAACTAGAATTAATTTTACACTCACCGATCAGTCAAATAATTTGATTGATCTACGTGGTGAAGTATTATCGATTAGTCTGTTTGTGAAAAGCTAACAAATAATTTGGTTAAATAATTTGTATTAATCAGCAGCAGGGAGGGTGAGATGACAACATATTTGCGACCGTAGATGGCAGCAATTTGAGGGTGGTTATGACAATGTATTTGTGACAAAATCGCTAAGGCTCCATTTGTAAAATGGAGTCTTTAATTTTTTTTTGGTTAAAATATGAGATTTCGTAGGAAGGTTCCATTTGGCATTCTGAGGCTTTAATCGATTTTGTCGCAAAAATTTGTAGGATTCACCCTCCCTGCTGCTCGAGCAATAGGACATTTTGCCGCAGTCATGTAGCGTGATGTCAAACCCAGTCGTCCTGGTTAAATGGTTAAAATGGAAAGGATATCGTCAAGAAATAAACGGCAGATATACTAAAAATGGGAATCGTTGTTAATCTACAGAGAAGGGAAAGTGGGAAATTTGCCTAGACTTGCAAAACTTTTCGGGTGATGAAATGCATTACCTCCTTAAACGTATCTATTTCGGAGAACGAAGAAAGCAATTAAAACCTAAACACTTCTATATCTGACTAAATGACACAAAATTTAAAGAATTATTGAATTCTCAATAGGTTAGCCTTTTAAAAAAATCAAAAAATTTGTTAAATTCAAATAGTCTTTACTCGATGTACGTGTAGGTTTCTTTTCTTTCATTTTTCATTTAAAAAAGTATAATCATGTCATCATTGTAACGTAAGCAGATGACTACAGTTTAATATCATGTATTATAATTTGTATCATGTCTTTCTAGTTATGACTTCATCCACGTATCTGTGTTTGGATTTGTTCGCATTTTGTTGGAGTACTAACTTTTGACTGCGATATTACTGTCTTATTGGTATTATATTGGAGTATTTACTGTGATATTGCTGTCTTGTTCGTATTATCTTTGAGTATTGATTGTGATATTGTTGTCTTATTCGTATTCTATTGGAGTACTGACTGCGCTATTGCTGTATTGCTTGTATTCTTGTGGAGTACTGACGATATCGCCGTCTTGATCGCATTCTAGTGGAGTACTGACTGAGAGAATGCTGTCTTGTTCCTATTGTTACGGGGTAGCTTCCTGTGACCACTCAATGACTCACTGTGTTCTCTGTGGCTGATAAACTCTCATTAGAGTAAAGACCCAGTTAAACGTAGACATTAACTCCAAGATGAGTCTGATTCTCTGATGAAGTGGGGGTCCTTACAGTGATAATGGAACCAGTCAGGAAATGCAGACTAAGATCTAAGCTTCAGGTTGTTTATGAAGTCACATACTGGTATAGGATTAAAATTTTAAGACTCAAGTATAATAGCTCATGGATTTTATATCATAGTGAGTACAGTTGGACAAATATAACTAATTTAAGTAACAGCTTTTATGACAGAAATTGATATTAACAATTATCAATGTGAAAGTTTAGTGTTTAGATATTAGTTAAAATTTGTTGTTTACCTACCGACTTTGAAACATTGGCTAACTTTTCATGCAATTCATATGGGGTAGTTTCAAACGGATCATATGCACAAAGCCTTGAGACACGCTCAACAGCAATACAATATAACAAATAGCTATTGGAAAGAGATTTGAGAAATATTAATTTGTTCTGTATTCCAACATTATTTATTATTATTATTATTATTATTATTATTATTATTATTATTATTATTATTATTATTATTATTATTATTAATGGATTATGAAAATATTGTCAAACTACAATATAACTGATAAGCAGATATTTAAGATGAAGTTGCTGATTGGAACATAACAATAAATGAATAAATATCCATAATGGTTTTAGTACATAGATGTAGATTTCACAACTTAGTTTTACAGCTGTCCAAATTTACTATAAAACATTGTTTTCTTTGCATTTATTTGTGTGGAGGTTGTGAAATAACTGAATTCTGAATCGTGAGAAAAAAAAACAAGAGTTATCTTTTCTTTTCACACTTCCTTATATGGTAATCGTAGTAAAAGTAGGAAATGATTTTCCTACACTCAGTTTGAAGGTAAAGAGCTCTTAACATGACCTTCGGGAACCTGAACAGTCCCATTAGAGATGCTGACAAGCCTTTTATACCTCCCACGGAATTCTACTCTTGGCAAAGAAAATTTTGCGTTTGGAAGAGAAGATTCTGCCGTTCGCTGGGTAACAACCGCAAGAAAAATTTCTTTTGAGAGCACGCTTACAGTGCATTTAAATCTGAAATCTGCATTTAAATTAAAAATTATAACTAAAAGGTATGTAGACCAGAGTGTTAGTTAAGTATGCATATAACAAATTTATTTCTCAATGGTCAAAATGTGCAATACGAATAAAAGATTTCATCCAAAAGTAAATGAGGTCGTAAGCGACCCACAACGATTATTCGAGATAACGACTGGAGCATTCCACATATGCCAAAATTGGAACAAGGCTAATACCTAAGAAAGTTACACATGTACTCCTAGAATCAGGGCACAATTAATAGTTCTGGTTCAGTCTCCACGAATGTAAGCCTTTTTTCCTGTCTCCATTTGGTGGTGATACAAAGAGTTAGATTTAGGAATTCTTGGTATGGATTTAAATGCAATTTTTTATTCTTTAGAAAATGAGTTTATGGTGTGGTTGTCTGTGTGTGTTTCGGTAGCAGTATACAGTGAGTAATAAGGTCTTAGTGATGATCCGGAAGTGAAATCTATGTTCCATTGCACGTTGGTTTGATGACAGTCAAGCTTTTCAAAAATATGCAGGTCAAGAACTTCACAGTGAAGTCGTCCTTAAAAGTATTTTAGATTAACATACAATTTGTATTGATTGTCACACAGTGGAAAGTTCAATGCTGAGAAACAAATGTAGAGAATATATAGTAAAATTAATTGTGTTATATGGCCTACTGGCATAATAACATCGTGAAGATAAGAAGTTCAATGAAGGATGCATGATCAATGTATATAGGAATATCTAAATTAACCGGGAATAATACCAATCACATTTGGTATTGAATAACCTTAGGTATTAATGAATAAATTAGTATTGTCCGTCTGTGTTGACAACACCCACCCATCTAGCTACTATGTCGTAACCCCGTCTATGAAGTAGAGACAACAGTATTAGGACGACTACTCACTGTTTTATCACCAAAAGCTTTACGGTAAATGACCTTAATTTAGTAATTGCTTTTAATTGTTTAAATTTGGAGGCTGGACTTCTTGCCCATTATAGTATTCTAGTAGAGTATTTACTGCGACATTACTGTTTTGTTTGTATACTAGTGGAGTATTGACTGTGATATTGCTGTCTTACTCGCTTTCTAGTGAAGTATTGACTCTGACATTGCTGTCTTGTTCGTATTCTAGTGGAGTATTGAATCTGACATTGCTGTATTGTTCTCATTCTAGTGTAGTACTGCCCAATATTGTTCTCTTGTTTGTATTCTAGTGAAGTACTGAATGTTATATTGCTGTCTTGTTCGTATTCTAGTGGAGAATTGACTGTGATACTGCAGTCGTGTGCTTATTCTAATAAAGTACTGATTGTGATATTGCTGTCTTGCTCTTATTCTAGTGGAGTACTTATTGTGACATTGCTGTATTGTTCTTATTCTAGTGGAGTACTGATTGTGATATTGCTGTCTTGTTCTTATTATATTAGAGTACTGATTGTGATATTTCTGTCTTGTTCTATTATATTAGAGTACTGATTGTGATATTGCTGTCTTGTTCTTATTATATTAGAGTACTGATTGTGATATTGCTGTCTTGTTCTTATTATATTAGAGTACTGATTGTGATATTGCTGTCTTGTTCTTATTATATTGGAGTACTGATTGTGATATTGCTGTATTGTTCTTATTCTAGTGGAGTACTGATTGTGATATTGCTGTATTGTTCTTATTCTAGTGGAGTACTGATTGTGATATTGCTGTCTTGTTCTTATTATATTGGAGTACTGATTGTGATATTGCTGTATTGTTCTTATTCTAGTGGAGTACTGATTGTGATATTGCTGTCTTGTTCGTTTTCTATTGACTGATATTGTTTTCTTCGTATTCTAGTAGAGTATTTATAGGTTACTAAATTTGTATGGGAAAATATGAACGAGTTTTTGGGATGAATATGCTGCACGACCTATACATTGACATATGACACAACAGAGTGCTTGAAATCAATCATTTGTCATTTTTCTTGTCATCTAGCCATGTCATTGCTTTAAATTTGTCTTAAACTCTTTTATATTTTTTTAAAGGTATCGATACCTCCTCCAATCACATATTTTGCACTGCACGCGAAAAGCCAAATTTTTATATTTCGTAATTTTGGTATAAACATAACATGTGTATTATTTATATAAAATAGAGCATCGAGCCTTGCCAAATTCATTCAGGCTCAAACCGTGCATTATATTGATTACATTGTATATCGTGGTAAACTTTAAGAAAGTTTATAGAAAAAAAAATAGAGGAAACAATGGCAATAATAAGTTGGACAGTTGGACAGTTGGACATTTTTACCTGCCAATTTATTGTAACAAGTCTACCATATATAATTTTTGCGATTACATCTTCAATAGAATTGGGTGAGTTTATGCTTGATCGCGGAGTATGGGTTTCACAAATGGAGTAATTAGCTAGTATAACAGAGTTTTTAATCATCATAATAAACATATTGATAGGACATTATGGTAGTATGATTTAGTTTCGTAAATGTGTGTATGTGTGTGTATGTGTGTGTGTGTATTGGATCTTTAACGCAGCTTTAAAAAAAATGTCAGTCATATCTCTACGATGTATGCAGTGTGACAGTTTATAGTGATGTCTAGCACTGGTGCTTCATGTCGCGGACATGTAGCATGTTTATGTCCTAGTCAGTCATATAATCCTGACACCAAGCTGACCAGTCCTAACTCTAACCTCTTAATGCTGAGCGTCTAGCGAGGCAGCTGCTAGTGTCATTTGTATAAGCCTTTTGTGTGACTACCTGGGTTCGAACCCGTGACCTCCCGCATCCAAGGGGACACTCTAACCACTTAGGCCACCGGAATGGTCAGTTTTGTAAATTGTTCCCAGACAAATATTCTATCCTGCAAATTATCAGTAATTAGAGATAGGAATAATTGTGTACTTGGCGCCTGTTTCTTAGCCGTGGCATACATCAAACAGTCTCTATGTGCGAATCTAGAAATATTAGATTAGAGAGGGACCTAAACAAGTAGGCAAGAAGTGTGTTGGATATACCCCCAGTGTGACCTTAGCGAGCGAAGCCCCATACATTTGTGTATTTTAAACATATTCAGGGCATAGTTTCAGCCATCAAACAACAAATAAAAACTGCTCAAGGAAATGTTCCAGAGTTTTTTTTTCAGTCATTTGTCTTCTAGCTAATGGAGATAGATAGGGGACGCTTCGGCTCCGCTAACACCACACCCCTCTGGATCCACCCCTGGGGTCGTGATTGTGTTGTCCTTAGCTTGATACGAGGGACTTATTTGTGGTATTCGAGTGCTTAAAGAACTCTTTAGTAACAGCGTCTGCCATCTTAATTAATATCCTTAAAACTACAGGGAAAACAATAACTTCAAATAACACTTACTCAGCATGTATTGTTTGCTTGTTTGTTTCCCACAGCTGTCTGCTATTAAACTCCTGGCTTGTTACATTAGGAATTCTTATGTTTTTGTTCATTAAGGAAATATTTGCTTGTTAAACAGCTTTTAGGAGACATCGACTGTTCCACCTACTGGTAAAGTTTAATCTGTCTGTCTGTCTCCTTGTTTTATTTTCTATTAATAATTGAGAGCTAGACAGACAGAAACATATGCACTGAAAAAGTAGATAATTGTCCGTGAAATGCAAATTTGTATTCAACAATCTGAGAAATATCGAAACACGTTGAAAAAGAAAATTTAAACAAATACTGCTTAATAGAAAAACTCAATGTTGTACACATCACTACGTTGAAGTCCAGGGTATGGTTGAACAGATTACTGCCGCCAACAAGTTTAAGCAAGTGAAAAGGATATACACCCGACTCGTGTAAAAAGATATAAAATTTCATATTATATCAATAAAAGCAAACTTTGTGTTATTTTAAACCTTACGAGTATGGAAACGAAAGACTAATTCTTATCTGACACAAGACTGTTTTCCGTTTCAACATCCTTGGAAACCGGATATGTGTATTTCTTTGTTGCATTCACGAATTCGTCAGTCTATCAATCTGAAATTTCTAAAAAGCTTCAGTCAAAAAGAATCACTTAATGCCAACAAAGCCAGTAATACCTGTGGTCGATCCAAAAAGATTGAATTAAAATAGATCATTTCATTCAAACTACAACCATGATAGTTATTTTTCATCAAAATTCCAGCATGAAAAGTATCCTAAAGTGAATTAATCCGTCTGAGGCCATTCCTACCAGCAAGCTAATTAAACACTATTTAAGGCAGGAGATAAAAATGTATGGGGATTTTAATATATTCCAAGCAAACAACTTACTTCTGATATATCTTTGCTCTTTTATAAAACAATGTCAAGTGCCGAAAAAACATGAGCTTTTATAAATTTGCAAATTTGCAACCACGACATATGTTTTTTTTTTTATCAGTTTACTTGATTGAACATGAATGAAATATGTAAAAAGTTAGCGGTCCTCAGCCAGCACTCATGGAATTGGTAAAACAAAAAAAACTGATCTCTCAGCCATATCGACTGATTTTGGCAATATGGTCTTGCTTATTATTAAGTATGCCCACCACCAGAGGTACGGACCGAAGGAAATTGCAGTATCTAAGAGATACTCAACTAGCATTGCTTGTACAAGATGAAAAACGACCGCATCTAATCGGAAGAATATCAACAAACAAAATAATGTAATTTCAAATCTTAACTATTCTCTTTACCGATAGCAACTTGCAAGACGTGGAAGTCGATTTTGTTGATAACTGTTTTAGTCTTTTGACAGAAAAGCAAGTATTATCTTTACATGTGCAAATAACAAATGAATGTCCAGATTTAATGATCAGAGAACGGTGAGGGTTGTTGGGGTGGGGTGGGGGTAAGGCCATTTCTCAGAGCGAGATAGAATATACATTTTGGCCTGGATAACTGGTGGAGGAATAACCCCTGGAATCTAGGCAAAAACTAAGCTTACTGACACACGGGAAGCTACTGGCAGCTTTCTCACATTCCCACATTGTCCGAGTCCGAGACCAGACCCCACAAGGACTGAGGCGAGATAGTAGTGATAGATAAAGGCGATCGCTTTAGACCACTTAGTTATCTGGGGCTCTGATCAAAGTATCAAAGACAAAAAATGTGTATCGATAACCACTCAAACCCACAAAAAGAATGAATCTATAACCATTTAAACCAGATTCATACTCAAATCAACTTTGATAGTTTTCTCTGAACTAGTTCATATATCTCCGAAAGTAAAATCATGCAATTGTATGTGCACTAACACTGACTTGAAAACTCTACCAGTACAAAACAAAGCAATTCGTAATTCCTTTCCTATTTTCAAGTGCATGTATGAGATTAATCTTGATTACAGACGACATTTGAATGACACTGATGTGCACATCATCCTGCCATTACAACATAATCTCTTGGTACGAGCTTCCCATTATCTTAATAATTGGTTCAACGTATTCGAATTTGGAAATTTGGAAAAAGGAAAAAGTCAATTAAATTTTCGACTTTTTATGTCTGAACAAATTTATGTGTCGTGCTAATAAGTCTTTTTTTAGTTTGTTTTCATATTATGATTCTCTGAGCAAACACGTCCCTCCCGCGTGACAAGTGTTGGTTCTAATGTAAAAACATGCAAAAATGATCTTTGATTCTTTGCCATTTAAAATGGCTATTAACAATTGAAATGAGTACTTAAAATGCAAGGATTGTTGAGGATTTGATGCTATTTTGACACGACTAGGTAAAATATTGGTTCCTGAGACGTACGCGATCAAATGTGTGATATCTTTCACCAGAAATCAGTCTTGACGTTTATAAATTTATATCATCACTGGCATAAATTTAATTATTCCCTGATGATGGAGTCTTTAGAAATAATTAATTTTCCACACCAAAGTTTGATATTGATGTTTTAGTTATTTTGTGGCAAAGATTTCTCCATGACAAGATTCGTTAGTTGGCGTGTAGCTCTAGACTGGTACGAGAATTATTCAAAAGTCCGAATTATTGCGTTGTACAATCAAGTTCTATATTAGTCTCTGCAAGTGCATCCCCTTAAAGTACACCTATGTACCTCTACACACTTTCTAAATTTGTTTATCCAATTATCAAATGCCATTTTACATTCACGTCTGAGTTTGGTTTGGTGCTTTACAGCATAGCAACACGAATATGTTATTTAGTACCGAGGCAATTAGAGCAAAGTGATTTGCTCAATGACACACCACAGTGGCTGACTCAGGCTGGTCAGATGATAATCACTTTTCGGTACATTGTTCGTACCAAGGAAACTGCACCTCCAACATTATAGCTTCTTTCGATTTGTCCGCACCTCATCTAATCTTTGATAAAGAGATTCAGAGCCAATAATCAGGGTTGTGTGGAGGATGTGGCACATTGCGGAAGCTGTGCTTCTTCAGAAAGTCTGTCACGTCGGCTGATTTGTGCTCCAGTGCGTTGTCATTAAGTAGATGGATATCTCGGGTACCTGTGCGCGGACGGGTATTTAGTAGTATTCCACAGCTTTTAGCAACACTTTTGAGGAATAAAAATATCTAGTGAAACTAGCAGAGCCATGCACTGGTACCTGGACGACAGGGCCTTGGCTATCGTGTAAAACTCCATTGACAGTCAAGCTAGGTCACTGGTCGTTTTCTCCAATTAAAACTTGATTATTTCCTCTTTAGTTTGATTCATAAAAGTGAATCCATGTGTAACATGGATTTGTAACATTCTCATTCAAACGTCTCTTTTACTACTTCCTTCACGATAGTTGTTTGATGAATTCAACCAGAGCTTATTTTTGATCAGCCATCAACAAATGCGTATCCCATCTTGCTAAATCTTGTTTGAGCTTTCTTTGACTCTTCGTTATATTGTAAACAGCTGAAGAATTAATGTCTGTGATAATGGAAACATTTGCCACTGTGTATCGAATATCCTCCTCAACTGCCTTTTTAAAGCAATCATTTCACAGTCACTAATCGCAGACAACGGTCCTTGAAAATATGGGTCTACTTCTCAACTTACACGGATTAGCGCTAAATCCACTACAAAGGTGTTGAATATGACATAAATTACACCTGTAAACTTTATTGAAGTCGCATTTGATATCAGCCAGAGAAATCCCTACGAGCGCCCGGATTTTTACAGTATGGTCTTTGCTCAGCTGTATAATTTATCTCCATCTCCAATATGTTCAGGTCACTGTCATTTATATATGCTATGTTACAAGCATAATACCTGCAGCTGTCTGGTGTGCTGTACGTATAGCTGCCGATCATTTTATAGAGCGTAATTTTGTATATTCATCCTTAATCTCAAAAACAAGTTCTGAATTCTCCACGATGAGAAAGATAAGGCGATTTGTTGTTTCAACATAGTCCTCAGAGAAAATGATGAGAATGTTGTCGGTTACAAGAAATAATGTAAAGAGCAATGGATCTCAAAGTCAAACTAGACAGATTAAGAAACACCTATTAGAGGCAAAATTGAACAAGCAGAAAGACGAGATTTCCCAGCAGTACCTTTCCAAGGACAGGAGAAACGAAAAACAATACGTGACAGGCGACATTACATTGAACGCCTCGCTGCAGAGGCCGAATAAGCAGCAGCGATAAAGGCAGAAAGTCTCTCAACAAGCTCACAAAGAAACTCAAAGAACATGTCAAAACTTGCCTCTGAAGAATGCAGCTGGGAACATCAACTCCAGTGAGATGGAGAAAATGACAAGATGAAAGGAGCACTTTCAAAAGGTACTAAACAAGCCAGACCCACAAGTTACGGTCTTGATTCCAAAAGATGAAAGGGCCTCCTTGACTTTAGTCAAGAGCTCGTCGCCGATACTGAACAGAGAAGAGATGAAAACCTTAAAAGAATTTGAAAGTTCATAGCGAGTACAACATCTGTCCAGAAATACAGAAGTCAGAAGATACAGAAACCACAAAGATTCTCATAAAAATTATTCCAGGAGACATGGGAGAAAGAAGAAAAACCGGCCGAGTAAAACGATGGAATGATCCTCAAGAGACCGAAAATGGTAATTTTAAAGTACAGTATAAACTGGAAAGGCATTACCATGTTATCCCTCATCATCAATGTCTTCAACAGAATCATTCCCATCTCAGCTGATGCCTCATCAAAAAGTAACAAACACATTTTAGGAAAGGAAACTCCTACAGTGTCACTTCGACACGTACTAGGCTATATAACAGAATGGTAGACTACAATCTACATGAATTTCATAGACTTTGAAAAAGCTTTCGAAATTATTCATCGCGACGCCTATGGAAAACACTCCTATTTCCATTACATTCTACTTAAGATTGTAAACATCAAACTTCTACACCAAGATTTTCAATGTAACATCATCCGATACAGGAAACTCACAGCATCAATACAGGTGTGAAATAAGGCTGCATTCTTGCACCTTTCCTCGCCATCGATTGAAGGATGAAAAAGATAGTGGATAGCAGAAGATGAATTAGGTACCCCTCACATCTTCTACGGAAAACTGTTTTAAAGTCAGAATACAGATATGCAAGAAAAGACAAAATCGATTAGACATTCATAAACATAGGACTGAGAGAGGACAACATGAAAGCCAAATTAATGAGGAAGAACCATAAAAACAGCATTCATACCACTGTAATAATGAACCAACACAGAAAGTAAAGGAATTCACATACCTTGGAAGCAAAGTGGCCACAGACGGTGACTCGTTGAGAGAGAAGCAACAACCATAATTAGCATAGATAATCAAACCTTCGTTATGCAGAAACACATACTGATTCCACGCAACTCGGACTCGAGACCAAGCTAAGGATTTACCGCAATATCTTTGTATCTCTACTGTACAGCTCTGAATGCTCTAATCTAACATTAAGAATAGCACAAAAAAGATTGAAATTTTCAAAAACAGGTGTCAGAGATACAATCTTGGCATCTTCTGGCCAAACAGAATAAAATATGAAGATCTTCATCAAGGGACAGAGTAAACACCTCTTGTCCAGATTGTGATGAACAGAAAATTGTCATAACTCGAGCATGTATGCCTAATATCACTAGATACAACGCTCATGATAGCTCTCCGCTAGATCCCGGATGGGAGACGAAGGAAGGGTCGTTTCGAAGAGAACTGGAAGAGGATTACAGAAAAAGAGATGTAACAATTCGGTCTGATATGGAACATCATCGCACGTAAGCATGCAGACTGTCAGCAGTAGCGCTCTCTCGTCTAAGCCTTATATACTACCTAAGGCACGACGAGGGACCAGTGAATGATTTTGTCTATAGATCGGCCTTAAATTTACTGAAAGATTTAAGGAAACGATACATTTACAGCAAAATATTCCGAATTTTTGTAAAATACCCCTCATATGTCGACATTAAATATATGTTATGTTCAAAACTAGGATAGCTTTGAATGTTTTTAAATTTAAAATCCAACATTTAAACTGCATGTATGTTTTCATCTTACTCTTTCATAATTACGATTCATTTTTATCATCGCTCTCTGTTATGCAGATAGCAGATGGATAGCAGATTGAAGTTAACACGTTGTTCAAGTTGTAAACCAGATATATAATATATGCATGCTTAATTCAACAAATAAACACCGTACCTTGTCAAACATCCAGTGACTAGCAGTGTCTGTAGAGTCATAAATTTTATATTTAACGAATACCTCTTTGAAAGTTCTTGTCATAAATGAAATTACCGCTGCTTGTATTTCAAAACGTTTTCAAAGAGAAAGGACCTAAATGTAGTGACAATGGTAGGAGCTATATAAAAAATTATCAAGGAATTCGTTGAAAGATCTCTCTCTCTCTCTCTCTCTCTCTCTCTCTCTCTCTCTCTCTCTCTCTCTCTCTCTCTCTCTCTCTCTCTCTCTCTCTCTCTCTCTCTCAGCTTCCCCATCTCATATCCCTTCCTCCACTTCATCATCGTAAATATGTAGAAGATAGCCATGACCTTATTTTCCAACGAACTAAGGGTAATGCAATGAGACAAAAGCTGAAACAAATTAATACTATAGAAGAATTGTTGTCCTACTAATTTCTCAGCTTTATCTATACAAGGTTTTCATTCAAATTGATCAGTCTCAAAAACGGTGTCATACATAATGAACTATCTTTACAACAATGTCCTTAAAATGAGATATTTCTAAAACGGTGTCCTACAGAATGAGCTACCTGTAAAACAGTGTCCTGCACAATGAGCTGTCTGTACAACTGTGTCCTACACAATCAGCTGTCTTTAAAATTGTTTCCTATACAACGAGCTGCCTCTAAACAGTCATTTATGCTGAACTGTCTTTAAAGCTGTCTCACACACCGAGTTCTCATACAATAAGCAGTCTATAAAACAATGTATTCTACACGCTGAACTGTTTTTGAAAAGCGAGTCATACACAACGAGTCGTCTTTAAAACACAGTAATATGTCTTTTAAAGCAGTCAAACACAACGAGCTGCTTTGAAACAATGTGATCTACAAATTGCGGTGTCTTTGAAATTGAGTCCCATGTAATGAGCTGTCTTTAAAACTATCATATACAATAAGCTGTCTTTCAAACAGTGATGTGCTTTTGAAACAATGTGTCCAACAGAATGAGCTGTCTTTAAAACAACGAACTGTCTTTAAAGTGTCATATACAATGAGCTGCGTTTTCAACAATGTGTCCTACACGATGAGTTGTTTTTTTTATAAATTGTGTCATACACAATCAGCTGTCTTTTAAATATGTCCTACAAAATGAGCACTCTTTGAAAGAGGTTTATGTTATCTATATATAATAAATTATTTGTTTCCTAGCATTATTTTTTTTTATTTTATTCCATTACATGTTATTGTAATGATAATTTTATCTACTGGATTTGATTGTTTAGAAATTCATTTCAATTCTGTTTGAAATGAGAAACAAGCAGTGGTTGAAATATTATATCTTTTGCTGACCTACATTCAAAACCAGTGTCAGGTTTGGAGTAAAAAAAAACCTTTTTTATTATTCATTTCTAGAGTAAGAATCTTTGATTTTAGCTTAGGCTAGAGTATGTGATAATTGGCATATAAAAGAACATTCTTCAACGTTCGAGAAGGTGTCCACGTGATCTTCATGCGGAACTCAGTTTTGAGTTTTGCGTCTTACCTTACCGTATAATCGTTTTCTTGAGAAGAACTAGCGAGTTGGGCTAAAAATCTTCGGTACTTAAAGTTGTCTTATTGTGGCCATTTTAAGCAGAATTATCAATTTTTGGAAATAAGTAATGCTTCTTACAAAAATTCTTGGACTAAGACATTCATTGAAATTATTCAGAATTTTAAACTGGATTATTATTTGCTATGATTCAACCAAAAAAATTTTGCCATGGCAACACTTTGAAGGTTACGGCATATGTCATCGCCCTCATTCTTGAAATTTGATCGGGAATCGAACTGGGATTCGTTTAGGAATTTTCATTGATAGGACTTATATTTTTACATTCTTGGATTATTTTGGATTTGATTCATAAACTGTTAAGTCCTTTTTCTTGTTTTCATCTTGCTTTTCTAGGAAAATAAATTATTTTGTTAAATTTAACAAAGCTTGTTGTCTTCACTCTTTTCTTGCAACTTTTGTACGAGCCTAGACACGTAACAGCAATACATTGAGCTATCACTGAAAACTGTCCTACACAGTGAGCTGTCTTAAAATAAGTTTGTCTTACACAAGAAGTTTGTTTTTAAAACTGGAAAGTTATCTTGATTTGATGGTTTGAAATAGACATGTTCAGGAATGTAGGAATATACAGTCTGAAATCCAACAGAGTATATACACAAACAAGCCCATGCTTTAATTATAGTATCTTTATATACCACATGAATATGTTTTTTGGTATTTTTAATGTATGAAACGCTTCCATTGCCTAAGTACATCCTTTTGTAATAGATTACATATAGGCAGCCATTGTTGATATGTTCGGAGTTTTTTTTAATTAATAAATAAAAAAAATCATTTTTGCTTTGTGGGGCATTGTATGTATTACGTTAGCACAACTTAGAAAAATAACTAATCAGTGACACTTCTTGGGCAGATAAGACACTTTAAATATGCTTTGTACACAATTATAAAATATTACTTGTATAAAAGGAACTAGAATGTAAACATTTGACTAAAGAGACATAAACAACGCTATGGCCATGTAAATATTATTTTATAGGACAATGCTCTGGCGAAGTTCCCAACACTATCAAGTCTAATGGAGCCACTTTATCTTCAAGTGTAGGTGATGTAACCATGTTAGCTGGAGACGGGCGAAACGGTACACAACATATTGCAAAGTATTAGTCTAATGTTCAAGAATGATTCGGCACCCGTAGCAAAGCTTTCAAAGGAGATTAAGTTATCAACAAGTTCATTCCAAACTATCGGTTTTAACCATATATTGATATTCTAAACACTGACTATATTGCACTATCACAATGCGCTTTGTAAATACAAGTTAAATAGAGTTTTGGTTGGTTTATGCAAATGAATGTACAGTGACCAGATCTGTTACAAACGTCTCTCTCTCTCTCTCTCTCTCTCTCTCTCTCTCTCTCTCTCTCTCTCTCTCTCTCTCTCAATAATGGGCCCATACATGTTTAGATGTGAAATGGGGGGAGGTGTCGGGGAACAAGTCCCCTTGCCATTATATGCTGGCGCCCATTTAATGTTAATTACAAAGTCACATCTGATTGCAGATAGACAACCATTGTAATTGATGGCAAAGATTTGTTTTAAATTTTAACAATTGTCCATGAGTGTAAGGGTTTCTATTAAATAGGTACTCTATTCTTGATGATAAAGACCGTTCATAAAAATGGTAACGTGGTCCTTGATGGTTAATACTGCTGTTAAAGAGGTAACCGTTGTCTTAGACGGTAAACACAGCGGTTAAAAAGGTAATCATTGTCCTTGATGGTAAAAACAGCTATTAAAGAGGTATCCGTTGTCCTCGATGATAAAGACTATCCTGTTATTAGTGAGGTAATCATTGTCCTTGATGGTAAATACTGTGTATGTATGTATGTATGTATGTATGTATGTATGTATGTATGTATGTATGTATGTATGTATGTATATATATATATATATATATATATATATATATATATATATATATATATATATATATATATATATATATATATATATATATATATATATATATATATATATAAAGTTCGAGGAAGGAAGAGAGATTACAGTTTTAAAAGATTTAACAATTATACCTAATCTTTATTTTTTTTAAAAATCCATTAGAATGTTTTCTTCATATCTAGGAATATTAATGTTCAGACCGCGCAAAAGTCAGTTGATTTTTGTGTTTCTCGATTGTTTATGTATATTTGGGAAAGAAAAAAAATCAACCAATAAATTGAACATCACTCAAGATGCCATTTCCAATGGTGAACTAATCGGCTTTTATTTATTCTGACTTATAGTCATTAGCTATGTATTTTTAACGGAAACTTTTAAAATAACTAAAATATATCCAACTAGACCATCCTAATAGCCAGCATTAGTTTTTAATGTCAAATATATAATCCAGCAGAAGTCGCATCATCGGAAGCCTTCGTGTGATCGATTCATTAAAAACACAATATGAAGTGTAACAGAATCGATCACATGTAAATTTCTAACGATGCACAAGTCGTTATCTTTACAAATGATGTCATTTGAATGCCTCTGCACGTCACATAAGAAGTCAGTACTCATTTAGGAATATCGGGTTTACCATAATATAAGGATGCATCTCGTTAAAACAAATCCATAATCTGACCAGAACTTTAACGTCATTTGACTTATAAAGTTAATTCCTAAGGGTATCAGACCAAGCAAAAGACTGACAGATGTATTTGTTGCCTTATGACATAATTCTTTAAGTTTAAGTATAGGAGTTTTGTACCTCAGGTATGCCGCTAATCTCCCAATAAAAGAGCCACCGCATTAACATCAGTAATATACTGTATATGGCAGTGCAGTCGACGAAGGTAAAGGAATTCCTGTGGAATTTTAAGGTATTAGTAAAAGGCCTTCGACGAATCTTGGCACTGGCATGCCGCCTTAGTTTATCGACTAAGATCAACTAAGACACTTTAAAATTGGTAATATCCTTTTGGAATGTTTTAAAACTTAGTCTTTAAATAGGACACCAAAATTTATTATAAAAGATTGCACTTCAGACCATAGATATATCAGGCCTGTAGTATGGTATGGATCGGTACTTGAATCACTGCTATATTTAGTTTGTATTAATGATATTGGCACATATTTGTGTCAAGAGCAAGATTGTTTACCGTTCATAATTCAGTATGAATAATTGTTGAGAACCCGATCATGGTTGCTTGTATTCTGAAGGAAAACCTGAATAAAATCATTTTTTGTGTTATAAATGGTTAGATAATTTTAATTCAAACATGCCCAAATAGATGATCTTATCCAGGAAGTTTTAAAAGAAACATAGCAAAAAGTTTTTAATGAAAAACGCGATTATTAAGAAATGTCACGTTTTATAAACACTTTGACCTAATTCTGGATAAAACCCTATCCGGACAAGTACACATTGAGAAAAAAATTACAAAAGCGTGGAAAGGTTAGATATACTAAAAAGCTTGGTACTTATCCTTGATAGGAAATCATTAGTACTTTTTATTTCATATTTTTCTTTCTCTTTTAGATCTAGGATAATGGCACTCAGTATGGAAAAGATGAATAGAAATGCATACAAGCTGAATTACGAATTGTTTGGATGGCATAGAAATATATATCATATCCTAGAATTCTGGAAGAAATGAAACGAAAAGATATCAAAAAGACGAACAAACGTTGAACAATAACATTTTAAATACATCAAGGCGTGGTTTTAGGATATATGCGTCTATTAGTTTTGCCAGGTGTACAACAGTTAAATGATGGAAAACTATGTTTTGGATACACCTTTCAATAGGACAAATCTATACCAATTTTGTCACAGTTAAAAGTTCAAACACCTCACGAAATTTTTCTGTCTTCATCATCTGGTCAAGCAGTGATTAGATGATGCACACGTTTGCGAAATATGGCGGAAATTGCTGACCATTAAAGCACGCAAAGAAAATCAATAATGTGACCTACATTAAGAACGTCAATTTCTTACCTCTGCAATGGAAAGAATGTCTTAGTAGGGTTTCCGATTGTTAAAGACAAAGCATTGATTGTGCTATCACTTACTCATTCAGAAGATATGGAAATCATTCCATGTATCCTTAACGATTCACCATACTAGTTCAGCTTACATAGAAAACCTATGGAAACATACTAAATATTCAAGAACTTGACATTTCTAAATAGCCGAGATCAAACCTTTATTTTTCTGTACAGAATAGTCCTTGTTGCAAGCTTCTTTGTAGAGAAAACAATATGAACCGCAGCATTGTTTTGATCAACGAGTTTGAAACGCGTTTTCAATTCCGCCCCGAAAGAATCAAATACTAATTTCAGTAATGGGTTTTCTAAAGTCAAGTCCGTAAAACGACTGAAATTCCATCAATAAAACTTTCAGATTTTATCAGTAACAAATAGAATAAAATCTCGAAAGATTATTTTCATTTAAAATTTACTTTTTAGTAATAACCAATTATATCCAGCCAAACCAATGCGTGTGTTTTCATTCTTCCGTATAATTGGTACCGTGAGTCTTTAACGGACACAATCTATTTTATGATATGCTCATCTTTTTGCTTCATTAACTTTACATTGTCAGAATCGTGCAATATTCCCCGATATTAAACACCTTCTTACTGAATCACGCGCACAAATTAACTATTTTCTAATGTAAACAATTATTTTATGAATGAACTGAAGCATATATTTCATGGACGGCCACATACCAGCAAATGTTTCATAGACTGACACATACAAACTGCTTTGGCATATTTTGCGTTTACTTTTTTGCAACAATGTTTAAATTTAGCTAGATACAGACGATATACAGGGTCCTCACAATAAAACGCAAGTTATACACATAAACTGGCTTCTTTAGCTGTTAATAAAAATGGCCAATAATATGCTTACAATTTTACATCCTGAATTTCCTACAAAAATATACTTTTGTAGGTCTGCAAATCTGAATTAGATGAGACATGTCATGGGTTCTCAAGGTTGATTACACATTTTGAAATTGTACTGTAATTTCGAGTATATTCCAAATGCAGAAACATCCTCCTTACTGTACTCAAAATGAAATAAACATTAAATTTCACAGCATCATTTCGATAATTCCAATGGAAAGGCTTCATAATTTTCCCACATTATGATCTAAATAATTCAATGACAGAAAAGAAGCATGCATGCCGATGTCAGCAAAATTCAAAACAATTAAATTGGCAGACGCTGCTGGAATCTGATGCAAGTCACTTCATGTAGAAAAATCCAGATCATAGTCAAAAGATTGCGTTGAATCAACAAAAATACCAAAAGACATTCATTCCAGATCAAATGGAAAAGTTGTTGCAATGCGTATTCATTAACAATATTACTCCAAATTTTAATTTTAAGTAGAGCATGCTCTATTTTCTTTCGAAACTTACGTCTAACGCGCGACCAACTTCATATTT
Organism: Potamilus streckersoni; assembly: GCA_016746295.1. Taxonomy (NCBI): domain Eukaryota; kingdom Metazoa; phylum Mollusca; class Bivalvia; order Unionida; family Unionidae; genus Potamilus; species Potamilus streckersoni. The sequence goes on from JAEAOA010001626.1 coordinate 742,878, forward strand.
ATCTGGGCGGAGTTATGCTCTCATTAATAATGTGCAATGATCCATCAACGCTTATGTATTTAGTTTGGAATACGGCATATATTTAGTTACTTTGTTTCTTGCAGTATATTTTTGTTTATATATTTAAGCATTAGGAAGAATGAAAAATGAGCATACAATAAAAAAGTTACTGTATTTGTATGGGAAAGTATGAACTCGTTTTGTCGGAAGGATATACTGCACTCCCAAGGTCGTGCAGTATACCATCCGAAAAACTCGTTCATATTTTCCCATACAAATGTAGTAACCGATAACTACATCCGCTGTTGAAACCCAATACTACACGACTCGGCTAATATAAATGGAACATAACTTTCATTCGGAAAGAACACAAAAGAATAGATTGAAACATTAATGGCGGTCTCCCGGATGAGTATATCATCCCTTTTATGTATTGCCTGCATTATACCGTCAATGAGATAACATAGCAATGTTTGAAACAGTATATTTACGTAATACCACCCACCATTCACGTTTATTAATACGAGTTAGGCTCTTTTGATTTATGTTGCTTACTATAATCTTGTAATTTAAAACGGTAAAGCTTCATTTTTACCGATAACAAACTCTGAAATGAAATCAATAGCATTTATTGAGCGTAGTGTCTAGGCACAGTTTATGATAAATTTATCTCTGAAAACAACATAAAGCTATATTTACAAGAGTAAACAAAGTCTACTATGGAAGTTGATGGTATATACCTGTACAGTGGGAGCAGAGGTAAATATACTTAATATCCCCATGCCACTTTGGCTTCATCAGTCAGTACATTTGTTCAGAGTTCAGAAGAAAAAAAATGGGAACGAGGCAGATTTACAATAATACTCCATAAATGTAGGACTTACTACTTACGTCAAATAAAAATAAAGCATAAAAAATACCTTTCTAGACGAGACTTTTTCAGGCAAACATAATTGCCGGTTCCTGAACCGAAAGTTGTATCCGGATTATATACTTTCTGCCTTTAGATCTAAATCAGGCAATATGAAAGTCTCAGAATCAAACGTGTGTGTATTCAATCAGAAGACGAAAAAAAACTTGTTTCATACCATCATTTGATGTAAAAAATGACTTCATTTAGTTAAATATTAGGTGCAAGAATATCAATATGTCAAAGAAATTCGAAATCGTACTTAAGTACATTATTAATCAAGGCAACTTAAGAGAAAAATTCACATTTGATTAGAACGATAACGGTTTGGAAGTAAAAAAAAAAGTGTTCAAGCTAACCAAATATATCATTTACTTCCGAAACTATAAAAGTTTTTGACAAATCCTGCTTTTAAAAAATTTTTAAAATAAAATTACGCTAGCAAATTTCGTACTTGTCTGCACGTGATTTTATGTGCAAAACTCTGTTTTGGGAATGAACTGCAGTAACAAAAGACATAGGAAAACTAATTGAATATTAGTTATTGATAGCTACACGACACATTTATTGACTGGTAAAATGTAACGCTTTATATATATTTTTTAATATTTCCTGTGCTGAGATAGATGATGGTAGAGGAACTATACAACAGTCTACGTACAAGTTATAATGATAAAACATCTCGCAGGGAATTAAAAATCATTATAAATGGAAAAGAGAAAATTTTGATAATAATAGAGAAACTAATGATACTGACGACTGGTAAGTCAAAACAACTCGAATTCAGAAAGACGAATGGGAACCAGGAAAGGATAGGGGTCAATATAATCTCGAAAGAGCCGTTATTAAGGTAGATGCTTCGAATGAGTCATTCGCCTAAAACACAGAATGTATGAGAGTATTTTGGAGAATATCACAGGCGCTCACAAGGTATTGACCTCTCTGACCAGAACGGCCATCAGAAAGCCACTGCACTACTGTAAGGGCAAAAAAAAAAAAACCAACAATCCGAACGCCCACATCTCAACGATAATGCGCGATATAATAATATGATAACCCACTTCTGCGGGACCGAAAAACATGGACTGTGCAGTGTCCATCACTCGTGCTTTGCTGCCGGTATTTACTTACACGAGTTTTGAAGATTTTTTTATCACCTTGTCGGTACAGTTTTCCTATAGTCTGCGCAGGATCACATTTTGTATATTACTACACGTTAAAATGTCACTGTATGTGATTTTTATTGGTCCAAACAAGGCTGTGATATTATTGTGCCGTATGCTCTTTACTGATTGGCTGTAATCGTGGGAAACCTTTTAACTCCGCCTACTGAAATTTTATGCTTTGATTGAACTTTTTGGCCGCTATTTTTTATTCGACTTGCAAAAGGGAATTGGCAGGGCCGCAGAGAGCGATGACGGGCCCTGGGGAAAAAAAACACCAGGGCCTCTCCTAGTTCTTGTTCACTTAAATTTTTTTCTTTTATAAAATTTAAAAGGTATTCTTCAGCCGCGGCCCCCTTACGGGCCCGGGTTCCTGGGATATATCCACGCCTGCCCCACACCCTCTTGTCGGCCCTGGGGATTTGTTAAAAATGGTATCATCTGCTTCAGTATATCTGTAGCATGAAATCCACTCTCTATACAAGCGTGGTTTAAATATGAACTTACAGTAGTAAATCAACTCACCTTTGTTCACAGATAAATGTCGATATAAACCGGTCTCTCCAACTGACACAACTTTAGTCTTCTCTACAGTCTAATCAAATACTACAAATATCCGGTCACAAATACATTTCAGTAAGTATGTTTTTCTCTTCAGCCATTAGTCTTCTTTTCATAAAATTATTGCAATGACGTAAACACTGGCACTGTGTCGTGTATGCCAACTCAAACCGGCATTGAGCACCGTATCTAACAATGTGACATTATAACGCATTGGACAATTTTTGTTGAAAAATATTTTGTTTTTTTAAAAATGTTCTGTTTATTTGGATGGATGCTTTTTCTTTGATTTATAGTTAGCAAAACTGTATAATCTACTTTTACTATTTTAACTTTGCTTAGGACTATTTTTTGCGCACAACAAATGAAAGGTACATCTTCCATCAAAATGAACAAAATAGGTTCTTCTTCTATCTAAATAATTTCTACTAAAATAAAAACTATGTGATAAAAAAAATCTTCGATGGGTAATGATTTAATATTTTATTTATGAAACTCTTTAAATGATTTTTCAACTCGTTTCATAAATTCAATATTAAATGATTACCAATTTAAGATCCTCTATAACTGCACCAACCGCACCACCACAAATCCTCGCAATGTGGACCTAACCAGCACCAGTCCATCAAATTTTCAAGCTGGCCTAAACCGCCCAGTGTTATGTAATTTGTGCTTGATGGTGGAAAACAATCTTACCCCCATCTCACCGCAGTGTTCCATGAAGCAAATTACAGTTGGCGAAAATGAGTAGTGCGGACATCATATGTCTGCTAGGGGAGCAAATGGCAGGCAGCGCACATTTAGTAGAGTGACAAGCTCACTGCTAAGTAGCTCGTGCAGCAGTAGACGATATTTAAGGTTGAAGCAACGTTCGTCCTAGTCATCAAAGTCCGGTAAAGCTACCCCGAAGACCGTCAACGAAACTCGTGAGGAGGTTAAGGACGTTAAATGTATCATAGATGAATGGGGAAGAAGCAACAGTCGCTATGCTGGCAGGCCTTTATCCGGGTACAGAGACCTGCCCACGCTCGCGTATATATCACGAATGCCTACCCTAGCAAAAACATATGGAATAGGATCCCAGTATATCCTGGTACCTGGAGATGAAGTGGTCTCGGCCATAATTCCTGATATCTGGAAGGAAATCCTTTTTTACGGACGCGAGAAAAGCCTATCAGCGGCCTTTTCCGCCAGAAAAGTGCCCGAGTATGGCCGACTCTAGATGCATCATATTTGAAGAAGCTGTTGGGGGTTGACAATAAAGGAGTTCACTGAAAAGGTAAGAGTGTGGCGAAGGTAGGAAACTTGGTCGAGAGAGGAGTAGGCCCGGAAGAAAGTGAAAGCTAAAGAAAAGTTAGCACTGGGTAACTATGGATATTGAAGACGAGTGCTGAAATATTCGCATCGTATAAAGTGAGCACCTCGAAACCAATCGTAGAGAGTAGGTTCAGTGATTCATATTCGAGCAAAATCAATGTTGACCGTCACTAAAGGAAAAAAGGTTCCGAAGGTATTTGGTGGTTCATCGCAAGTGGACTCCACTGTGCTCTCGTCCTCTTATGCATCAAGCTATACATGACGGTATCCCATAGATTGGTGCGTTGTTCATCTACCTGATGTTATGCTACCATGACCGCCACGGTCTGGGTCTGCCTAAACTCACCCAAGCCCAAACAACCTCTGGGGTCTAATATAAAAGATGATGTTTGTTGATTTAGCGAAAAGCGATATACAATGGTCTCAGAGTGGTCGTTTTCTACCACAGAGGTTTATTTTAAGAAACTGTCAAACTATTTCCCATTATTATTCATTGATTCGTGAGCTCGGGACGGGTGCAAATTTCCTGATCAAAGAGGATAATAAATTCTATTTTTGAAAATAGGAGTTTGGTACAGTCTCCTAAACTTCTATGATATACTGTGTTAAACGTTATTACATACTACCACCGTCACTAAACACCACACCCACCAACATCAAAATAAAATACGCACTTGAACCGTGCTGCAACCCATGCCGTAACGTTTTCTTCGCATCGATGGATTTAATAAATCTTAAGTTTTATTTTTGGCTTAGCTATTTGGCCATATCGAAAACAATGACGTTTAGTAGTGTAATAATGTGTTGTTTTTTTTTAAATCAAATCCTGGTTGATATTAATATTTGCCTAAGTATCACTTATTTTAATCAAAACCTATCTGAGCCTTTATTTGCATTTGCCTTTGTGCTGGCAATCCTGGATAGAACCGCTTAATAGTTACTTGCTGTTCTGTATGCGTCCACCATCAGCCAATCAGAGAACACAAAGTGTCAGCAATCGTTAGGAAGCCATTTTCCATAAACTGTGTTCATCATCCATGTGTGAATCCCGGGTCTTTATACATGAAAATTAATTTACTGCACATATTTTGGGTAAAATCTTTCCTATCCAATAAACTATTATCCGTAAAACAGTCCTACATAGGCATATGTATAAAAAAATTAAAATCCTATATTCGGCTTTTCAAACGACTCTTAATTCATCTCTCACGAGTACAACTTTGTTTCGAAAATTAGATTTCAAAATGTGATTTGGTGAAATCACTTTTTGTCTCTAGAGAAAAGAACTAATATTCTTATGCAGCCACATGCTTCAATTCAATTTAAACTTTCGTAAGAAAACTGTTCTGTGTGTAGGAATTAATGCCAAAAACCAAAATTTCCTTACACAAATTTAAATAAACGTTTGCATTAATACAAGTTGGTTTCAACTAAATTGCCACCGAGAGATTCTGGCACGAAGAAACAAGCAAGCAATAATTGTAATAGCCTGTTATAATAACTACTTAAGATTTAAAAAAAGATATTAAAACACCGACAAATACAGAAATAAATTGACTCGTGCATCGACGGACTTCTACTTTAGTGATACAACTGTGTATTTCATAGATTCCTTAGGGATGATGTTACTATGTTGGCGTGTTACCAATGAGAAATACATGCTTTAAACCGCTATATTTATCGGTATTGTGTCAAAAGCAGAAAAACAAGCCATGGTCTCGAAATTGGGACGAAATGGAGACGTGAGATCTAGATAGCTTTATCACTCTGCCCAACAGTTCCATGAATATGAAAGCCTTGCGACTGCAGGTTTTACTAATTTATAAAAAGAAGGATTATTTTTATAAGATATTGTAAATTGTTTCAAAAGAATATAAATCAAGAAAAAAAAATAAAAACAAATTATAACTTTTGGGGGTCAAAATGTGTTTTCTCTTTTTCTTGAGGAAACCGTTTATTTATGGCATTCACAGAACAGAAAACTATAACAAAACCTTATAACTGTTTTATTAATGGCTTTATAATGCCAACCTTTGAAGGAACAATCTTATCTATTCTTGTAATGAATTCATTATTAATCACTAGTCATTTTTCTATTCGATGCCCCTGGCAAGAGACGATTCACTATGCACTGCTGTTAACCTGAAGTATAATTTCTAGATAAGCTTTCTTGAAGTGAGTCCAATGGCGCAGAAAGCAAGACGATTAGCATCTGCAGCACCGTCTTTATCATGCCATCACTATAAACATGCAGTATATGAGCAACATAGTTAACGGTGCGCAGATAAAAATCATCAACTTTAAGTTGAACATGGCTTTACGAAAGACTCTAGCCTTTAATGGCTGCATTATTCCTAACACCTCAAACAATAAAATAATATTATAATATTAACATCAAGAACATTGTCAAAGGCTAAATGGCACTGATAAGAATAAGTCGGGTTTCGAATTGTTTCATGAGGTGATTGCTTTATCAATAACAATGGCAGGTGACAGGAAATGGTTCGTGTACCTAATATCAATAGCTGGTACAGAAGCTCCACTGTGGAAATTAAATACCACACGAGTCTGCTAATAAACAGGAGAAATAAATCGAAAGAAGCGATCGAAGAGAAGGCAACATTAATGCTGTGTAACGAACGAGGACATCAAGTGTTTATTTTCTATTTTACCGCCATTAAAGCTGTACATTTAGGGTTATATTTAGGCCCTTGCTTTAATATTAGTAAATTGAGAGTTTTGTTTCCTTTCTCATGGCATAACCAAGTTGCAACAGAACAAACATAAAATTCATTTAACTTACTACCCAATTAAATTTGGATTATACAGAAATTCAGACTATGATAAACATTTGTCACTACTAAAGTTTTAAAAAATATTTTCTAAAGTCATCATTTTCTTCTAATTTTGTTACAAAATATGTATAATTTAATGCGCAAAGTATATTTATTTGAGAGATAATGACGGTTAAATGAATGAGCTCCAAACAAATTTGTAAAACTAACGTAACTGCGTGACCTTAAAAAAGACATTTCGTTAGAAATCAGCTTTGTGTAGTTCAGCTAAGAGGGTCTTTTTTCTAAAAGACCACTATTACGGTGAAAATTTAAATACTTCGATGTTTTTATGAGAACAGTAATAATTAAAGGGTATGTGACATTTTGGCGCAACCATTTTTGGCGCCGAGCCGTTTTGGCGCCGGTTATCTGACTCATGATATTGTTGAGAGTTAGAGAGAACGAAACATCATCGAATACCTTCGAGGACTAGCGCATAAATTTTTGATGGACTGGACAAGTTACCAAAAGGTAGCACATTTATGGAATCGAAGAGTAGGCCTATTTATCAAATCGAATTTTGAATACTTTGATAAATGAACTTTATTTATAGGCTTAAATGCATTAAAATAACAAAGTTTTTCTGGATTAAAATAAAGTTTTTATTACCAAATGTTATAGACTACTTTTATTGAGAAATGCTTTGAATATTTCTTGAATACTTTGATAAATTACGCTTTTTATAAATGCTTTAAAAATAAACATGTTTTTCTTACAAACAATGTATTATTTATATTGAGAAATACGTTCGTGTTAATGAGCGACGCCAAAACGTCCTGCTTCGATAATTATATAATCTTTGCATTATTTTGCAGGTAACTAGATTCGTGACGTTTTCAATGTTTTTCGTCTCAAAGCACAGAACAAATTTCAGATATACTTCCTAGATCCAAATGACGTATTTTGAAAAGCTTGGTGATTATGTAATACCGTATATCCACGCATATGTTAGCTTGTACTATAGTGTGATTCGTCATACACGATTCACTGTGGAGAATTCAAACCTGTGAGTATGATTTGGGTTGGTTTCTGGAAGCGGGGATAGAATGGCTGTTTAGCATATATTTAAAAAAATCCCAAAATAATAGGCAAATATTATTGTCGTGTGTATTCTCATTAGACTGCTTATTCTCCTGATGAGGGATACGTAGTTTGTAGAAATGAGTATTGTATATATAATTATTGTTATTCCAAAGTCAGTTTGATAATAACAAAATCAAAAGACAAAACAACGAATGAAAAATTGAAGAGAATGCAACTTTAAACAACTAGCAGCTGTTCTGATAAATAATAAGAAAGACCAGGGTGGTACAGTTTGCATTGTCGCTTCATGGCGATCAGGATCGCTGAGAGCATTCTTTCAGATGTTATAGAATTAGTAATTACAACTTTGAGATGAATACACAAATTTATAAAATTCTTTTTAAAGCAGAGTTGGTTTTGTAATGTGTTTCTAAAGATATGTGATCACCAAGGCTCGATCGGCTACATACATGCAAATGGCGTAATCATAGCCTTTTCTGTTAAGTCAGAAAAAAAATCAGATGTGCAAGGCGGACAGATTTATCCTCTATAGGGAAGAGCAAAATACAAAAGCATGAAATTCTTATGCAGTAAAGTATCATATGTGTTCCGAACATATATACATCAAATAGCAGGTAATTTAAACATATTAAAATTAAGAAATAATGTTTTTGAAAGTTCCTATGGAATCTTGATCTACGAGTCAATACCTTACCTGACGCTGCAATAAACGGCCAAAATGCATTTTCTGATCTCAAAAGCTACATCCGTCAATATCACTTTCACATACCAGGGAGAAAACACCTACAACTATTCTGTTTGTTAGTTTCCGAAACATATACAGCGCTTGTTCATGCAAATCAATCAATCAATCAATCAATCAATCAATCAATCAATCAATCAATCAATCAATCTCTCATTAACTTCGATGCTATTGAAAATATATAAACCTATACTAATAAGTATAATGAACTTCGTAAAAAATCAAGCACTGTATATTTATACTCCTCATATCAAAATTGAAGCAAAGAAGTTAACACCAACACTACCAATAACAACAAAAATAATAATAAATGTAAAAGCAATCAACATACAGGAATTCTAAAGAAAATGGCTTCACAATACAAATTAAATTTTCTTCCTTGTGCCCAGCGTATATCAAACAAAGTAATCAATTCAATAATAAAAAGCTGATAAACATCTAGTATTGTTTGCCACCTTTCGTCTAGCAGAGAATGGAAGCCACAACAAAGGTGAATAAAATTATTTTGTTACATGCCCTTCATTCATACATGGTTTGACTTCTACCACTTATGAATGGGTTTATAAATAAATATTTGGATCAACCTAATTTACAAAAATATTAGAAAGTCATGCATTATTTCAAGTGGAGAGTGTTGATATTGATTTGTCCTTAAGAAGGGTTTATATCAAGGAGATCCTTCCCATCATGCATTTGCAGAGACACGATTTCATATCATAGGATGTGATGTGATGTGGTGTGACGTGATAGGATGTGATGTGATAGGATGTGATGTGATGTTATTAAGATTTTTAACGTACCTTTAACAATTTTGCAGTCATATCGCTACGATGTCTGCAGTGTGGCAGTTTATCGTGATATCTAGCACTGGGGGCATCATGCCGCAGATATACAGCATGATGTCCCATCCAGTCACATTATCCTACACCAGGCCGACCAGTCCTAAGACTAACCTCTTACTGCTGAGCGTCAAGCAAGGCAGCTGTTAGTACCACTTTTGTAAGTCTTTGGTATGACTCGACCGGGGATCGAACCCACGACCTCCCGCATCCGACATGTGATATGAACGATTCCAAATATCAAACAGAGAAATAATTAATACCGAATAACCGTGTCACAGCAGGCAAAATAGTCAGACCCTTATTCTTGATAACTCTGAATTCCTTCAAATCAGCATTGCTTTTCATGTATCAATACCCTAAATGTCCCAGTCATTTGGTACAAATATTGACAAGATGAAATTCAGTCTTGTACGGATATAGAAGTAACCATAATATTAAATATTGCTTTGCAGTATAGAATGCGATTTGTCTTATTTAATTTACTGAGGCATACAATTTTGTTCAGACCTAAACTATATGATTGAATAAAACATTGATAACAAAATTAAGTGAAAGATTACTTTCGACTAATACAGTCAAAAAGAGCAATCATTATGGAAGCCGTAACATGGCCGATATCAATTAGTATATCCAATTAAAATATTCTGGATCAAAATAATTATCATTGAGCACTAATGGAAATACATCTTGTTCCCATTTTTAACAGCACAGCCCATATATTCATACTTAGAATAGATCTTCGTAAAAGAGGGAACATATGCTTAATTAAGTTTTGGACGTATCTTTTAATGGCATCTTTTTCTCAGCATAAACAAAATAAAATTTTTTATTGTCCAAAAAATCATAATGACATTGCTGGAAATGGTATATGTACACAAACATTACATTAAAAAAAGATTTGATTTAATAAAAGATGCTGTTAATGAAGATGGTTCATGGATCAAGTCTGAATCTTTTCATAATAAATTTGGGTCCCATGTCCATTTCTTAAAATCTTGAAGGGCTTTCAAATGACATCAAAATGTATACAAGTTAGTTTTGATGTCCATGTTGATTCTAGCACACAATACCCTTTTATACTTTAATAGATATACACGGCGATAAAAAGGCTGTAATATAATTTACAAAACATTGTTTGCTATAATCAAGGATAGACTTTAAGTTCAGTGACAAAGAACATGATGGGGTTTTCTTTCTAAATCGACATTATATGGTGAGGGAATATACCGGCAGCTAAATCCCATGTTCTCCGTATGTGCGTATGCATGTAGGTTCGTACCTGTGAATGCATATATGTATGTGCGCATGCTTATATATGCAGATGCATGTATGTACGTGTGTTTCATGTGCGTGCGTACTTAGGTAGGTGTGCTGATGAGTATGCAAGTATACATTCATATGTATGTATGTATGTATGTATGTATGTATGTATGTATGTATGTATGTATGTATGTATGTATGTATGTATGTATGTATGTATGTATGTATGTATGTATGTATGTAGGTAGGTAGGTAGGTAAGTAGGTAGGTAGGTAGGCAGGTAGGTAGGCAGGCAGGCAGGCAGGCAGGCAGGCAGGCAGGCAGGCAGGCAGGCAGGCAGGCAGGCATGCATGCATGCATGTATGTATGTATGTATGTATGTATGTATGTATGTATGTATGTATGTATGTATGTATGTATGTATGTATGTATGTATGTATGTATGTATGTATGTATGCATGCATGCTTGTACGTACGTACGTACGTACGTACGTACGTACGTATGTATGTATGTATGTATGTATGTATGTATGTATGTATGTATGTATGTATGTATGTATGTATGCATGCATGCATGCATGCATGCATGCATGCATGCATGCATGCATGTATGTATGTATGCATGTATGTATGCATGCATGCATGTATGTATGCATGTATGCATGTATGCATGTATGTATGTATGTATGTATGTATGTATGTATGTATGTATGTATGTATGTATGTATGTATGTATGTATGTATGTATGTATGCATGCTTGTACGTACGTACGTACGTACGTACGTACGTACGTATGTATGTATGTATGTATGTATGTATGTATGTATGTATGTATGTATGTATGTATGTATGTATGTATGTATGTATGTATGTATGTATGTATGTATGTATTGTTACAAGCCATGGGTCTTTGCTTGATTGAGCGGTGTCAAAACCCTGGCTCGAATCTCGCTAGAAGTCATAAGTTTACCCCATATTTCCAAAGTTTTCTATACAACTTCAGTTGTAAGTTGGAAAGCCCGACGTGTCAATTCTATACATAAATTTTACAATAATCAATGCAAGACCACATTATTTACAACTTGCCAATTAACCATCAACCGCAAATCCTCATAGTTTCTCTACCTTAACTTTCTGTTCCGCTAGTAATTCACACCGTAGAAACTGTACAACTATCCCTAACACGGGGGACTATTTTAACTGCCCACCTGAGGCTAGTCGATCTACCATTTCAAAGCACATCACACCAGTAAACCTACATCACATTTGCCATAATGTGATATCTTTAAACGGTATCTTTCGAGTCCTTTCTCATTTATTTCATTGTGTAATTTACCGGTTTACTACCATAAATACTGCCGCTGCAGTCACAACACCGATATACACAACTAGGTTTCATAAAGTGTTACATCATGACAGGGACAGTCATGAGGATTGGGTCCGAGTTCGCTACCCATTGACGATGGCATCTTAGAAACTCACTAGCACTTTCTCTCAATGACATTTTCTCCTAATATTTGACTAATTATTACATGCTAAGGAATATTTCCCTTTGCACCGAATTCCAATAATCAAACATGTAATCACACAAACCTACAAATTGCTCAAACTAAATACGCATCTCCTTAACAATTTTATTACATTATGTATGTATGTATGTATGTATGTATGTATGTATGTATGTATGTATGTATGTATGTATGTATGTATGTATGTATGTATGTATGTATGTATGTATGTATGTATGTATGTATGTATGTATGTATGTATGTATGTATGTATGTATGTATGTATGTATGTATGTATGTATGTATGTATGTATGTATGTACGCACGCACGCACGTACAGATAGATAGATAGATAGATAGATAGATAGATAGATAGATAGATAGATAGATAGATAGATAGATAGATAGATAGATAGATAGATAGATAGATAGATATCAACTGATAAATGTATAACAAATATATTTTTTAATTAATTTTCGATTACGTAAATTGTTGTTCAGATTGTGGCTGTAATGCATCTGTCTGTCTGTCTGTCTCTATAATATATATATATATATATATATATATATATATATATATATATATATATATATATATATATATATATATATATATATATAATCAAACAAACAAACAAAATAATATGCTGCAAACATGCGTATAAAGAGCTGATATACTGAAGGGAGAGGATATAGCTGCTATATATTTTCGTGTTGTTCTTTTTTTACGTTATATGGTTTAACTCCATTTTTCAGCACACGACAGACTATACATGGAGGTCAGTATTACTGGTGGGGCAAAAACCCGGGAAAATCACAGAAGAACCACCGACCCACAGGAAGCTTTCTCACGTACCCACATTGGCCGAGCCCCAAACCCGAACCCAAACAGACAGGTGATAGGTCAGTGATCTGTAATGGTGAGTGCTTTAGAATACTTCGTCACTGAGCACCAAATGTTGTCTTTACAAGTCATAAAACTTTATATATATATATATATATATATATATATATATATATATATATATATATATATATATATATATATATATATATATATATATATATATATATATATATATATATAAATATACACACACACTAAATTTAAACGAAAAAGGCGTGGAATAATTTATCATATTAATAATTCCGCAAATAAATTTAGCTACTGTTATTGTAAGATTGTTATAACCATTTACTCTAACTACCATCCCCCACCCCCATTATTTTAGCAAAAGATGCACTTGCTGAAAACGACTTCACACGACACAGACAGGTCGTTTTCAAACAGGATTGATCATAAAATCAAAGCAAAACTTTACTATTGTGCTTTCTATAATTTTCACTCACTAAATGTCTTTCAAAAAATAAAAAAGAAACAGTCTAATGGTTTATAAATAACATCATATACGTAAAAATTGGCTTTACTAAACGACCTAAACTTTAGGCTTTTCTATATAAAAAAAAATGAATCACTACTGATGTCGGTCTTCAATATCGGATTTAAAAGGTTAAATGACTTTTGCAAATTCGTGTCTCTTTCTACAGGAAAAATATTTCTGATTAAATTCCCGAGCACGTCTCAAATGAAAAACAAACTCTTCCGTCAATTTGCCTAAAGGCTTTATTATCAATGTTACTGATTAGCACATAGTATTGTACTAAGTCATTGTCTAGACAAATTGGATTTTATTGGACCAGAATGCCAGAAAAGCCCTCCGAACTTTCTTGAAAGATGGATAAATAATTAGACCTAAACGAGACTATTCGTATAGAGACAGAACCCTTACATCTTTATCTATCCAGCAGTATATGGTTATGTATTGACATGTATGTTTGTCTGCACGCACGCACGTACGGACGGACGGACGGACGGACAGACGGACGGATGGATGGATGGATGGATGGATGGATGGATGGATGGATGGATGGATGGATGGATGGATGGATGGATGGATGGATGGATGGATGGATGGATGGATGGATGTTTGTTCTAAATTATGTATAGATTTATATATCAGGACATATACACATACATGAGTGAAGGAAGAGATTACATCTTTCGATTCAAGACTTCCGGTAGTAAAATTTAAATTGTAGATTGATAGGCAGTGTATGTGTATGCGTGTGTGCGTGTGTGTGTGTTTATATTAATATCTGCAACGTTCTCTACTTTAAATTTGGTTCTAAGAAATTAGGTATTTTTTTAAATAAGAAATTAATCATTACATATGTAGGACTCGAATATCAAATTGGCAATTTTCCTGTGCTGATTAAACCTCACGTTTCTTGAGACGGAAGGAAATTTTCTGATCAATTTGCAATCACTTTTCAACTGGAAAAAACGCAATTTGCCTCAAGACTGTATTAGTAATATACTTGACTATCACACAGTTTGTACTCTATCTTTTTCTAGACAAATTAGATATTTATTGGAACGATCTTGCACAAAAATCTCATAATTCTATGAGCATCACATTTAAATCAAAATTGCCGACACGGTATTGTCGCTATAAATAATCCAGTCATCAGAAGCTGCAGTTAAAAGTCAATTTCTCTTAATATTTCAAAATCTATAGTTAACATCATTAAAAACAAAATCTTGCAAAGATAAAGCCACAGTAACGACGCATCCAGTACGCGTTAATTGTCCAATTGCAGCGTTACAATAGGTACATAAAAAATGCACGAAAAGCTTTTGCGATGAAAACTAATGGTTATATTGTTCTAAACTTACAAAATCTGTTTCTTTTTTATATTTATATTACCCTTTGATGCAAGGATGATCTCTTGTGAAATATTGGAGTATTTAACTTGTACAAAAATGGTATTTTTATAATAGCTAAGCGTCTATACAATCCAAATATTGATAAACTTTGTATACGCCAGTGTACATATAAAAATTAGTTATTTGCATAGGGGTATCTTTACCTAACGAAGCAAACACGTGGGTTCGGCTCGAAGTCCATTATTTTCCTTTTATTTCCAAGGACTTTTCGACAAGAACAGTTGTCAACTAAGTTCTAATATCGCGCCGAATCTGTAAATTTTCCTTTAATCAATAAATCGATGACCACAAAATATTCCAACTTGACATTTGCATCACATTTTCATAATTGCATGGCAACCTTAGAACTGCATGGTTTCTCTATGTCAGATTTCCATAATTCCGTACTTCACGCCATGAAAATATAAATAAAACTGAAACACCAAGACAGAACTAATTTCCTACTCCTTCGCCGGGACAGTCGAACAACGCTTTTGAACCCGACTTCACCTGTATCATTCCACCGTATCGACCATCATAGAAACAGTAATAGGCGTTTCCAAACAGTAGAATATTCCCTTCTTCATTATTCTATTGAATAAAATATCAGTCCCTATCACAAATATTTCACATGGAAATACAAAACCAATCAACACCTTTAGATTTAAATGGAAACTACCATGATAATTTGTTCTGTTCCGACTTGAAATCAGCTACAAAAAAAACTATACCAAACCTTCATGAAACCACAGCAATACTACTACCTTGTGTCGTTTCCTGAGAAATATTTACCCAACATCGTCTTCCTATAATAAACAAAAATAATCACTAAAATCTGAACAAAATTCTGAAAATGGAGACGAAAATAGAAATGGCGCATACCCTAAATTTATTACCATACTATAAAAGGAATATGGGACAGTGCAAATGAAACAGAAATCTAAACAATACAATTATACTTTCTGTGATCGTAGATTCAGATCTGAACAGCTTCCATGGATGATGACAATATTTTCTAACACATATGATGACTGTTACACGTATAAATGAAGGTCCTAGGCTGGGCATTTAAACCACCAACCACAGCTTGAAAATTAACTTGAGGAATGGTGAATAATTTCTTCAGGTCAGTTAATTTCTACATGTACAGGTAAATCTTCTGCATACAATAGCGTATAACTCTTCTGACAATAGTGTGAATACGATAATTTCAACTTGTATATCTTCTGATGACATCCATATGATGTACTAGGTTTCACAGAAATCCACTAAAAATTAAGTCATGCATTGTGTCTGGCAGTAAGTTTTATTAAACTCAATGAAGAAAAAAAGATTTTTCTTCTCCTGTTTATTAAACTAAATTAAAGAATGAAAAGAACGAAAGGAAATCTATTGTTATACATGTGCATAAGTGTTGTTTAAACACGTGTAAAAACAACATTATCTGGTAAAAATAATGAGGGATGTCGGTGGCGTAGCGATGGTACTTAGCGCCAGGTGACAAAACAAACTTCTCGCTTCCTTCGAGTGCATCTAAATTAACGAATACAATGTTTTCCTCATTTTGGCGCCCCTGACACACGGCGCTCTGAGACAACTGTCCCCCTCCTCCTTCCTCCCTAAACTATCCTCTGGGAATAGTTTCTCAGTTACAAAAGGAAAATTTTGATTTTTTTTTACAAACCTTATTAGACTTCAACCAAGAATTTAAAAAAAAAACGAAACAACTTCCGTTGCCTTTCGCACCCTCTGTTTTGTTTCCTTTATATAGAAATTGTAGGATTAATTTTTATACGTCTCACAGATTAGTGACATTTCTTTCTAGATATAAAGCGAGTTATTACTGATCATTTTACTAGATTCATTCTTTCGTTGATACTTTTAAAGAGAAGCTAACTAAGTAACGTGGAGTTGTGCTGAATGGTTTAATGATAATAACAAAAAATATTTAGAACGTAAAGTAGACACAAAACTCAGCAAAACTATCGGGGCCCCGAGTGGCCGAGTGGTCTAAAGCGCTGTCCGTTACGGATCACTGCCATCTCACCTCTGCGTGTGTTCGAGTCTAGGATTCGGCTAATGTAGATATGTGAGAAAGCTTGCCAGTAGCTTCTCGTGGGTCGGTGGTTCTTTCCGGTGATTTCCCGGTTTCTTCCTCCACCAATAATACTGGCCGCCATGAATAGCCTATCGTGTGCTGAAAAATGGCGTTAAGCCCAACAACAACAACAACAGCAAAACTATCGCGCAGGAAGTAATGAAGATATTTTTTTGTCTCTAACTTACTATTTATGGTAATCTTACCCATCCAATCGATCTTGTTTACGTTTGTGAGGTATATAGTCCAAATCTTTGAACAGGAAATATATACTCGTTTGGTGTTCATTGAATTCTAACAACAGTATCATGTGTCTTGTTTCCTTCCATTGGGCAGTCCTTTTTCATTGTTATACTTATCATGACTGATCGTTAATAATGGCCATTTATGTTGACAGTGAACACGACATTCGTTAATAATGGCCATTCATGTTGACAGTGAACACGACATTCGTTAATAATGGTCATTTATGTTGACAGTGAACACGACATTCGTTAATAATGGCCATTCATGTTGACAGTGAACACGACATTCGTTAATAATGGCCATTCATGTTGACAGTGAACACGACATTCGTTAATAATGGTCATTTATGTTGACAGTGAACACGACATTCGTTAATAATGGCCATTCATGTTGACAGTGAACACGACATTCGTTAATAATGGCCATTCATGTTGACAGTGAACACGACATTCGTTAATAATGGTCATTTATGTTGACAGTGAACACGACATTCGTTAATAATGGCCATTCATGTTGACAGTGAACACGACATTCGTTAATAATGGTCATTTATGTTGACAGTGAACACGACATTCGTTAATAATGGCCATTCATGTTGACAGTGAACACGACATTCGTTAATAATGGTCATTTATGTTGACAGTGAACACGACATTCGTTAATAATGGCCATTCATGTTGACAGTGAACACGACATTCGTTAATAATGGCCATTCATGTTGACAGTGAACACGACATTCGTTAATAATGGCCATTTATGTTGACAGTGAACACGACATTCGTTAATAATGGCCATTTATGTTGACAGTGAACACGACATTCGTTAATAATGGTCATTTATGTTGACAGTGAACACGACATTCGTTAATAATGGCCATTCATGTTGACAGTGAACACGACATTCGTTAATAATGGTCATTTATGTTGACAGTGAACACGACATTCGTTAATAATGGCCATTCATGTTGACAGTGAACACGACATTCGTTAATAATGGTCATTTATGTTGACAGTGAACACGACATTCGTTAATAATGGCCATTCATGTTGACAGTGAACACGACATTCGTTAATAATGGCCATTCATGTTGACAGTGAACACGACATTCGTTAATAATGGCCATTTATGTTGACAGTGAACACGACATTCGTTAATAATGGCCATTTATGTTGACAGTGAACACGACATTCGTTAATAATGGTCATTTATGTTGACAGTGAACACGACATTCGTTAATAATGGTCATTTATGTTGACAGTGAACACGACATTCGTTAATAATGGTCATTTATGTTGACAGTGAACACGACATTCGTTAATAATGGCCATTCATGTTGACAGTGAACACGACATTCGTTAATAATGGCCATTCATGTTGACAGTGAACACGACATTCGTTAATAATGGCCATTTATGTTGACAGTGAACACGACATTCGTTAATAATGGCCATTTATGTTGACAGTGAACACGACATTCGTTAATAATGGTCATTTATGTTGACAGTGAACACGACATTCGTTAATAATGGTCATTTATGTTGACAGTGAACACGACATTCGTTAATAATGGTCATTTATGTTGACAGTGAACACGACATTCGTTAATAATGGCCATTCATGTTGACAGTGAACACGACATTCGTTAATAATGGCCATTTATGTTGACAGTGAACACGACATTCGTTAATAATGGCCATTTATGTTGACAGTGAACACGACATTCGTTAATAATGGTCATTTATGTTGACAGTGAACACGACATTCGTTAATAATGGTCATTTATGTTGACAGTGAACACGACATTCGTTAATAATGGTCATTTATGTTGACAGTGAACACGACATTCGTTAATAATGGTCATTTATGTTGACAGTGAACACGACATTCGTTAATAATGGCCATTCATGTTGACAGTGAACACGACATTCGTTAATAATGGCCATTCATGTTGACAGTGAACACGACATTCGTTAATAATGGCCATTTATGTTGACAGTGAACACGACATTCGTTAATAATGGCCATTTATGTTGACAGTGAACACGACATTCGTTAATAATGGTCATTTATGTTGACAGTGAACACGACATTCGTTAATAATGGTCATTTATGTTGACAGTGAACACGACATTCGTTAATAATGGTCATTTATGTTGACAGTGAACACGACATTCGTTAATAATGGTCATTTATGTTGACAGTGAACACGACATTCGTTAATAATGGCCATTCATGTTGACAGTGAACACGACATTCGTTAATAATGGCCATTTATGTTGACAGTGAACACGACATTCGTTAATAATGGCCATTTATGTTGACAGTGAACACGACATTCGTTAATAATGGTCATTTATGTTGACAGTGAACACGACATTCGTTAATAATGGTCATTTATGTTGACAGTGAACACGACATTCGTTAATAATGGTCATTTATGTTGACAGTGAACACGACATTCGTTAATAATGGTCATTTATGTTGACAGTGAACACGACATTCGTTAATAATGGCCATTCATGTTGACAGTGAACACGACATTCGTTAATAATGGCCATTTATGTTGACAGTGAACACGACATTCGTTAATAATGGCCATTTATGTTGACAGTGAACACGACATTCGTTAATAATGGCCATTTATGTTGACAGTGAACACGACATTCGTTAATAATGGCCATTCATGTTGACAGTGAACACGACATTCGTTAATAATGGCCATTCATGTTGACAGTGAACACGACATTCGTTAATAATGGCCATTCATGTTGACAGTGAACACGACATTCGTTAATAATGGCCATTCATGTTGACAGTGAACACGACATTCGTTAATAATGGCCATTCATGTTGACAGTGAACACGACATTCGTTAATAATGGCCATTTATGTTGACAGTGAACACGACATTCGTTAATAATGGCCATTTATGTTGACAGTGAACACGACATTCGTTAATAATGGCCATTTATGTTGACAGTGAACACGACATTCGTTAATAATGGCCATTTATGTTGACAGTGAACACGACATTCGTTAATAATGGCCATTCATGTTGACAGTGAACACGACATTCGTTAATAATGGTCATTTATGTTGACAGTGAACACGACATTCGTTAATAATGGTCATTTATGTTGACAGTGAACACGACATTCGTTAATAATGGTCATTTATGTTGACAGTGAACACGACATTCGTTAATAATGGTCATTTATGTTGACAGTGAACACGACATTCGTTAATAATGGCCATTCATGTTGACAGTGAACACGACATTCGTTAATAATGGCCATTCATGTTGACAGTGAACACGACATTCGTTAATAATGGCCATTCATGTTGACAGTGAACACGACATTCGTTAATAATGGCCATTTATGTTGACAGTAAATACGGCATCTTCCCCGAAGACTGAGAAGGTATGCTATAGTCAAATTTTAAATGGTCGCATAAATGAATTTCTTGCCAGAGAATTTTGTTCTGATCGTTTTTGTCATGTTTAACCGAATACAATTACATAACCGTCGTCATTCTCAAACATATGTTTTCAAAATATTATAATGTTCATTATTCGAGTATATTGTCAGCAATTTAGATAATTTTAACATTTGTTAAGTGTGGTAGGGAAAGCTATAAAAGTTTACACCTGATATTTAGTTTAAAGATGCATTTACCAAATTCATAAATGTGCAATGCAGTCGTAGGAACCTTGAGGCCTCCATCTGCTCATGCTTTCAATATATGCTATGGGACATGGAAGGCAAAGCTGGTGGGTTGTTTTTGTGTCAACGAGGCAAGCTGCAATCTGGAGGTCTAACACCACTAAATGTTACGGTGATATCCGTGATAACACGATTGGTCCTCATGGCTACATATGAAGACTACATTACTACATTTTTTTATTTTATATTATTATTAAGCGCGAGATATTTTCTTGAATATACAATCGGATTCAAGTGACGATTCAGAGAACAAACAAAGAATGCTTTTATATTGTGTTAGTCAAGCTTCTCAAGTAAGATGAAAGCACCAATTTGACAGTGATCCACTTCACGCCCAATTATCTTAAAAAGTCAATCCAATCCCTACTGATTTAATCTCGGCAGAAGTTTTGTGAAAGGAATCTGTCATGCATATTATAAAATTGAGTTGTTCGAGTATATTTATTTACGAATTTGTGAGCATTACGGGCTGTAAGATTTGTACGAATGGGCTTATATTGGGATTATTAGACAAGGAATGGTTTCATCAAAGTTATTGGTGGTCTAATTTGTTGTTAACGGTAGACTTGATGACAAAGTACATTTTAGCTAATTCGATGCGGTGTGCCAATGAAAGATAAATTATATCGGTCGAACTAGCCACCAATGGTTATCATCACCTTTTCATCTTTGACAGAAAGAGAAAATAGACTTGCTGACATCGATAAGTTTCCATAAGTAATTCTACAGAAAATGAAACCGTATACAGTATAAAATTTCATTTAGATTTCATTTTTTATGAGCCTTGTTCATAGCTAGTTGCAAGAGCGTTTCAGTATTTGGCGCTCGGAAAGATTTGTTTTTTAATAGAATAAGAAACATTGTTAGTAACAAATAATTGCAAATTTAAAAGTGTAAAGAAACAATCCTTATTTAAAATCTATACGTTTACTGGACAGTAAATACGTATTCATTCAATCATCTTTGCTAATCTTAAATTTTTATATATATATATATATATATATATATATATATATATATATATATATATATATATATATATATATATATATATATATATATATTTCTCTTCCTAGTATCAACTGTCCATAAAGTCCATCTTGAAAACTTATTTGTTTTTCTTAAACGGATAATCATATTGACGTTGAATTTTAATTTTTTTTAAAATATGATATCTTGTTAGTCCTAAATAAAAATGGTCCAGACCTGATATCTAACAATGCCGCAGCGCCTACAGTCTTGAAATTATTGCTATTGCTACGTCTACTAAAAGTAGTACCATAGTGACATGGGGTTCTCACTACAAGGCTTCTGTTGGCCCTATATCAAAATGGTGCCTATCTGACACTATGTCTTGGTGCTATCTTCGATAATTGTGTTATCACTACTTTTCATGATGAATCACCGTATCAACACTGTTTTTTTAAAGTCTTTTTGTGATGTAGACTTTATTCTAAATGAAAAGAGCGGTGATCTTGAGAATCTTGGTATCACTACTTATCTTTGTTACATGGTCGTATCAAAATGAGTTTTACAAAAAAGTTCTTATCAAACTAAGTTAATACAAAATAAAACGGTGAGCGTAGATAGAGAAGGTGATCATCATGGTGATCGTCTTGAAAATATCGTTTCGCTACTTCTTCTTTGTGACAGTCCTAGAGACATGGTGTTCTCACTACAAGACTATTTATCACATGTAGTTGATAAAAAAAAATAAAAATGGTGTCTTCTGATATCCAATATGGTCGACATGGTAACCATCTTGAAATTTTGTTATGTGGTTTTCTTTTGAAGAAATTTAATATAGATATGAAATTTATAATATGTTATTTATATGGTCCTAAATAAAATGACGCCGATCAGACCAGCATGATCTCCATGATGGCGTTCTTCAAAATTTTGTTACCGCTTACTCTCAAAGGCACGGTGTTATCGATAGCACTTTTTACGATATGCAGCAACTCCTCAGATCAAAAAATGACGATGGGGCCATCCAAAATATGGAGAAAAAAATTATCAGAGCTAAATCCTACATTAAAATGACACGTCCAAAATATGGAGAAAAAAATTATCAGAGCTAAATCCTACATTAAAATGACACGCAGCTAAGCAACAAAATGGCTGGATTGATGACCATCGTGAAAATCTTCATATGGCTAGTTTTCTGGAACGGAATGGTCGCATCGACATGAAAAAGAGCTTTCATTAAAACACCAGAGAAATATATAACTGCTGTACAGCTGTCCTCCTCCATGGTCCGGTTGTGGCCATCCTAAACATTTCCTTATCACTACACTTATTGTACGAATAGTATTCATATATCATTTATACTAAAGCACTTCTTGCAATGTGAGCTATGTTAACGTTCCATCGATCCGTTCACACGTGGCAATAACACCGTGGAGATCGTACTCTTGTTAACGAACGCCAAATCAATTAAGGCGGTTTTAATGTTTTAAAATACCTCGTTACATGCAGCAAGCTAAACCGTGCACATATGTTGATTAACAATGCTCCAGATGCTGATTTTTAGAGTCATGTGTTCTTCCCTAGATAACAGGTGTAATCTTGCCGAATCTTCTGAGGTGTTTGCACTGGAGAATATGAACTACTCTGGTTTGAACAGCCTTCCGACGGAAAAAGTCTATCGTCTCAGACAAATGTCGAGATATACACACATCGTACGTTTCGTGAAAGCAATTAATATTATCGGTTAGATGAATCCCCAAGTCAAACTGGCATCATTCAGAATATTTTTCGGATACACGGACTAAGTCTGAAAGTACTTCCTATCCCCTTTTTATTGATCTGCCGCCAAACACGAAAGTGTAGTTAAAGTTCATTACCTACATGCACAAGTCCATGTGTTTATAAACTTCACAATGTACTAACGGTAAGTTATGGAACCTTCATAGGACACAGATGAGTTAGGTGTGGTTTTTAAACTTCTTCAAAAACATTCATCCATGTTGTCAGTTATTAACTTGTAGAAACAGCTGAGCAAGCGATTGAAAGAAGTAAACAACTACGTGCCCCTTTTTCCAATAAATAAAAAATTTAATCAGTTAGTATATAATCAAAATTCCACTTTCAACTGAAACAACAGATTTGCTAAATTAATGTAAATAATTATTGCATAACCAAAATCTTTTAATTAATACGTGGCCAAAATTTCACGTTCAATCCAATTGATTCTCATTGATAGAATTTAGTTGCAGAGTTCAATTTACATCATATTACCAGTAGTGAATTCGGAGTTAACTTCTACGCTCGACACCATCACCTTGCACCTGTCTCCTCTGTGTTGTTCCACGTCTAATGCATGTGCTTTGGTATTTTTCCGACCCCTGTTTAGTCCGACCTCTCTTAGATTTATATATATATATATATATATATATATATATATATATATATATATATATATATATATATATATATATATATATATATATATATATATATATATATATATCAGTATGGAGCTGTTTTCTGAATGCCGTTTTTTCCATACAAACGTGTCCTAGCCTATAGCCTATCTTCCCTTTTACGACAGCTATCTGACCCTTTTTCGTTAACGAGGGAAATACAATAATACTGTTTCCACGGAGTCAGTCTTCATTCTCTCAAGCTAGATTCTCGACTAAAAAATTCTAAGCAAAACGTATCCCTAAATTCTGGTTTCCCAAGTGTAAGCCCTTAGTTTCCCTTACCAATCGGATATGACTATTCACAAAGTCTCTCCAATAAATCATGTCTTTCATCAGATTTGACAGCCTAAGAACCTGTTGCAATTAACTTTCCTTTAAAAAAAATAAATTATTTGACATGCGCCCCATTTAAACCGATACGGTTGGAGTTCTAATGCACGAATGTGATTGTACCGTTAAGACAGACCGATCAATGCTACCGAAACTTAAACGTTGACCCTTTTGTGTTCAGAGATGAAATAAGAAATAATCAGTGAACTTTCTCAATACCTTTCTGGCTTGACTATGTTAACTTCAAAGCACAATTTATTCAACCTGAAGGTTGAATAAATCTTTAAATTCGCCACATCACACAGGGTATTTACTGAATATAGTCAACTGGGGGAGGTTGCTAAAGGTAAGCATGTGGTTTGCACCATATATTAACCTTCGTTCATTTGCCAAAGAAAAAGCCTATTAACTCCAATGATCTAAAATCTATAATATTCGATACAACGTTAAAGGCTATGCCAAAGACTTTGGTGCCGTAAATACAGGTATATACCCTATGAACATGTTGACTCGAACGTGTAAATAAGTAGGTTTTGGCACCAAATTTGGAATGCTGAAGTTTCTCAAAAATACATTACGTAGTTTTAATACGATACACAGCACATTAAGAAATAAGGCAACATAAATGTGTGGTCACCTGGAGATTTTTCTTAGCTATTGTAGATTTTATACCGTCGAGTTACTTCTGTTTTATGAATGGTCGGTTAAAGTATTGGTACATACTTATTGGTTGAAGTATGTGATCTCACCCTTGCTGCACCTCTGTCAGTCATAGCTGTGAGATATTAATTACTTTCGTACTTTTCCTTATAATTTATTTACGAAGTCTCCACTATTAAATTCAGATCTTTACAATTTAATGGTTAATTCACACTGAATGCGTTCATTCTTATTCTTCTTCTAGAATAAAAATCACAATATTAAGTTTAAATTTATGTTTTAATTATCACATTATCAAATCCTGCATCTTCGTTAGCCAAGGTTCCGATATTTTAATCCTATCTACAACCCGGATCGAACATATTTATGTGCTTCGGGTCTGTGAATTTCATTGGATGCATAGTCAAGCCACCGCATCTATTTAAAGTTAAGTTAATCAAAGTTAAACATTGTTCCTACGTGATCGATACAAGAGGAGCACACAACTTGAATGGACTTATAAATAATCATTTTTCTACGACCAGTCCATGTTTGTCCAAATACTTTCACTCAAATACACCCGTAATGGCTTCTCTCAGGTTAGTAGTCTTACAACCTTTAACTTACAAATTATCTTTTTGAAGTTGAATTGCCTCCACCATTTTTCAGCTGATACAATGTACCGCGGTACTAGCTACTGGTTCGTTGGCATTGCATACTAAGTGATACAGGTAAGCAACTCATGAGATCCAATAGATGTCGCTTGGAGAAAGCACTAAAATATCTGCTTGATCCACCAAGGTTTAAATAGGGTTAACATATCGGAACCTGGGCAAACGAAGATAGTTTCCCCGGCTTCTTTCTGGTGACAATGGCAATATATAGATAAAGAAATTACATAATCTTGCACAAAATGAACTTAAACAAGATCAATCGGGAACACGGTGTACCAAAATCAGACAGTCTGACGCACATATTACCGAAAAATCCAGCAGGTTCCTGTTTTGCAATGAAGTAAGTTCGTATACCGAATTTAATAAAGCGAGATCCCAGACAGGCAACTGATGTGTAAGACCAGTAAACTTTGAACAAGTTTGCAAGGCGCCTTTCAAATTAGTTATGGGAATCATTTCATTTGGCGCCATTTCGGACGAGTAGAAACGCAGTTCTAAGTAGATGATTGAGTTATCGTGATACACAGTCAAACATGCAATGACGGCTCTTGGGAAATGGAGAAAATGATGCATTTAGTCGGTTTTTTCGGCATGTCATTAATCTTCATCACATGTCATTTAAATGAGATAATCAGGCAAATATAAAACGACGTTCCCGATATAAAAGACACCAAGGCATTATTATATTGCAATAAACTGGTTTCTCAGCAGGCTCTTTCATTATATTACAGAATAATTTTCATGACGCCTGCTTGTGTACGATATGGTCGTGGTGGAATAATTGTCTCTTCACTGTAGATAAATAGAAAAGAATAGAAACAAACACAAAATATTTGATATTTGTTTGGAATTAATAGAGCATCTCCAAAAACAATATTTCTCAATGAATGATTTGGAAAGCTAAACCCTTAAGAACACGTTATCTAAATATTTAAGACATGCAAGTTAATCACGGAAAGAAAACACAATCAAAATATTCCCAATACATGCCCAGCAAGTTATTTTGTTTTAACAACTGGGCGTCCTAAGTTCCGGTAAGGACTCTTCATATTAATAAGCTTTTCATCCCTAGGTGATTTTATTTTAGCTAATTTACATGGACGATAAAAACAATACTACCATTTTGTAGCAATGGATCTCTCAGACTTGTTCTGAAGGGGCTCATGTGCACCCGCTGCAGACAACTCTTTAACTTTAGGATTCTTATTTCAAAAATGTCTTGACAGCAAAATTCAAGCTTCCACTCAAACTTGAATAATTTCGATTTTCAAACAAATATTTTAATTTTTGATGTAATGAACTCAACAAATAATTGTACAATTTAACTGATATCATGAAACCGCGGCATAAAATTGTATTATTATGTCTGGACTATTTTTTTATGTTAATAATTTAATAAACGTTAGCAAGAACGAAATAAAGAAACGTGTCAGTTTGTATAAAATTATCTTCTATGTGCTAATGCGAATTTAAGAATGCTTTCGTAAACCCGTTAAGGCAATTAAGTCCAATATTTTACTTATAGGCGAATGTTTTATAGCTTAAAAGCATCAAATAACATGTCAGATAAGGTTGAAAATATAATAATATATTTACACAAGCATTTCATGCATTCAGTACGAATGTTGTACATCAACTATCCTCAATACAATTTGATTACATGCGAGATCTTCAAATGAAAAAGACTGGACGAAATACATTTCTGTAGTGCGTGTTTTATCGTTCATTAGGTTTACCGTCTCACCTCTGCCCGAGCGAGTCGAGTCTTAGGCTCAGCAAATGTGGGTATATAAGAAAGCTTGCATCGAGCTTCCCCAGGGTCGGTGTACTTACCGTATTTTCCCTGGGTTCTTCTTCCACCAGTCAAACTGGCCGCCATGTAAGGCAATATGTAATAAGTATGAATATATTAATTATCTTTAATATACGGATGGATGGTTAACATATTAAAATTAATATGGCTTTTGTGCGAATTTTTTTAGATCAAAAATAACGTTTTATCTTTTTTAGAATTTATTAAAAATTATGGTTTTCTACACGACAGATTTACATTACTTCGGCTGCCTTGATCAGCCCATAATCTTTTATAATTTGTAACATGCAGTTTGTACTCCCCAGTATAATTTCGCCTATTAGGGTCAAGTACTCCTCTATCAGTATATTTTTTCTGTTTTTATTTGGATTTAACTCTATCTTTTTGCATACGATAGGCTGTATATGGCAGCAGATTAGATGTATGAAAAACTCAGGAAAGAACCGCTGACCCAGTGGAATCTATTGGCAAGCTTTCCCACATACTCACGTTTGGGCGAACCCAAGACTAGAACCAACGTGAATATTAGTGTTCTCTAAAAGCGAGCCTCTTATGCCACTCGGCAAAACCGAGCCCCCATCTTTCAATATATACTTTGTTCAAAGAATACGAAATCTCTAGAATGAATTTTGTAACAGAATACGATAATAGATGGAAACCCTTTAAAATAAAATAATGCGTTCGTTTTTGCGTCATGAACAAGTACTTTGGTACAACACCGAAAAGGTGTCAAACTAGTCAGGTTAGGTTTCCAATTTATTCCTATAATGGTCAGGTTGTCAATAAATCAACCCATGATCAAAGAGTATGGTTCTGTGCATGCAATATACACTTTGCTGTTATGCAAGTTTTTACTATGGGAATCAATAGCGTGCCAGTCAGTAAACAGGATGTAGAGATGTCATTAGGGAGCGAGGATAGAGATAGACGAGGCTTTAACGGCAGTATAATGATTAGCTGAGGAGCTTCCGTTTCTTTTTATCATATGTGTCTGTTGACCCTTGGCAACTTCTAGCAAACTGATTTTATTTCTGACCCTAGGTCAGTCGATATCTACACTTTTTATGGCCTTAATGAATATCGGTCTTACTCGGCATTTAGGATGTCACTTCCTTGTTGAACACAAAGCATGCATTTTCCCCCCGAAGAAAGTGTGCAGTTTACGTATAGCCAAAATATTATATTATATATTGTAAAAGCTATACAAGTTCGTGCGTTTATTTTTTAGCAAATAAATGCCAGTCGAAGTCGGACGTGATCTTACTGTTTCAGAAATACAGTAACATGGCATTATATAAGGGGTGTAAAACATATTAGTGAGATATAGAAATTAAGTGCAAGATCTTTATGAGCACTAGAGACGTTAATTATTTAAAGTCTTTAAATGGAAAATTGACATTTCAAAATTCATTTTTTGTGCTGGTTTCAGGTCACAAAATCTGCATGCTGGTAGATTTGGATCTCAAAATGTGCATGTAGTCGAGTATGTAGCTACGAATAGAACAGATACGAAATGCTAAGAAATATATAGAGATTAGTGATTGTCAATCGGGTTCTCACGTTGACGTTTGTTTACAATTTCATGAAAAGACCATCTTATATTGAAATTAATCCCAGTTTCATGACTGTCTGTGTAACAATATCTCCAGTATATAGAATCGTGTACAATGTGCCAATACTTGAGTGCCACTAAATTTCATGGGTATTGACTATCCCAATTTTATTAAGAATTAGAGATTGACATAATTCGCATAAACCTACAAGTACTTTTGAAAGATATATTCATTATTTATGTTGATAAAGATTCTCAGATAGATAGTACGATTTTCTCCATCTAAACATCGTACTAAAGCAAACTGTTGTATCTTGCACCTTTTCATACGTTTATACTGCTTCTGTTCATTAACAACTCTTTAGCCACCGTTCATTTCGTGCAGTTCTCTTACGTTTACAGCGGTCACTTTAATTTACCTCTCTGCAAGTTACGTCTATCTTTTTAAGCAAAGTTTATGGAAACCAATGCCGGCGCACCAGAAAGTGTTCAAGATGTGCTGACCTTAATTATTCTACCAGAGTATTATCAGGACTTCCATTCAGAACATGATATGTTGTGTTGATAATTAGAATTACAGCAAACTTTAACATTTATTAATCATCACATAATCGGTACACTTTGCCTATAGTGTAGCATGTGAACATATCACTTAATGTGATTCTGATTGGTCCAAATAAGCCCATGAAGTTATTGTCCAGTATTCTCTTTAGTGATTGGCTACGATTTTGATATCGTGTTACTTTT
The DNA here is from genome assembly GCA_016746295.1 of Potamilus streckersoni. Classification (NCBI taxonomy): domain Eukaryota; kingdom Metazoa; phylum Mollusca; class Bivalvia; order Unionida; family Unionidae; genus Potamilus; species Potamilus streckersoni. The sequence continues at coordinate 773,082 of JAEAOA010001626.1, forward strand.
TTTTTTTCATGGTTAACCTTCACAGAGTACCTCATATTGAGTAAACTTCAACATGTTAGGTTTTATATACAAAGTTTGCTGTCTATTTGTCAGTCAGATTGGCATGCATGATGCCGCCATATAATCTACACAGACAATGATAGATAGATAATGGACATAATGACAGTTCTGAACAATAGGAATACTTCAAACAGTACGGCTTATATCGTGCGATAAAACAATACATTGGAAAATTTATTGAAGTTCTATTTTAAGTTCTCTCAATGTACCCACTACTCTAACACTCTAAAGGAGTTAATTAGCAAAAAGTGCAAAAATAAATATTTTATTTACATATAATAAAATATGCCACAATACAAACGATATCAATTCAGATAAATATCATGGTGTTTCGAAATTAGAATTATAATATTAGAAAAATTTGATGAAAGTTACTTATAACCTTCGTATAGCAGATCGGGATTTGTTTGATGTATAAATCGGTCAGATGCGTAAGCAGCAATTAGACAGTAAGAGCGATACCTGGGAAAATGGTCTGAGTGGATTTATTTTTCATAGTGTAGACTACACCACAAACAATGATGTAATACACAAAAAATATCATACCACGATTTTAACTTGTGTACAGGGTCACAGTACACAACATCTATGATACAAATAAACAATTTAAAATCATTACATGATTTTGATTTGCATTCAACGTTGTGGTACGCAGAAAATAAAGACGTATTTGTACTCTAAGAAATGACATAAAATGAATCAAAATGATTACTTCGATGCCTGATACAATTACCAAACAAGTGTGAAAAAAAGTTTTGCCCAGCAGGGCGTAGGTAAGAATTTATCAAATCCTCGTCGCTGCGACGAAACAGTTGCGGCCGATGCTCGTTAATTTCTTCACTCTGCTCAACACAGTACACATATCACAAGAGTGCTTACTGATCACTGCTCAACACAGTACACATATCGCAAGACCACTTACTGATCACTGCTCAACACAGTACACATATCACAAGACCACTTACTGATCACTGCTCAACACAGTACACATATCACAAGACCACTTACTGATCACTGCTCAACACAGTACACATATCACAAGAGTGCTTACTAGAAAACCAATCAAATGACAGATTTGATACCTAAATTGGTCCAAACCATTACATTTGGTTCCGATTTAATATAACGTGTATAAAACTCTTTTAATAAACTATTCCTTATATAAATAAATATATCACAGATCATGTTTGTAACTCGAAAATAATCTATAGTTTTACACCGAACTCATGATTTCTTAATTTTTGTTCTTCACCTTTTAATAATTTAGGTGTCACTTTAATGTAGAGAACTTTTGCTTTTCAATTAGCTATAAATATAGTATTATATGTTAATATAATAATGTGTACATGTCTGGAAAGTTAATAGCAAGAAAATACAAAAATTATTAGTTTTTTTCTTCATCTGGTCAAATGGTATTACGTTCTGCCCAGATCGGTTATATGTTCAAGACTGCGCAACTCTGTTGAGACATTGTCTTGCGAATTAGAAGGTGCAATCAGTTATTTTGATTGATTGATTGATTGATTATTTTAATAATGATGATGATGATGATGATGTTGATGTTGATGATGATAATAATAATAATAATAATAATAATAATAATAATAATAATAATAATAATAATAATAATAATAATAATAATAATAATAATAATAATATCATCATCATCATCACCATCATCTTCATCATCATCATCATCATCATCATCATCATCATCATCATCATCAAAATGACAAATGTCGCCGTCTAGCATTTCAAAGGAGAATCCCACGTGTCTTTGCAGTTTTCACAAATCTTTATACTCTATAATCAGCTTGTGTCAAACATCCAATTCAAATGAATTACTCAAGAACGTTCACAAAACTCGCGATTCCTAATTGTCCCAAAATGTTCATAGGTTATTACGTCATGACCCCACATAAATTAAGCCCAACCAGCTAATTTCTCAATAACATGTGTTTTCTAAGTAATGACATGGATTTTAATTGACTTGGTGGGAATCAGCATTGACACTTAAAATGTTTGGTTTGAATGTAAATTGTCACCATTTTTCTTATAAAACTAAAATGTATTCTTATCTGCTAATGTACGCTGATAGTCGCATGTATCTTGACAATGCTGTGAATACGTATCAGTGAATATGTAGTATTGGAAAATTCAATGATACGGGGCACGCATTATATTGTCTGTACGAACGAAATATCACTTCTGTCATTTCTCTGGTTTAACATATAGGTCTAGGATAAGGGAATGATATTTCAAATAGAACATTTCTCCGCAATACATTAATGCCTATATTACCTAAATGTGTAGTTGTAAACGCTGATATCATTAAGAAATCGCGGCTTGGCGTAACGTTGGGATTATATAAGGTTCCATGCATGAGAAGGGTTTTAAACCCGCTGTCTTCATTCGTATCGACATTTTATTTTATTTGAACACATTTTAGTATCAGGTTTGTGACGAGTACCTCTCAAATAGGCAAACATTTGTAACATGTTATGGACTGAAAACAAATGGGCAAAATAGGCGAAAAAGTTAAAGGCTACACAATGCTGAACTTCGGCGCTTGCTAAGTTAATCAGATGCACACAGATCTGTTGTCAGGATGCGAATCTGCGTGGCATAGGAACGAGTAAGACGTAAAGTTTTCCTCAGCACAGCCAATTCTTTCATCTTGTCAGGCCGGGAGGATGCAAAATAGGCGTTTTTTTATATCCGAAGATGTTAACAATCGAATAATTTTAATGTAAATTTTAAAACAGCAGCTCTTATAAATACAACCGCCAAAATCACTTAGAACGAGAACACAATCCAGGCTGCCTAAGTTGCGATTTTCCTGAACCCTGTTCGGGTAACCCTCTTTAGTACGTCATCAAGCTATAAATAAATAAGCATGGTGACTGCAGAATTTGAATCAAATCATAATGAACAGACTAATAAAAGTAGAGGAGTATAAAACGTCATCTAAACAACCAAACTGGTTAAGATATTGAAGATCTGTGGTACAGACTAGATACTGCGTTTTAACTTTTATATCAATTTAATACAAGGTTTTAACAGAAACTATGCAAAAGTATCAAACGGGTGCTTGACGGGTTTGAACATGTGACATTACGCAGATGTCAAATGAGCCGAGGAAGTTCATATATAGATTTGCTACAGTGGATTTAAAAGAAGATTAAACATTGTGTATGGTCTTTATGCTGTAGAATCTACTTTAAACTGAAAACTATGAAGTAGTTAAGCATGCTGCCTAAAGCTTGTTTGAGAAGCAAAAGTAGGGAAAGACTTGTAGATGAAATCTCAGGATGATCTTCATAATAACTACAAAGTTGGATGGTATCATGACGTGGGAAAACAATAATTTCCGGATTAGCATTATCACAGACTGACCAAAATACATCTATAAAAATAGGTGTAGTGTTTTCTATATCCCAGAAAGAAAATATTAAAACACAAAGGAAGCTATAGACCAATGCAGACAACTTGACAGAAATAAGAATTGAAAAAGGTCAGATATCAAACAAATAAGCCATTAAAAGCAAATAATAGTTTCAAAATGCTCGCTATTGTAATTCTGGTATAACATTATCCAGATGTCTCTTGTCTTTATTAATACAAGATTGTAAGGGAATTTTTGGTCAGGCTGAAATGGTACACTAGTTTAACACACACTAGTGTACGGACCGCTAAAAATATATTTAACTGTTACATCTTTCAGAACGAGAACACAATCCCGACTGCGTAAGTTGCGGTTGTGTTTATAAGAGCTGCTCTTTTAAAATTTACATTAATTATTCGATTGTTAACATCTTCGGCTATAAAAGAAACACATACGCACACTCATTATGGAATATTCAGACTGAACAGACAAAATATTATCAAGTACGTTTAGAAATTTTCGATATAAAGGTAATGGTTTGCATTTCTAGTAAACTATCAAAACTTTGACAGTGATAACGCACGTGGCAGAGTACTTTGTCTTGGCTTCATAACGTGTTATCCAAGGAATGAAAAAAATCCATCAAGGATTATAGGAAATGTAAGCAAATGAGAAATTTGTAACTAAACCTTAATACAATTTTTCTATTAGATCAAAGGTGCAAAACTATATATAGCATAATGGATAGTGTTAGGTTCATTCCAGGAAGGAAAGAAAATCCATAAAGCGGTTTAGGTAATAAAAAAACAACTTTAAGCCACAACAATTTGACTTTGACCATGACATCATAGTCAAAGAAACATGCGTGCATACCAGCAAATGAATTCTTTCAGCTACATAATGATTTATTCTGAAAATGCGGAAAATCTATCAAAGGATTTAAGATAGATAAGCTATGAAAAACTTCAACCAAATTCTTAACGCACATTTGATAGTGACCTGTTCACAAACTTCAAATGGACAAGATTTCACATCACCAAATGCATTGTCTTAACTTGATCATTTATCATAAGTATCAAGAAAATTTATGAAAAGAGTTAAGAAAGGTTATACTCAAATCACCTTTATAAAGGAGATTACCTTCCCAGCATATGGGTCGTATGATTTTACAAAAGACGACATAAGGAAATAGGCGCTACTCAGCTGCAAAACAGATTTTATTGATAACGTTTTTTGGACAGACTTATTCGAGACAAGGAAATAGCTATCCATACTTTCAACACGGGAAAGGGGTGGTTGAACTAGATGTACAAAGCAAATTTCTAAAAAAGAATTTTTTTTATAAGGTTTGGGGAATGCATGTTTATGTCATGCCTAAAAATATTTCTAGTATTCTATCTCAGTAATGGATATACAGTGTAGCACTGCATGTAAAAGGAAACACGAGATGAGTGAGTGTAATACACTCAAAGCAGCATGAAATTTGTCAGAAAAAATGACAGATAGGATATAAAGCAGCTTAAATTGAAAACCAAAACATAGAAGAAAGCCCGCCTATTCTAAACTAATAATGACAGAAAAGCCATAAAAGCCACTTGCAAAAGAAATAAACCTGCCGGGAGAAATCACTTGCAAAGTAATAAACTTGCTAAGAGAAAATATTAAGACAATTTTTTCAAACAATGCATTGCGTTTATACGTTCTCAAAGGATAAAGCAAAAAGAATCAGTAAAACTACTTAAGTATATCTGACGAATGGAGAAGGAATTTAGATCAAGCAAAAAAGCTAAAAGAGGTTAATAGTATTGATTTTAAAAAAAAATTGGCATGGGTTCTGTCAGTTAGAGACTTTGCCAAAACCAACTGTACAAAGTGCAAACATATAGCACGAAGAAAATAGGCAGAAAAGACAGCTTACATGCAAAGCAAACAAACTGTTTAACCAAACAAACTGTTTAACCTCATAACAACTATTACAAGAGACAAATATCCCAGATTTGGTGTGTTTTATTATTTAAGTACTCACGTGATAGTTAAATTTAAAGTAGAATATAAAAGGCTAAAACAAAAGTATACCCATAATTCTTTCGACTCGAAATTTGTTGGAGCAATAAATAAGACCAAAAAAAAAACAAATTTGCACAAACGACAACGTTCATCTATATGCCTCTGAACGATTGGCATTGGTAATATATATTTTATTCCCTGACATTGCATTGATCTTTCCCAAATAAAAAATAAAATTTATCATGTCCTAATAGGTTCGGTGCAGTACGTTCCTGCTCCATTTGTGTAATTTGCACCACAGATTAAGAGAAGCTTCTGTACTCTCGAATTATTCTGGTAAATCTATGTACAAGCTTCCATGGAACAGTTGATATCTATATGCAATGTCAAATACTCAATACTGTCAGAGATCGATGTTGTACTTTCAATTATTCCCTGTGTAAATAGAGTATATAAAATGTTCAATAAATGGTAAGCTATAATATCCATTTCGACTCTTTTCAATATATTTAAATGTTGTTTTGTGCTAAAAACAAAATGCCAATACTCAGTTTCTTGACTTTACAGAAACTTTTAAAAAGTTTGATTATTTATTCAGGCTTCCTGATCTTCCAGCATATATCGGTCTAAGGTTTCTTCTTATCAACAACTTATCACTAGTTTTACAAGGTATTGCATCACATTAGTTTCTGTTTGCAATGACCATGAGCGGTATATCAAATTAAATGACGAATTTAAGTGTAATATATGACGGTTTTATGATATCATATAATCCCCTCTTGAATATATTTGTTATCCAATCCTTTTTCTAGTAGTCAGCAAACTTCCTACATAAACGCTATTTTGACTTTCACGAGTTCAATTAAAAAAAAATCGTATATCCTGTACATCAGATTACGTTCACGATTAAAGTATATTTTCATATGTAGTACTGAAGCTATAAATAACCTCCATCGGGGAAACAACTCGTAACAGTATAATTTCTCCCGTCAGTTAGAACACATCTTATCCCTTATCCACAATTCTCGTTATATCGTATCTTTGTTTAATGTGTAAAAGGTACAAATTAAATTTATGTTCACTGATTTTTGTCAGATTAAATGGTGAAGTATTTTTTTTTCTTCGTAAAAAATATACCCTCGATTCGACTGGTCCAGTAATTTTAGAGTAGTAGATTTAATGACCGAACTGAAATTTGATACTCACCCCACAAATATGTTTATGTAATTTTTATTTAAAGGTACAAAAAATGAGATTGTGGTCATGGCAACTTCTCACTCTTGTCCCGTTTTCATTTTATGCAATACTAAAGATACCCACCCATATATATATATATATATATATATATATATATATATATATATATATATATATATATATATATATATATATATATATATATATATATATATATATATATATATATATATATATATCTTATCCAAAATCTTATCCAACTAAAACTAGATCCATGAGAAGCTTAATATCCTGTTTGGCTGCAAACCAGTATGAAATTCAGCCATAAACATAATATTTCGAGATAAATAGCAACATCGATATCTACAAAACGTTATCTTAAAAAAACACGAAGATCAATAAATCTTGTTAAATCCTTCATAGAATCCGGATAATTGCATACCACATCACGAATCACTGTGATAAATAAAACAAATGTGTATTACATTGTTTGTTGCAAGATGACGTATATGTTAATGGAACATGACTCTTTCATTCAAAAACAGCTTTTTCGAAAGATTCATTGCCTTTGTTATATATCGGTTTAGTTTAGGCTAGCAAATGTAAAGTTTAGCAAAATTTGTTTAGGTTATGTTAGGTTATTTTTTCTCAAATTATGTTATGTAGGTGGGATAGCTTAATTTTTTTGTTAATGTTTCATCACAGATTTCTCCTTTGTGGTAAAAAATAATTTTAAAATTATACATGTAACACTGTCTTGTGACGTTTTGTAAAGAAATTCGCGTTGCCCGATGTCGATTTTAATAAGAGATTGATGTTACCCGGTGTCGTTTTTGGCAAGAGACTGAAGTTGCCCGATGTAATTTTTTGGCGGAAGACTGATGTTTTCCAATGTCGATTTTGGCAAGAGACTGACGTTGCCTGGAATCGTTTTATTCTTTTGCAAGACACTGACGTTGCACTATCTTGTTTTTGATAAGAGACTCTCGGACACGAAAATTGGGTCTTTTTATTCCTCTTTTGGGACAGCTTTGGAATGCTATTGGAATAGTATTTTTGCTGCAAGTTAATTTCAAATTGAAAATATATTTTTATTGTTGTATTTTTCTACACGTATTCTGTATCAGTGACACTGGAAAAAAATAGGCAGTCTATTGTAATTTTAAGTTAACAACAAATAAGTCGTTTACTTGTGGTGGATTTATCCTTTTAATGATAAAATTACAATTGTATTCAACAAATGTATACATGATCAAAAACATCTGCATTGACAGTATTTTAATACATTATCGGTTCCTGTTGAATTTTATTTTCATTATCAATTAGTAGGTTATTAACGGCAATTATTGCATGATCAGTTGTAGCAAGTATCCTTAAATTAAACTCTCAGATGTACAAAGCAAATGCAACTGCTCGAGGGCAGCTTGTTTTGTATGAACTCAAAACTGATTGTAAAAGAAAGGTCTGGAGGTAGTTACAGTCAGTGCCCTGAACAGCACTTCCTTCAAAATATTCTCTTCGCGTATCTTGGTACCTTGCAACTGAAAATCATACATCATACAGCGGTCTCGTTTATTCGTATTCTTAAGCAACATGGTCTGATGCGAGGTCCGATTGTCAAGACCTTTGTCATGACCAAGACGGGAATCTTACCCATCACAACATGTTCGGCATATTCCTCAGGACCATATACGGGAATCTCCCCCATCACAATATGTTCGGCACATTCCTCAGGACCATATACGGGAATCTCCCCCATCACAATATGTTCGGCACATTCCTCAGGACCGTATACGGGAATCTCCCCCATCACAACATGTTCGGCATATTCCTCAGGATTGTTTAGCTGGAATTGTAGCCGGGGGTGGTGGCTAAGCTTTGTTGACTTTCATCACAAACGTGCCAAGATTGATATACAGTGCGGTATTTTTTAAACTTAAATCTTAAGAGAATCAAGAAAGGAATACTAATATTCGTAACAATAAATTAAAATGTACTGTTACAATTAACGGAAAGCACTATGCCATAAATCATTCAATCCTCTGATGACTGCAAAATCCCTTCACGATATGTAAATTCAATCTTGAATTGCTTGCTACATACAAAGCAAATATTTTTGTTCGCACGGATAAAATAAAGTCGAACTGCAGACTGTGTAAGTTGTCTTAAATCAATATAACGTGCAAAGAGATCGAATGCTGCTGTGTTTTCTTACTAATCATTTAAAAATGCACAATAGAACATTTTCTATCCAAAAAAGATAATGCGGCTATTTTGTAAGATGCACATCTGCCTTTAATTTGCTAGATCAAATTTGGATTTGCTGACTGAGTGGCTAAAGTCATTTTTGGATAATCCTTTCAGACTGCCGCAATCAAATCATTCAAATCAAATATAACATTGTTGGTATTAATTCTAATCGCAATCATCGCAAAATCGTTTTGATTCACAAATTGATAGATCAGATCTTACTATCAAGAGACTGGTTAAAAGAGGGAATCAGATTAATAACGGTGCCCATCCTTCGAGCAGAGATACCACTAGAAGAGACGTTTTAAACAATTTGGTAACAATTTCAGCAAAAATGTAAACTTTATCTTTTCCATATGTCAGTAAACACGTGTCACTTTTGATTTAAAGCTTAATAAACTTTTTATTTGCGTTGTGAATCACAACATATATTTCCTATCTCAATCAAAAGCGTTGGAAGCAACCGAAAAGTAATTTACCGTTTCACCACAATAAAAGAAAAAAAAAAAGAAACACGGTTGTGTTGTTCCCGCGAAGACTTTTTTGAAACACGTTATGTGTCATTAGGCAGTCTGCAGCGTTATATATTACAGACAACAAATTTTAACATCTCATTAATGTGGCAATGAAAGAAATTATTATAAAAAATTTCGACGTATAACGTATTACAATTCGTATGTTTTTCAGAAGCGATAAAAATCTAACATAATATAGTCTTAATGCCTTTATTGCAAATATGTGTACAAGTTAATTTGTATGACTCAATAAGCTAACGTTTTCGAAATGAATAGCGTGATCAATATTTCTGTCCGGCTCCCATTATTGTAGAGGAATAACTAGTCACTAAGCCGACAGAAATACAATGATATGTGCCTTTACAAATCAGTCTGAAAGTATTTGTGCAATTTTTCTATCGTACATTTTTTAAACACCGCAATGAACTTTTGTCTATATTGAGCATGCCGTGGTCTTTATGCTTGTTATTTAAAACATTGTAATAGCCTATACACAGATCCTGACCAGATTTGAAAAAGGGCGTCTTAAAAGGAATAAAGGCAAGGAGGCCGGTCAAACGGGATATTATGCCTCAAAAGACTGGAGTACAAAACTAGATTTCTAAATATAAGAAATGAAAAACAAACAAGTACGAGAAACTCGAGATTATTTTCCACAAATTGTGTTTATCTTTTAGGAGAAAGACCCAATACACTGTAAGATGGCACGACAAAGTTAAACAGACATCTAAGCTTTTGGTATTCTGACTTCAACAAAGGTAATCCCAGTTATTCTAACCAGCGTCTAAACGGGAAAATGTTTTTATAGATCTTACATAAACGTAATGATGGGGCTATGTGATACCCTTAAATATAGAGTATAATCTTATTGGTTTTTTTTCTTATTTTAGTTGTGACAAATAGTTATATTTTTAAACTATAAAATTTCCACGAAGTAATATAACTGACAAACGATAGCATTGTCACAAGATATTGGATTGTTTACGTTAATAGATGTATTACATTATAATTGCATCCACACCTTGTAATCTCCGTACATTACAACATCCTTGTATGTAGATCTAGTTTCCAGGTGAATGATAATGGCTGAAATAGATTAATCCATGTTGTCCAGATAAAATGCAGCAAGCAGATGACGCATGCGGCTTTTACATGACTTCCCTTCCTAATAGATTCATATTAGGGTATATGCCGTCAGGAAATGAATCTTGTCTCTGTTTTCCATCGACGCAAAGCTGTCAAGTGTCCTAAAGTATCAGGAGTGAGATCATCTCCAGAAGCTAGCAGCTTCCTGGCCGGAGACCGGAGTGTATCCCGCTTGGAGGATCTAAAAGGGTGGAGGGTGGGGGTAGACGCGTCATTACACACGGTAAGTCAATTGTTAGGAATTTTATTGTGCAAACGTGTAAAATGTACGATAAAGTTAGGAAACAATAACATCATTGGGTTAAAAAATGCAAGTCTTTTACGAATACACGATAAAATTCAGAATGTGCGTATAAGCAGGATTTGTGTACAAAATGCGCGTGTCATTGTGTTGAGCATGTCATGATTCGCGTGTGTGTGTGGCGATACGAGTATCCCAACGGTACGTATATTATCTTGTTTTACAGAGTTCAAATCACACAGGTAGGACACAAACATGTTGTTTTACTGTTGAGCGTATGTGGAATGTTCAGAGAAGTAAAATTCATAACTTTTACGAAAATATATAACCATCCTTTTGTCACTTTTCGGAATCCCCGATGTTTGATACTGTGCTCAGTTTGTTTCAAGGGAAACTTAAAAATCTTGAATATATCACATTTTGAATGTATTACTCAACTACTACTACTACTACTACTACTACTACTACTACTACTACTACTACTACTACTACTACTACTACAACATCATCATCATCATCATCATCATCATCATCATCATCATAATCATCTATCAACGTCCCAATAAAAGCGAATATCAAATTAATTCTATGTTTAGGCCCAAACACTTCAGATTCTAAGAATGATGCCAAAAAGAACTGCTGAAGTCTTTGAGTACAAACAAATTTACCACTGAGACGTTTTCTAGAGTAAAAATACTTCCAGAAATATTCACATATTCCAAACTATGTGAAAAGATGTTTTCTACATAGTGTGATAGGCGAAATAAATTATGTAGTTTCAGACAATCTTATCATCAAATTTCGCAAACTATAACTCAAATCGTCCGTCATACTAATAGTCATCTGATAATTAATATAAACCAAACGTTTCCAAGCGGGAAGATAATTAAAAGATCTCTATGAATAGAAAATCATTATTTCATGAACTTGACTCACATTTCAAGAGAAATCTGAAAGAGTATTACCTTTCAAGCAAAATTCCACGTCAGCTTAAGGATCTCTGAGTTTGTAGTCAACCAGAGTATGTATAGTCTTCAAAGTTTCTTTTTATACACAACAAACACGCACCAACTTCGTACAGTCTCCACTAGTATCATACTTCCAAGAAAAGGACTAGACACGGTCATGGACATAGGTGAGTGCCTATATCCACCATTATGTTTTGTTTAGGGCTGAGGAAATTAGAGTGAAGTGTCTTGCCCAGGAACACACAACAGTAACCAATCAGAGCTGATACGATGGTAGGATTCAAACTCGCACTCTTTGGTCGAGAGTCCGGCAAGCAAAACAATGAACCACCAGAGTAAGATCGTTTAAAAATTATGCAGAAAGAATCCGGAAATCCCGCTTGGGAAAAAAATCGGCTTAAGTCTCTTGTGTTTGACCGGCACAAACACATTTGCATACAAGTGTTTGATATTAATATCGCGTACATACAGTATACGTCATTGAGTGTTACCAGACGTCACCATTTCAAGAAACTGTGGGCAAGACTTCCGTCACGTAAATGATACAACGGTACTGATCAAGTATTAAGCGGAGCATAAATTGAAGAGGGAAACGGATAAAGACGTATGTAACGATATAAAAACATGCACAGTCGTTCACGTTAAGGAACTACGAATGCATTTATTCTTGTCTACATACAAATACCGATATTCGATTCCTCATTAACGTGGCATTGTCACGTGTTCATTATTGCATGTATGATAGGTAAATATTTTAGATATATACAATTCATACAATTACTAGTTCTGATACCGAAAAGACAAAAATATTACCATTTTTCAACGCATTTAATTAATGATCATGAATTCATTCCAAGTCAATATAAAGCGGCACAGGTGTATCAGCCAGTGTTTCGTGCATTGTTTTGCGTACATGCGATGGAGTATGTGATAAAAAAAGCCGCTTGTATATTCTGAGCTCTGCTTCAGTGTAAATTACACATAAAGTAAACATACATTTAATAGTTCTTTATTTTATATAAAAAAAAGAAAGAAACAAACAAACGAAAGCGAATGATGTCCATAAATATGTCTTCTCTTATACCGGTATGTTCATGTTGAAAATGTGTGCCAATATTTATTGTTAAGTTCTATGTTTTTATTCATACTTATTGCTTAAATGACATAATTATATTTTAATTAAGATTAGTTTTGCACATGCACAAAAAGTGCTTTATCCATTAACCTACAACTGGTTATAATGTATACAATTGGATATATGATGTACCCAAAAATGACGTATCTACCTATTATCATTTATAAGATGAATTGTTTCAAGACATCAAAATGTAGTCGCACATGCGCAGAGAATGAGTTTGTCATGTAACATCAAATCTATAATGTTTGACTTGGCCATTTCTCAAAGGCTGTAAAGTTCCGTGCCTTCGTTGAGATGTAAAGTTTTTATGCTATTCCGCTGGACTAAAATCATAATACTTTAGAAAACCACAAATATCCACATCTCAAACTTGTGAAACTTCGACATTTGCAGATCTACAAGTATCCTAAGATAAAAAATATCGTGTAGAACTTTTCAGATTGCATTAACGTTGATAGGTACAATGCTTAACAGTTATACCCAATGGTGACGACTTTTCCTATATTGACATCTCATAAGTTATGTTGGCGCAAGAAATAATATAGTATAGAAGCAAAATAGAATCAAAAAAGAAAATGCTTACCTACCGTCTATGCCGTGCCATACTCTTTCTCTCTATGTATGTTTCCTCAGAACATGTAAATTCTTGTACATTCGCTTACAACAACAGCATGACCAAGTCTCACATTTAGTGCTAACATGCAAAGTCCAGTATAGGTGCACAACAACAGCTTCGTGCAATCATTTACTTGCCATCCGTGAGCTTCAAGCTCTACTCCGCAAAATGACTATGTGGAGGTTGTACGTGAGGTTTACCGGTAAACAGAGGGCTCAATGAAGATGGCCTTCATCAATCAATATTGACACGGGGCCTGACGACTCTGCCCTTAGGATTTATTCAAAAAGACACATCATATCAGTATTAGAAATCCTAAAGATGCAGCATAAATCATTATCTATTCGAATGCACCTTTTCTCTGGGAAATACCGTTCCTTCAAGCAAAAGTAAACAATGAACGCATCATAATTGCATACGTATGCAAGAGGCAGTGATATTTGGAGAAAACGTTTGGCAACCAAGATTGATAATATCACACGGTGTAGTAACGAATGCCTAGATGATAAGAGCAACACAAATAGACCAATTATCTAAAAGGGAGAGTAAATCAGACAAGGACATCAAAAGTCGATCGAAACGGATGTCAAGTTAAGTAAGGTTTCAATTAAATTCAAGCATAACATATTTATGTGAGACAACATAGTTTTATTCAATATTAACCACAGAATATGTATATATGTAATTATGTATGTATGTAATTATGTGTGTATGTAATTATGTATGTATGTATGTATGTATGTATGTATGTATGTATGTATGTATGTATGTATGTATGTATGTATGTATGTATGTATGTATGTATGTATGTATGTATGTATGTATGTATGTATGTATGTATGTATGTCCAGGTGTGTGTGTGTGTGTGTGTGTGTGTGTGTGTGTGTGTGTGTGAGAGAGAGAGAGAGAGAAACACGATGACATATCCAACTGTTATGTCAAAAAAGATTATCAAGCATGCGCACTCCTTTGTGGTGGCGAACATCAATAAAGAGCATTTTCTGCTAAACATAAAGCAGTTACATAAAATAAAATAAAGAAATTTATTCGCATTGACTCTCCTCGTTATTAATTTTGTTTCCCCAAAAAAGTATTTCTAATAGTTTTAAATCGCTTACCATACGCATAAACAAGTTTCAAAAGACAACATAAAACCAGCTTGACTACTACTTGTTTTTAAAGAAGGAAATGTCAAGAGGAAAACAAGCCGAGTGCATATTTAAGTGCTTATAAATTCTACTAAGTGCCCCAATGAAATCAACTTAAATCTAATCTTATTTCTGAATCTGTAGAATCGGGAAATCTAAGATTATAAACTACAGTTTATGGTTCCCTATTGGACATTCTAATAAACGTGTTACTCAGTCCTAAGTAAGACAATAAAAGAAAAAAAAAAAAACAAACAAATGAATTGGAATTTGAAGAAAATATATCTATGCTTTATTTAACATAAGGTATTCATTTATCTCCTCGGCTGACACTTTAAATCACTCTTCACTACATAATGTTGTACTCCACATGAAAATGAACTCGCAAACCAACAAATTTCAGAAAATTAATATTTATTAATTTTATTCGAGTGCTGATTTTTTTTAAACAATGTAAACTGCAGCTAAATATTCTGAACGCGTCAGATTTTAGCTTGCCGAACCCTACACACATACACGCGCACGCACGCACACACAATTTTGAAAAGGAAACCGATCATGGATGGTTGATAATGCCCTCTTGCGCATTCTTGATTGTGGAATTATATAGAACTTATTATGGTCTCGCTAATTGTCAATGAATTGTGTATAATAATATTTATGCATTATACCTAAACTAAATTGTGCATGGGTTCCGTTTCCGCATAAAACGTTGCCCGCTAGTGGTTTATTTACGCCTTAAATTATGTCAAAATAATGAGCTCTTATTAACGCTAGCTGCACGAGCAAAGCGCATGCAATGAGAAAACCGATAACCTTAACCTCTCTGGCTGTGTGGAATGTACCATAGGTTACGTATAGACTCGAGTTAGAAAGTAATGTCAAAACACTAAAAGTTTTGTCATGACGCTGTCCATTTTACATTTTCTTTCTTTCTAAACGAAATAAAAGGCATGTACGGCAAACTATCTTACACAGGCAGGACTCTGTCCAGCGAACGAACCAGGTATTAATTGCGTGTTGAAAAATATATGCACCAATTACCTAAACAGATGTAATTTTTAGGTATAGCGATATGTGAAATATAAAATTGCATTCTGGTGATATTTTATATAATATAATTTTTTTATATATTGGATATTCCAGTGTTTATTCTAAATTTAACAGATAGTCAGAATAGTCAAACCTGTCATATAACTCCATGTTATTAGATAGACCATGATTATTTCCAAGTCAGTCATGATTATTTCCAAGTCAGTCATTGTTTAATTGAACAGACGAACTGAATTCAGTTGCATGTATTTAAGAATGAGAAATGAAAAATGTTGCATGTATTTAAGAATGAGAAATTTTTTGAGTTCTTATAATGCTGTAAGATTATTGTACAGTCATATGCATCAACCTAATAATAATAATAATAATAATAATAATAATAATAATAATAATAATAATAATAATAATAATAATAATAATAATAATAATAATAATAATAATGATAATAATAATAATAATAATCTCGTATGGCAGTTCCGATGAAATGATTTATGTAACAAGCACCTCCACGTGTGCACATGAGTAACGTATATCATTGCATTTGTACGTGACCGTGTCTCGTGTACTACACAGATTTAGTCGTTTTAATTTCAGCTAGGTGAATTTGGAGGTCAGATTTTAGCTTTAGAACTGGTATCTTGAATGCAGTCATATGACTCAGTGGCTTCTTGTATAACTGGTTCTGCTGTCGGCGATGACTTTAGCTTGTCGAAAGGTAGTGGTTTTTAGGAGTCACGGTACTAATTCAATTCCCATAGTAAACATATGGAAATACCATCATATTTAAAATTCAATAACTTAAAATTTCTGGGTACTGATGATCAGACCTATATTTCTCCATGCACAACTATTCTTGGTGCAAGCTTCTGTGTGGAGAACACCATATGAGCCGCGGCATTTTCTTGACCTACATATGCATAAAGTCCATGTTATTGATTCAGCAACAAGCGAATCAAGTGCTACTTTCATTGTTGAGTAATCCTAAGTCGTCTTTAAAAATACTAAAATTGCATCAATATAAATTTGTCTATATTTTTTTAAAATTACACATAGGATAAGCTTTGAAAAGATATTTTTAATAAAATTTTACTTTTCATTATTAACCAATTATGGACCACCAAACCCGTATATACTCTATTATTTCTTCACCCATTTCTAGACTGGTTCACAGTTCTTCCATTGAATTAGTACCATGTTTTCCTTTTACGTGGTGCTGGACCAAAGCATGGAGACCACCGGTCTGCGCTTAACAAGGACACTCTTTAATGATCCTTCCACTGACTGGGAGGGGTTGCCACGATTTGTTTTCAGTTATTGAATTTATCAGTATTACTATTTGAGTGAAAATCCAAAATATATACAGTATAACTAATTGAGTGAAATTTTAATTTGTATCTAGTATCACTATTTCAGTGAAAATCGTATATAATTTTATAAATCCTACTTGTGGATTTAATTTTTTTCATATTTACACAAATTCTGTACTTTATTCAGTGGATGAAATATTATTCGTGTTTGTACAAATTCAATATTTATTCACCCTTTGTGAATAATCATAACTCACTTATACTTTTGTAACTCCATTCTCTGATACCCATGGTGGTAGATTAAACATTGATCATTTTTGTGTCAATTAAACATTGTTCATTTTGTGTCAGTTAAACAGTGCTCATTTTTGTGCCAATTAAACATTGTTCATTTTTGTGTCAATTAAACATTGTTCATTTTTGTGTCAATTAAACATTGTTCTTTTTGTGTCAATTAAACAATGTTCATTTTTGTGTCAATTAAACATTGTTCATTTTGTGTCAGTTTCTATACAGTTCTCATCCATGATGATAGATCCATAAATCGGTAATATCTGTTTATAATTTTTATTAATTAACACGTGTTCATTACTCGTTTGAATTACATGTTATGATCCATTCCTATTAGGAAGGTATCATTTTCCTTATAGCATATGTCAGATTAAATCACTTTTCTATCATATTATAAATAAACACTGCATCTACGAAATTGATTTTAGCGTCTTGGTTAAAATCTAATCCCAGCCCTGATCATCCTGTTACACTAATTACCAACAAGTTTGATTTGTTGCTGTATCCATATTTTCTGACATCTCATAGATGTTGTGAGATATCTATTTCCTTTTTGACTCGGCTGAGACATAAATGTTCATTAAATTGCTACCATATGGGAATTTTCTGGTGAAGGATGTTTCTTTGAGGCTTTGTTGTAAATACATACATACATACATACATACATACATACATACATACATACATACATACATACATACATACATACATACATACATACATACATACATACATACATACATACATACATACATACATACATACATACATACATACATATCTGCATGCATGGATGCATGCTTGCTTGCACACACGCTCGCACCCACGCACACACGTACACACACGCGCGCGCTCACGCACGCACGCACACACACACACACACATACACACACACACACACATACATACATACATACATACATACATACATACATACATACATACATACATACATACATACATACATACATACATACATACATACATACATACATACATATGTACGTACGTACGTACGAACGAACGTTCACACACACATCCATCCTTCCATCCATCCATCCATCCATCCATCCATCCATCCATCCATCCATACACACACACACACACACACACACACATACATACAATACATACATACATACATACATACATACATACATACATACATACATACATACATACATACATACATACATACATACATACATACATACATGCATGCATGCATGCATGCATGCAAAAAATGCATGTATGTATGCGTGCTTAGCACTCTTCTGTATGCCAGCGAAACTTGGACCCTGTACGCCTCTCAGGAGAAACGACTAAGCGCCTTTCACATGCGTTGTCTCCGTCGCATACTTGGGATCACCTGGAGCGATCGTGTGACAAACAACGAGGTGCTTCAACAGGCCAAAATTCCCAGCATGGTCACACTCCTCCGCCAACGTCGCATCAGATGGCTGGGTCATGTGCATCGAATGGACGATGAACGGATCCCCAAAGACCTTTGTACTCTAAGCTTGCCTCAGGCAGAAGATCAATAGGACGGCCACATCTTCGCTTCAAGGATGTCTGCAAGCAGGATATGAAAGCTCTTAGAATAGAGGTCAACACCTGGGAAGAGCTTGCCCTCGACAAGTTCAGCTGGCGACATGCTCTGTACACAGGTCTGAAAGCCAGCGAGGAAAAGTTACGACAGCTCGCTGATGAGAAAAGATCTCAGAGGAAGAGGAAGCAGTTCCAACCAAGACCCGAGTCATACTTCAATTGTAGCAACTGCAGCAAGGATTGCCACTCCCGTGTGGGACTTTGTAGTCACAGAAGACGCTGCACAGCTACAATCTAGGACACCTTTCATGGGCGCATTTTCATCGTCTTTCGAGACTAACGGAAGCCAACCAACCAACATAAATACATACATACATACTCTGGCTCTCAAATAGCTTGCAACAATATTACAAATGATTTTATATAAGCTTAAAAAACAAAATTACCCTTAGGTGACGAAAACTAAACAGTATCACGGTTGGAATGAAATCCCAGCTCCTACAAACCCCGCCACCGAAAATGTATTGGTAGATAGCAAAAAGAATGTCGGGTACATGTTTCAACTTGCAAACGTACAGTAAATAATCATCTCCAAGAATATAACACCAGTTGTCTTCCTTTCTGCGAAACATGAAGGAGGTAAAGTACCGAAACCTGAAATTTCTTATTCTCGAGGTTCCTTTTCCAAGACAAGATTCCGATGTTCATGCTTATATTCCAAAGGATTCTGTGAGTATTAACTATTTGGTAGTGTTGAACGTTCTTTTCAAGTCCAACAAAATCGAATAATCTGAAAGTATTCAAGCTCTTGAAGTTACTCGTCTGCCAGCCGTCCTAATATATCAAAATGACATTGTCCAAAACTCCTTAAATTAATTCACAATAGTCCCAGAACAACGGCTTAGTCCAATGAGCATGATGTAGTTCTAATTAATAATATAAAACATTGTCTCATCTCAAAAAATAGCTAAGCACAACATTAAGATCGTCTGCGCACTGATGTTACAACAAGACTGTCTAACTTGTCCAACTCCATGTACTTACATACAAGCATAAGGGAAGAAAATGCATTTCGTTAGCATTAGCTACGTGACTAGCAAAATAGAATAACCTCTCCAGTGGCCTAGTGGTTAGAGCGTCCGCCTGAGATGCGATGGATCGCAGGTTCGAACCCCGGCCGAGTCATACGTATAAAAATGTTACTTGCAGCTAGTCGTTCAGCATTAAGAGCGCTAATGTTAGGACTAGTCGGTGTAAGGATAACATGACTGGGTGGGACATCATGCCACATGTCTGCGACATGATGCCGCAGTGCTAGAATATTATCTATGTTGGGGTTTGGACCGAGACAAGGAAATCCCAGTCGCGGGGTTACATTATTTGTCTCTCCACGAGGCTTGCCGTTCCAAATCCCAACTTAGACTATTTTTCTCATCCAGTATTTTCTTTTCAAGTAAAAGAACTATTCACTAGTATAATATAGTTCACGTTCAAATGTTTACATGCGGCTCATTAATACAAATATGTTAATGAGGGCTGTGGTGTGACCGTTGCATCCAAAGTACACAGTTTTTAAACGTGAGCAAAGAAAAATAACACCATAAAACGTCTAATGGTAATGGACTATTATTGCATTTAATATGTGGATATTATATGAAATTATCAATAAATATTTAATATTTATTATCTTTTTAAAAAAAAATTAATTTTCAACAGTTCCAATTTTGAAAAGTTATATTGTAAATAATGAAACAATATTAGGTATCCAGCTCTACAGTATGTATACTTAGTACAAGCTGTAACACGTTGCATTAGAGATTTGTGTCACTATCTTTTATAACTATCCTTTTCTTTGGAGGGGGTGAAACTGTTTGTAACATACTTGTGTTGTCCTTAACATTGATTGTAAAATTTACCCCGTGTATAAAAAAAACCATCCAAATACGGACCCTGGCGGATAAACATGTGCTAAACGTTCAAGTTTACGAATTCTTTGAAAAATAATTTATCTGTCTTGGAAATATGGCAGGTGTTACAGTGGAATTAGCTTATGGATTAATGTGTAAACGGATAAATGATTTCTTCTGGCTGGTAAGTGCATTATTTGTTATTAAATACTGTATGTATATTTTTTTTATTCAACTTGGACACAATAAAGATGCTTAACAAAATTAGAATAAAGCATGTTTGACATAACACATTTCTGGCTTTTATTAAGTTTTCTGTATTTGCAAAGAGAGTTGGGAGGCTTTGAAGTGTATAGGTCCAGAGTATATGTGCATGGATCAGTGTTTTCTGTCAAAGTTCATTTCACAAAACATTGATAATTTATCATATCTGTAGCAGAGTCAATTTTCAGGTCAGCGTCATTCAATGTAGCTAACAGTATATAATTATTTTCATACGTAGTATTTAAAACTAGTTATGTAGCTTTAGCTACAGTTAATGACGCTGACCTGAAAAGGTACTGCTCCAGGCCTGAATTTAGGATAAAATTATTCATGCTGTATGGAACAAAATGTCATAATACCAAAAAGCTCGACATCGTGTACGTGAGTGTCTTTGTCTCTCTCGAAATGTTTTTGTAGTTTTTGTATGGTGTGTTCTCAGAGATGGATTGACCTTAAGTTGATATATATATATATATATATATATATATATATATATATATATATATATATATATATATATATATATATATATATATATATATATATATATATATATATATTTGTTGATTGATTTTATAATTTTAGAACAACTATGTCAGGCACAGCAGAAAACAACAAGGGTTTCTTTTTTCAAAATAGTTCTGAGCGCGTGGACGTCTTGTTTAAGACCACTTGTCATATATGACTAGAATGATATAAGAAAAGTAATGTTAGCAAAACAGCTAGATTTCTCAGTCGCATACGTGAGAAATCAGTATAAACTGTCCCACTGCAGACATAGTAGCGATATGACTGAAATTTTGTTAATGCTGCGTTAACTATCCATATCACACACATACACACATACATAAAACGTACATAACTGAGACAGGTTTGTGACACGTCCTAACATGCTCAAGATAGTATGAGAAATTTTTGTGTTGCATTTTAATGTTCGAATTTGGGAATACTTACAACTGACAGCGTTCAGGATTTCTTGAGATGAATTTTCGTGATGAAGAACAGAAGTAAGAGACGGTAACCCTAGACTTTCACCAGGACATTCTCCATAAAAGATTTTAAAAATGTTAACATTTAAACCTAAAGACAACGAATAACATGATCAAATGATGACTGGTATGTGTGTTTGTAATATTCCTATTTAGTACAACAAAATGTAAATGAAAAACAGTTCAGATTTGTGGGTCACGTGATCTATATCGCCCTCTTTTAAATACAAGAAAATCCTTGGTACTTTAAAAAAGTACCAAAGAAAGGGCAAGGACATAAGCGGTATCTAGCAAGATAAAATTATTTTTAAGGAATAAACTGAAAACAATAGTTCTCTGAAAGCATTTTGTACTTTGTGTAACACATTATGTATTCATTTGCCCTAGACAACACAGACTATCAGACAGACATGTAATTCTCATTAATATATTTATTAATTATTGCCAGGATGAGGACAAACGTCTACTTAATTTGGATTCATATGACGTAAATCACTAGTCCAAATATGGACATTATCTGTCATGCTCAGTTTCATAAAAGCGATGTATTTCACCAACTTCACTATCTCACTATTTTTCTTTAAAAAAACGTATTTGTTTCATAGTATTATTTCATACGGCCAGCTTTATCTCCACTTACTAAGCTTACACATTTATAATTAAATATAAATTCCAATATGGTGGGCAAAATGCCTCTAGCCGTCAATTAAATGTTAAATTCAACAGAAATAATCCTATAGCAAGAGGAATGCTGCGAGCAACTATGGGAGATAACTTTTGAAAGAATTTTTTTGCTGAATCAATAGTATGTTAAAGCTACTTCCCTTGACTGGCTCACTGTATTTGGGTACAGTCGATCGAAAAATCTAGTTAGTAAAAGTTAAGGTTATTTCTTCACAATGCTGGATAACGTTTCTTTATAGGATATAACGATGTGAGGACCGCGAGGACCAGGATATAACGATGTGTGGACCTTGATGACAAACATGTATGTAGTTGTGTTTTACAGCACCTTAGTGTAACAATCTCATTCAAACGTTTCCGTGAACGTATTTCATAGTTGGCGATTTCAACCCATCTTTTTTTAAAAATTAGCAGTCAACAAATTCGGGAGCTATCTTGTACAAACCTTTTTTGTGTACGTGTGTGTATGTGGTATTTGTAACGTTATTTAAACAATTTTTCAGTGATAATGCTACGATGTCTGCAGTATGGAAGTTTATAGTGATGTCTAGCGCTGCTGTAGACATGAGGTATCATGTCCCATCCAGTCACATTATCCTGACACCAGGCCGACCAGTCCTAACACTAACCTTTTAATGCTCAGAGCCAAACGATGCAAATGCAAATAGCATTTTTAAAAAGTCTTTAGTATAACTCGGCCCGGGTTTGGACCCGCGACATACCGCGACGGACGCTCTAACTTCCTAGGCCACCGGAGTAGTCCTTTAGGGTATTAAAAACATCTGACAATTATATTAAATTAAATTTTAAGCTTTTTATTGACCTAAGGTAGATGATACACACACACACACACACACACACATATATATATATATATATATATATATATATATATATATATATATATATATATATATATATATATATATATATATATATATAAACCTAATGTTTATTCACTATAAGCTGAAAGAAAAAACAGAATTTTCAGATCATGTCAATTGTTCAGTCGTGAAGTGACATCATATATTATAAACACACTAGACACTATAATGGGTATCATGATATAAAACGTGCATTTCATATTCTTTATTAGTTACTTGGGGAATAATGGTTCCAACTATTTCCAAATCATCATTAATATTTCTTTCTATTCAAATTTGATTGGAATATATTTTCCAATTAAAGTCGATTTCAAGAAAGATTTTCAAATCTTTCGAATCTTGTAAAATCTCTTCATTTTACATATCTAGATGTAGTATTTAGCTAGAAGGAAACAAAATACAAAGATTGCTAGTGTATGCCATCTGTGCTTGTATCTTCCAATATTATGTACACTTCATTCCTAATATCGTAGAATACATCATTTCACATAAAGTTTATCACATGACTTTCCCAAAACAAATGCAGTATTGTTTCCGGGATATTTTTTCAGAAGTAAATTTATCGGTATCAGACAAATGAATTCATTGGAAATATGTGAGTAACGCGAAATTAATACCAATGTAATGTTTATTGTTTGTTATTGTAAATACGTTAGCAATCTAATAGGCCACGCATATATATTCAGATTGAATGTTTCATTTCATACATTTTCACTAGCTGGTCGAACATGCGTTTTCCAAATTGATTTATAAAAGTCTGTACAGTCTTTATTATTCTGAAATTCCATTTCCAAATGAAAAGGAATAAATCTGACTGGTATTGTTACCTCTGACAGTAACTTTTACGTCAAAACTTTACACTTTGAATCATGCTTTGGAAAGTGAGAAAATTCGTGGTTGAGACCATATTTGACTAAACAACAGTCAAAATCAATAATAGTTCCCTGACCTGTAAACATATCACCAATATAGATTATATTATTCAAATCATTTCTTAAATAAAACAGGAACCTTGTGCACTATTATAAATAAATTAATCATAAATTTGTTTTCCTAAGATCTTCTCCTGTCCGGAATATATTTTTCTCTATTACCAGTATTCAAGCTTATAAAATATCTTGCTGATAAGCTTTCTGGGTCTTTTTAGATGATGTCACTACATTTTCCTCTCATAATAGGAACAGGTACTTATTCTCACATATTTCATACTCAAACGAAATTACCAATCTTTTTTTTTTGGTAGAAGATCTCTACGAATACAAGTTATTTTCAAAGCCAATATAAATTTGTTAGTGTCTAACTTTCATTGCCAAGCCAGATTTAGGAAACAATTGATCCATGACCTGTCCTTTAAATTCGCCTACGTTTTACTTTCATATATAGGTGAAAAATGTTGCATGTAACTCCCGCATAAAATATGCGCAAGATTCGGAAACTAGATAAACGCTGACTTAGCTTTGACATAATTAAAGTTTTCAGAACTAACATTGTATTAACTGGTGCTAAGGATCGTTTTTCCCAATGCTGTAAACAACTTTTTTTAATCATTTCTATTTTAGTTTCAATATTCATCGTTGCCATTTTATCCACAACCACTGAAAACTTTATGCTCAGTGGTGCTCATTAATCCACTGTAATTTTAACTTGTGATGAAATGCTTCTGCGCTGTACTTCTTGTTTCCCATCCAAACCGCTTTTATTTTGGCAATGTTAAATTTCAGCCCTGAAATCCTTGCAAAGAAGTTTAATAATTCCATAAAGGAGGATTTCAGAGATTCAAAAGAACCATCAATAATTAAAGAGCTACCATTTGCAAACCATGATATTAAATATTTTGTTTCCTTTAGCTTGATACATTTTATATTCTTATTATTCGTTAATAGTATAGGCACTATTTATGCACAGAATAAGAAGTGACATGGAGATATTGGATAACGCTCTCAACAACGTCTGGAATCTTTGAAAGAAAACCATTATGTAACACGGCCTTTGAGATTTTACAATAACCAACTTTAGTCATAGCCTTATACATGGTCTAAAAGTAAAGAAAATAAGAATATCATCGATATATTTCCAGACAGAAAATGAAATGCATTTTTAAAATTGATTAATAATCGTATACTCGGAATTTGTAACTCTTCTGTAATGTGCATGCTATTATATACTATCCTTGTATCCTCGCCAATTTATCTTACTTTTATAAAACCGATTTGATTTTCAGATATTATTTCACTCAATACTACCTTGCTTCTTTTGGGACTGCATCATGATGCTAATTTTATACACCATTAATATGAGAAATTGGATGCCAGTTCCCTCAAGTATTTTTTGTAGCAGCAGAGAGGGTGAACCCTACAACAATATATTTGCGACAAAATCGATTAAAGCCTCAGAATGCCAATGGAGCCTTCCTACGAAATCTCATTTTAACCAAAAAAAAATTAAAGGTCCCATCTTAGCGATTTTGTCGTAAATACATTGTCATAACCACACTCAAATTGCTGCCATCTACGTCTACAAATTTTTGCGACAGAATCGATTAAATCCTCAGAATGCCAAATGGAACCTTCCTACGAAATCTCATATTTTAACCAAAAAAAAAAAATAAAGACCCCATCTTAGCGATTTTGTCGCAAATACATTGTCATAACCACACTCAAATTGCTGCCATCTACGGTCGCAAATATGTTGTCATTTCACCCTCTCTGCTGCTGATTAATACAAATTATTTAACCAAATATTTGTTAGCTTTTCACAAACAGACTAATCGATAATACTTCACCACGTAGATCAATTAAATTATTTGACTGATCGGTGAGTGTAAAATTAATTCTAGTTAGTGAATCATTTTGACATTGCATATAGACTGGATTAGTCGGATTCTCAACAATTAAAAATCCGGGGGGTGCTGTTGGTGAAAATGAATAAAGAATGTAACCCTGTCGGGCTTGATTTGATTGTTCCATATTAATTTGATAACTTCCTTCGATTACATCACACGTTAAATTAAGTGCGATCACCGATGAAATATCCACATTGTTCGGTGCGATATGTCTACCGTCGCCGTCGGGAGAATTATTATGAGTGAGGATAATAGGCTTCGGCTGGCTATCTTTCCATGATTGATAGATTTTATTAAATCCTTCGTCGATGGCAGTTCTGAGTTTTTTCTTTAACTCGGGAACGTTATATCCTGGTAATTTATAATTTGGATTTTCATTTATATTTTTTTTATAATCTTGAGCTGAGCTAGTTTTTGAAATCGGGCTATTTTCATCAGTGAAGAGATTAGTAATCCTCGAATTAAATATTTCCATGTCATCGATGATTTTATTACCCGCGGCGACTACACTAGTAAACTCAGCTTGTGTAAGAAAGCCAGATCTTAACGAGGGTAATAACGACAAAAAATCATTATTCATTCTATCAAGGATGTGATCTTTAATATCTACAAATGTTGGACTTGTTTCATGTATTTCCAGAATTTCACCTTCCTGTGGGATATAATCATTAAAAAATGGAATTCTCCACACATCTTCACCATATTGATTCTTACGTCGATATCTTTTTGTGAAGTTTATATCCTCGAATTTTTTATATCCTTTTGATGGATTTTCAGGTCCTATTTCATCAGTGACATAATCAGATTTTATAGGCTCGGGCGTGGAATTACCAGCACTTCTAGGTGGATCTTCGGGCCATCCTAATACTGTTCTTATTGAACTGTTATAAATATCTACAACGTACCCAGGAGAGCCTATTTCAATTGTAGATGACAGTGTTGGTTCATGAACTGTTATCGCAATTTTTGATTCTTTTTTAGTAATGGATTTTATTCTACGTTGTAATTCATTATTAATTTGCTCAATTTGATAGGACCCAGTTGGTATTGAAACAACGTTCCAATCTGGAGTGTCATCTTTTTTATTCCTATATGCAAACACCAGAGAATTATTAGGTCTCTGACCGCCAAATGGAACCGATCTGATATTAGGCCAACTATGATACACTCGTAATTTTGCCAATGCGATTTCCTTTACTGAAACAGGTGAAGGAAAATTCACACTGAATTTAGGGTTTGTTGACGATATTGATATCATGCTTGTTTTCCGCGGAGTGGTATTTTCTGCTATCCGCTGAAGTAGTTGAATCTCTTGCGACATTATTATTATTATTCACAATGTCTAATTTTGCAATAGATGAAAAAACGCTAGCGTTTTTAATCGTAGTATCATAAATACGTATCATCGCGGAGAATTCGTCTTCGGTAATTATCGTATCATCAATCGATGATGACATCAACGAGGATAATTGTGAGTAACCGTTAGATACTGCTTGATGTTTTACTATATAGTCGTTAAGTTTTTCTTGAGAACACGATGATATTTTTTTAGTAATAGCATTTGCAAGTCCAGCAAATGTTGTCACCGCGGAAATAGCAATTGGGACAGCAATCGGAGCTACCATTGTTACTGAAGATAGTATAATACCAGCACCGGCCATTATACCAGATACCGAGTATACTGTAACATCAATTACGGTAATTCTCCTGCGATACTTTTTAATTTTTATTTCATATTCATCAATGAGTGTTTTGAGTTTTGTTAAGAAGTCTTTGACGGTATCATAGCGATATTGCGATGATGGAATCATATTATTTTAAAACCTCAAGTGGTTTTTAATTGTTTAAAATTCTAATTTAGATCAGCTACAAACTCCATGTACCATACAAATGATGTCTTATTTAAATTAGGATCAGTGCTTGTTATTGTAAACCGTTTGTATTCACCCACGTCAATAGTCGTTGAAATCACGTTGTTGTATCCATATGAAGTCGATGATGATATATTAAACTGATTCAGTGACACTATTGTTAATCGATAAATACCCTTGTTTGACACAGTGAGGGTTACTGTATTCTTTTTAGGTTCCCAATCTAATGATCCAGAGAGAACTGTGTATATCATATTTATGATATTTCTCTCATGAGGAATCTTTATTCTTTCAAGTAGCGGAAGATTGTCTGTTTTAAATTTTGTAATATCCTCGATAGATTTTTTAATACTATTAATGCTATCTCTAATAATACTAAATCCAGCATCATTAATATTTTTAATACTGGATTTAATTTCATCAAAATTGGATTTAATTTCAGCGAGAGATGGAGAGGTTACCGCTGGTGTTCCAAAGAATTTATTGATAATATTTCTACGAAGGGAAGTATATGTTGTTATATGTTTTTCAAGTTCTTCATTTAAATTTTTTAATGCATCTGTGATTGTAGAAACAAATACACCTGGTTTGAGTTTTCCATCATTTGAATATAACACTATTGTATCTTCAACGACGTCACGTCTTCGTATTAAGACATCATCCAATGAAACATTACTAGATTTCAATTTGCCCTGGCGATCTTGAAATACAACTATTTCCCCAGGATCTACACTTGACAAATTTAATGTCTCGGCGATTTCATCTTCGATTATTTTTTTTACACTTTCGACAGCGAATTTGCTATCGGTTTCTGTTTTTTTTGATTCTGATAAAGGTCGTCCCCAAATATCAATCATTATACGAAAACGCTACGTTTTTCTAAATCATAACGCTATCGTTTTTGCCATTGCCTGCTAGTATATTCATTAACAACAACTTGTGGTGGTTTTCTTGGAAATTTAGATATCTCTGCAAGGACATTTAATACTTCACGACCGCATATCGGTGGATCATTTAACTGTTGTGTTGGTAGCGTGGAATAAAAAATTGGAGATGACTTTGTTATTGTGGATACATATCGCATGAATTCTTTTGGTGGAGCTAATCCATATGAATCAAAATAGACAATTCCACGTGGATCAATTGCATATGCGACCCAATGAGTTCCTTTTCCGCTGCTGTTATCGAGATTGATAATACCCGTTTCATTTTTCATTGGTTTTGACGGTAATTGATCTCTCATGAAAACTCCTCTAAAGTTTTTTATTGATAATGATTTTACAGCATCAATTAAATCAAAATTGGACATTGGTGAAAATCCTAGGGATTTTTCCACTAATAAGCCGTTCCTGGTATTCTTAGGCCCGTGCCCTTGTACCAATTGTGTGGAGTTCCTGGTAGTCTTAGACCCTTTCCTTTTTTTTTATAGCCTTTCCCAGTAGCTTTTTTCAGGGCCATTCCTGCAGCAGTACCAACGGCTCCTAACGCTGCCGCCTTCGCAACCGCTGGGGCAGCCGCTGCAATCAATGCTGGAATAGCAGCTAACAGCGGGAATATTCCACCCGATTTTATCATACTGGCGATAGCTGCTTTCGAAAAATCAATTTGAACTCCTCGTTTGTTCTTTAGCGCATCATTGAAATGTTTTATTTGACGATCTGTCAGTGATAATTTATGTGCACCACCGGACATTTGAGTGGGTTTCAACGTTATTGTAGTTCCACATTCTTTAGCCGACTTTGATTTCAATTTCTTGACCTGACCATCAGTCAACTGGACATTAACAATACTATATGTCATTCTATTCTAAAATGTAATTTACACTTTCAATTGATCTTATTGTGAAAATCCTAACTACATGTTTGGAAAATCAAAGGTTTTCCACTGGTGCATCAATAAGTCTCATTCGTCCGCCAACTCCTTCTAACAACATTGATTTATCACTGAGAATGACAGCAACTGCTCTATAATCGGCTATACCAGCAGGGCGTTGTACCCGAGCTTGGAAGTATATATCAACAACAGATTGTCTCATCATGTCAAGATGTTCCAATGAAAAGTAATAAATCGGATAGTGTTTTTCAAAATCAATTTGCGATATTTGCAAACCAGTATCAACATTTTGATCACGACCCATATACGACAATATTCTATGATATACACGAGCTATGTAGTTGTTATCATAATTAAGATGTACAATCTCTGCTGGCTCTTGTTGTCCGTTTATTCTCAACGAAACTTCACTTACTCCTAATTTATCAAATATCATATGACTAGATAATTGACGACCCACTCGATTTGCATCCTGTAACGCTATAAAGATATGACGTGGAGCTGAAACACCTTGTTTTGATGCTAAGTGCCATGTAAATGTGCCATTTACATTATCCTGCTTTGTATCAGTCGTTGTTGTTAGCCAACTTAGCAATGATTTTCCACCTGTGTCCATAAACGATAGTAATTCTTGCTCTATTGTAACTGCTGGAGTCAAGACGGGTATCCATAAAGTCAATTTATTTAAAATGACTTTACCATCAACAACACCATTAGCACGCCAGATTGCATCATTGTCATTCTCCTTTCGCACTAACACGACTGTATGCTTTGCTCCATAGATGACTTTTCTGACATTTCTACAGAATCCAAATATATGATGTAACGGAATTGCACATGAAAACCGTCGATGTTGTCCTTTTAATGCTCCTTTTCGTGTTGCAAATCCTAGATTGAAATTATCATTGACCCTTTTTAAAATGTCGAATTCACCGTCTGGCCGGCCTTCACGGTCTGGATTAGCATCGAGTTGTTGTTCAACTTCTGCAGTATCTCTCGCAGTTCGTACTTTAACAAATTGATAATGGTTCGGATGATCAGAAGTATCCTTAGCAAACATCATAGACGGACCAGCCGACCTTGTATAATCATCAGAATATCTCGCAAGTCCGATTATTGTTGTTGCAATATCAACGTCTTGTTCTATTGATTCAATTTCTTTTCCATCAATGATATATCTTGCACTGTTAAATAGCGCCATAATGCCATTATTTACGAAACCAACTCGGATATTTTGGTCATCCCCATATGGCGTATCAGCTGCAACATTTGTTACAAGCTCTCCTTCTACTTCAATAAATGCCTCACACGGCAAAAAGTATCTACTTGTATCTTGAACTTGAAGTTCAACTCTCCCTCGCTGATTTGGCTCTCTTGCAGGATAGGCATAATACTGATAGTTAATTTTAGAATCATCTTTATTCACCGGTGCCGCCATATCAAACGCTGGATCAGCAATTTTTTTAAATGCCATTTATACTAAAACGTATCGTTTTTCTAAATGTAGTAATGCTATCATTTTCTTTTTCGTCTGACATTTTTACTATTTCCTCCAAGACCGCTTCCCGCTATCATACTTGCAATATTACTACTATCTGGTGAAGTCATTGCTAATGATGCTAGTTTTTGTTCCACTGCGTTATTTATCACTTTACTGACATTTGCAGGCATCATTGTTGTTGAAGGTAGCGGTGGTGGTGGTTTTCGTCCGAATCTAGATTTCACCAATGACGTTATTCTATTCTTTGCGGTAGAAAAGGCCGTTCCTGCAAGATCTCCAACAGCGTTAATTCCCTTATTACGAATAACATCAATGGCTTTCATCGCTAATTGTTTAGCAATTGGTGCTACTTTTGGGGCTATTCTTGTGAATAAACCAGCCATGATATTTCCAAGGCCGTCACCGTAGTATGCCTTATAAACGGGCAATCTTGAGTTCACTACATACACGTTTGTTGGTTTATTGTGATTATAGTGTACTATCATCTTATTTGAAATGACTTTGTAATTTCTAAATGCAAGCAATTAGAAATTTCAATCGCTATAATAACCACTAAATTCCCCTGGAATTCCGTCCATTAACTCATCCAAGAGTTCTCGATACGTATGAATATCAATTATCCCACCTTGGAATAATCGTCTGCAAATATCAAATGCTTCATTAGTTATTTCGACTGAGTTATTTCCAGCTCGCTTACCTCCCATAAGAACCTCAAGTCGTGATATATCATTAATGATATTACTAGGACACATATGAGAATCATGATGAGAACTTCCATAACCCTCTCCTGAAGTACTTTCTGGTTCGGAAACGTTTTGAATTTCTGGAGATTGTCGACCTTGACCTCGACCTCGACTTCGACCTCGACCTCGACCTCGACCTCGACCTCGACCTCGACCTCGACCTTGTTGTTGTTCTTTTCGTTGTTCTTTTAGTTGTTGTTGTTCTATACCATACGCATCAACTCCCATTTTAAAAGCTCTGTATTCCAATGTATCCTTTTTTAATTTTCCGGGTTCATTTTTATTAATTTTAAATAACCAATCCACCCAGTCATCTCGTTTTATTGTGTTTTTTTTATACTCGTCTTTTAAAAATTCCCCCCTGTTATAATAACTTTTGACAGCAAGGTCACCAAATTTTATATAGTCTTCATTTTTCAACAATTGAATTTGTCTGATTTTTTCTATAGCTTCATCAGTGAATTTCTCGTTAAAAGGAACACTTTTTTTAACGGAAACTTTTTCAATAGAATCACTAGCATCTTCAACGGGGTTATCATCAGTATCAATATTACCCATTTGTTGTATTTCTCGCTGAGTTTGTAACTCACCTGAAAGCTGTTTTATCCCCTCGTGAGTTTTTTCAGTTTCTGTAGCAATCTTTCCTAATACATCAATAATAGGTACTGCTCCCTCTTTAGGGATGTCGCCGTATATAGCACGTTCTGTTGCAAGTTTCATATCTTTAGTGGCTTTAGTTACAGGGGCAAAAAGTTGTTCGCTTCCAATAGAAAAGTCAGTCTGCGCTTGCTGTCTAAGTTGTAGTTTATCTCGCACGTTATCTCGAATTGGTATAAACTTTTTCAGTAATGCTAACCTCTCACGGGCTAGTCTGGTAGTTAATGCTTCTGATGTCATTATTGGAAATGCTAACGATTTTTCAATTGTCGGTTTCACTTGCATCAATCAAACGTCTTATAGATTTCACTTTCAAAGCAATCTCTGACCGAACTTGGTACTGTTCCCCGAGTTTCTTTCTAATGGCTTCAACTATACTAAATAGCCGAATGAATAAATTAATATCATTGTTATACAAAGAAGCATTAACCGCTTTTTGGATTCTTTTTATCAGTGAATACATTTTAGGTAGAACATATCTTCCATGTTTCAATTGTATATCAATTTGTTCAAATTCATTCAAAAGTCTGTCTTCATTCAAAAATTCAGAAAGTACGATTCCTTGATTTCTTAAATTTGATATTTCTGTGATGATAGATGTAATATCTTGAAATTCCATTTATTATTATTACTAATGTATTTGTATCTTTAAAATATTTTTATATACAAAAAAACAAAACATATACAATGCCCGTCTCTTCCTCATTCGAGTTTCGAGGCAAGAAAGGGCACATACATTAAAGACTTATACAATACCCTAACCCCCCAATCGAGTTCAAGGGCGGGTTATATGGGTATTAGACGTGAAATCCAAGTGATTTCTTTACAAACATTGAACAATACATTACATATATACAATGCGATTATATAGGATATATACAATGAATGAATATTTACAATGCGATTCAATGAATGAATATTTACAATGCGATTCAATGAATGAATATTTACAATGCGATTATATAGGATGGTTATATACAATGAAATGATAGGATGGTTATATATACAATGAAATGATAGGATGGTTATATACAATGAATGAGTATTTACAATGAATGAATATTTACAATGAATGAATATTTACAATGAATGAGTATTTACAATGCGATTATAGGTTATATATACAATGCGATTATATAGGATGGTTATATGATAGGATGGTTATATGATAGGATGGTTATTATGATAGGATGGTATGATAGGGACAGTACAGGACGATACAAACATGAAACGACGGGGCGGACCTACACCCAATCTGCCAATCAAAAGCAACCCAAGAAATTAACCCTGGTTGCAGTTGAAAAAATTCAACCACACCATGTCAATGGCGTGGGAGTTTTAATTGGCAAAGTGGGCTTCGTTTTAAAGCCCCAAACTTATTACGGCTCATATTATATATAAGGTGAACTAATACTGCAGTGTCAATGTGTAGGTGTGTATTTATTTTCCTAGCATTTCATAATGAATATTGTGTAGTAATTTCAATGGAAGCTAAGTATTTAAATAAAACATTAAAACAAGAAATACAACTGTTAAATAATAGCAATTTTTTTATTAATTTCTATAATATTACGATTAAATAATCGTAATAATAATGGATTTACATGACAAGATAACTCCGTAATGGGGGATCCCTGTCAATTCAGGACCTGCTATTTCTTGAATCGAGAATGATATTTTTCTGAATTTTATTACACATAACCACACTAAAAAAACTAAACTACATGTAGCGCATTTTACTACCCTGACCTCACTAATTTGTAATTTTAAAGTAATTTCATTTTCATACAAACGCTGTTAACGCCGTCTTTGTAATTGGGATTTTTAAAAAATCTATTAATAGACCCCTGGCCATGGATCTCTGTCAAATAAATTGTCTACCCTGTATAGGTTTTTCCAACAAAACCCTAACTGCTGTTCTCAATACAGTCTTTAGAAACAAGAAACAATAACACAAAATCAAAATCCGTACATACCGAGTTAACCATTAAATACGTACATGAGATCACACACATCATTAATTCAATCCAATTTCACATGTATTCTCGGACGAATTACATATCCGGGAATCAATATCGAAAGTAGGATAGTCACGTGACGATCAGTAGTAATGAGGGGAAATACGGAACAAAATAGTAATTATTAAGAGTTATCTTGTAAATAGGAAAACTTTATTCTATGTCCATTTTTCTTTGAGATAGCTGTTTGATAAATCCCTTCAGCAACTTTTCGTACTGAAGGAATACATATTCCAAAATATTTTCCCGCAGCATTCATTGAATGAAAAACTCTTTCTTCATTCGTCGTTGTATCAAATGACTGTACTGGTCTCTTTCCAACTGACTTACAAGTCCCTGTCTTTCCGTTTTTTATATTCTCTCTTTGAGAAATGCATTGTAAATTGGAAATCGCGTTATTTTGAATATTAGAATCAATGTGATCAATAACACAGCCATCTTTAATCGGTCCCATATAACACTCAAAGACTACCCTATGACAGAGATATCCCTTTCCTCCAGCAGTAAATTGCAAGTATCCCTGATTATTAACAAAACCAATTGGTTTCTTTAGTCTACAGTGTCTAACAACACCATTACGAGATATTTCATAATTAACGAGTATTGGATGTGGTCTGAATTCTTGCTCCATTTATATAATAATACTATTTGTCTAATTCATTATTTGCTTTAATTATAAATCTATTAATGTAGTCTTGAGGGGTTTTTATGATTTTGTCTTTGACAGAGTCATGGTTAGGGTCAATGATGGCGTTTTTTATTCGTTTATCATAATAACGTTTCAATTCTCTAAACCGCTTACCCCCACAATTGATACATAATTGTGATTTTCCTCTCACACCCACCCCACAATTTATGCATGGGGACGGGCCTGTCGAATTATTTCTGACACTCTGTAAGTGATATCCACAGAATTCACCTCTACACGATTTATTGCATGGGGTTACTGATCCGATCATAAGCCATTTGCAGTGATTCATTATATATAAACAAACTTTTCTATTTAAATACTTGTCTTATTTATATGAATGAAGAATTCAAGAGATTATCGGCAATCAAGCCTCGGAAAAATATTAAATTCAATCTTGATAGAACTCTCGAAGACGTACCAAAAGAGAGAATAACTAATAGAATTCTGACTAGAAAAATACGAGATTGTGTTCATGAGTTTAAACAGGATGATGCATCACACACCTGGTCAACATTTAGAATTGATGGTGTTGTTGATGCTAGAATGAATGATGAAACAGCAGCTATGATACTATCACAACTTGGCAATAAACGGTATTTTATCAGAGTGAAATTCATTATCAAATTAGAATCGGGCGAATATATTATAAGAGACAAATTTGTTCCAATTCTCAAAGATGGGACATCAGTCATTGTTAGCCGTTATTCCAGACCAGGGCTGTTAACTGGAATTGATAAACCATACTATGAAAAAGCGTATCCAGAAACAGCAGTCGTTTATGGGATGTATCCGTTAAATAACCCTGACATTGGAAAACTAGCACCAATGAAACAGTCAACGTCAGCGGAAAAGCCACTCAACTGTGTGGCACAAAGAGTCTTAGAACATTTTACAAATGCACTCCGTGGGAATAAATTAACCGATCTAAGACATAAAAAAATAGATGAATGGGAGCTAACAGTGAAAGAGAACGGAGCAACTATTTCCGATATAGCTAGATTGGAAAAGTCGTTGAGATTTCCGATAACCGTTTTAACGATAACTGGCGAAGTATTATACGAATCGAAATACAATAAAAACGGAGCTCCAATCAAAATTATTGATCATAACAAACACGCATGGACATCCGCGGTTACAATATTCCCGCGAGACAGAACAGTGAAGTATATCCCAGAAGAATTCATCAAGGATGGTATTCTCACTGAAGAAAGATTATTCGATGCTATTGCTAGTTTGTGTAAAAACGACCCTGTATCAGTATGGCTACTTCATAGTTTTGAAGATGAAGAATGTCAATTCAATCAATTTGTGAAACCTAACGGTGAATTATATCGCAGTGAAAGTCTACATAATAGGATGAAAAATCTAGCAATAAGTCTCAGTGAAAACGCTAGCGTTTTTAATGAAAAATCCGAAGATTACGAACAGTTACTTACAAATTGTTTTACAATTCCATCAGTTGCAGCTCATTTTGCAAGAAAGAAAAATAATTGGAAACCAACACGAAAAGAGTTTTTACAGGATGTTCAATCCAGCTGTTTGGAATATTATCATGGCGGTCTATGGAACGTTAAGTACAATCGTGAGAGTATGATATCAGTTGATATCGTTGCCTGTTATCCAGGAAGTTTTCTAGGATATGGATTCGCTGGTGAGTATTTTAAACGGTTTGGACATCCCACACATGAAATGACTCGCGTTGCTATTAATGGACCACTGCCTGATTTTGATTTGACCGGTTTTGTTTGCGTAGTATCATTTGAATTCGCTGAAGGACTTCATCCGTGTTGTTATGTTTGGATTGGTAGACACATGGCTGAAAGGATGTGGTTACCAATAGTGTTATTGCGATATATGATTGATTGTAAAATGTTAGTTTCGTTGATTGTCAGCGAAGCGATTATCTCATATCGAAAACAAACCAATGTCTGGTTACCAGAACCAGAATGTCTTGATAGTATAATCGATAAGTCTAGAAAACATATTGATGCTGACGAGGAGTACATCATTGAATGGTCAAAAAAGATATTTAATCAACGAAATAATGAAGCAAAGGATCTCGGCCGAAGAATAATCGGTAAATTTACACAGGGTGGAAAAAAATTTAACTTTAAAAAACAATCCTCACGATTGATTATAGATGATGCCGAATACGACTTCGTTATTAAAGATGCAGTAGAGAAAAATAGATACGCAAATTGTAAAACAGCCTTTTTGTCCAATAAAACAAAGTTAGGTAGAATTGTTACTTACAGTGATGGAGAAAGCTCTGCATATCTACATTTGAGAGCTTCTATGCTGGGTTATGCATCTATCAATTTATTTGCAATGATAAATAGATTTCCTAGTATAGCAGTCAGAGTTGCAATTGATTCAATGTATGTCGATAAAAAATATATCAAAGAGATAACTAAATTTACTAATAGCGAAGAGACTTGGGGAACATGGCGAATTAAACAAGAAATACAACGCGATTATTCTGAATCAGCAGACGTTGAGATTAAAAGCAGTTACCTGAAGAACGATAATTCTATCAGTGAAAAATCTATGTCTAAAGCACCACCGATATCAGATCCAATTTGTAGATATAAAACAGTTTATTTAAACGGTTGTGGTGGATCTGGAAAGACAACACGTGCGATAGAATTATATCGAGAGAGAACGTCCATGATTGTACTCACACCAACCCATAGACTAGCGAGAGAGATCAAACAACGAAATGTTGAAGCTTGCACGTATCATAGTTTTTTTCGATACAAGGGCGATGCTTGGACTCCTGAGCGAATGGGTGAGAAATTTATTCCAGCGGTTATTATTTGGGATGAAGCATGTACTGTTTCAGAAGATGTATTAAAAATGTTTCTTGATTGGTTATTGCAAAATAATACAAAAATTATATTGTGCGGCGATCATGGTCAACCACCACCATTTGTTGGTAGAAGTCCACATAATTGGTTAAAAGGATTTGTTGATTATTACGAAGAAATTGATACTGACTATAGAGCACTCGATGAGCAGTTACGTGAGTTTAAAAAACTAATTAGATTACAACCCGATAGAATTCAATGTGAAGTAGCGCGTGAAATAATTTCTGAAACACCTTTGAATGATTTTTGGGAAACATGGAAACCAAATGATTTTGTAGTAGCAAGTAGAAAGATAGTCAGAGACGCACTTCAGAAAAAGTTGTTTGAGCTACACAAGAAAAAATTCCCAACGTTTCCAGTACCATTGTGTTATAGACCATTGGATACACGAAAGCAGAATATTGAAGTTGAAATTCCAGGCCAGACGGATAAACAGATTCTAGTGTTAAATGATATTGTGCTAGTTGATATCAATACTGTAGAAGATGCATTATGCGCTGATAAATCACCATGGACGCTTGGTTATGTAACAACAATACACTCGTCACAAGGATTGACCATCACGGATACAATTGTTTGGATAGTTGATAATCGCATTGAATGGTCAAATTTAGTCTATCTCGCAGTGTCCAGAGTACGACGAATAAATCAACTACGAAGGATTGTTTTCGATGATGATTTTAATGCAAACGATGACAACACTGATATTAGCATCATTAATAAAAAACTCTCTGGCTACAAACAGCAGGACAAAAAAAAACAACGAGAATTTGATATTGATGCTGAAGTAATAATCGCATTAAAAGAACAACAGAATAATCACTGCGCCAGCTGCAATTGTATAATGCACTGGCAGTATTCGGATAAAGACCCTCGACAATTCACCGTAGACAGAAAAAATAACAGTCTTGGTCATGTCAGAAACAATGTGATGTTGACCTGTCTTGAGTGTAATAGACGTAACGGAGCTAGTTAAGACCATGTGGCGGTAATTGAGTATCGTCCGGAATGACTTGTAGTTGTTCGCGTGTAAAACCACGCTGAGGTGCAGTTGAATCCAATCTGTAGATTGGAGGTCTACCAGTTGATCGCGTTATAGTTGAAATTTTATGCGTAGTAACACTCCATATAGGATCAGTAGCTCTTCTTTTACCGCCTTCAAGCTCTCCTGGTTCGTATAAATATCTCACAGTAACATCACCGAGAAGTGGCTGAGTGCTAACCCGCTGCGGTTGTTCGGGAATATATTCTTTTTTTATTGCAATATTTGGTTTCATATTAATAGTTCGAGTAATCTCATTATTTAACGCTGCAACTACACTCGGTAACCTTTGGACCCATTCACGAGATCGTTTTTCTTGGATGAATTCTTTTGCATATTGATATCCAAATAACCGTTCTGCAAGAGTTCGATTAAATCGTTCTACAATTGCCTGATCACGATGTAACGCAGTATGCCCCCGTCGTATTGTAACACTATGAGTTTTCATTGTTGATAGAACAGCACCTTGAAACTCTTTGCCAGGATCAACTTGTAAT
This sequence comes from Potamilus streckersoni, assembly GCA_016746295.1. Classification (NCBI taxonomy): domain Eukaryota; kingdom Metazoa; phylum Mollusca; class Bivalvia; order Unionida; family Unionidae; genus Potamilus; species Potamilus streckersoni. Next base: position 813,242 of record JAEAOA010001626.1, read on the forward strand.
AGATTTGGCCATCTTAGAGGACCTCGTCGATAAATCCTTTCAAATGCAGAAGCGACTTCAGAAGCTGACTTTGTTTTCAATGGTTCTGCTTGTTTAAATCGACTCGCAATATCAACTACAGTTAGCGCGTATTTGTAACCATGGTCATGTGGTAAAAACAATAAATCAGCCTGATGAACTTCATTGGGTACGGTAACATCAAAATGAGAATAATTAATTTGTTTAGGCGGTGGTAGATAAATTTGCCATATAGCTTGTTTGGATAACCAATCTTTTGCAGTGGATTTTTTCACTTTTGCAGCGTTAGCGAGTTTACTGATTGCTGCTTTACCCCTCCAGTATCCTTTCGGAGAATAATAAATAGATTCCATACTATAAAAACACTGGTGTTTTCAATTACCAGCACCTAACACTAATTTGCCTTTCATAGCTGATTTGACCAACCATGAAGCCAATTTTTCTTTGAAGGATTTATCGGGAATAGCATTTAAGGCATGAATTAATTTTACATCCGCGATATGTCTTTGTTGCAAATTATTGCTTTTATATGCAACATCATGAGCATGACATGCCTTATCAATAGCATTTATCGGATACTCACCAGGCCGGGGCTGATTTTGATCATCAAGTCTGATATCTAATCTCGTTCCGGGACCACAGTAGCTATATCCTGGAAGGTGTTTTTCTCCGGGGTATTTTGCCCATGGGGTTCCGGGGAGTTTTCCAAGTTTTGCGGCAATATCACCTCCGAGTTGCTTTTTTTTAAAAATCTAAATTTTTTTGTACCACATGTTACACACTTACCAGTAAGCGCTAGTCTATTGTTTTTAGTTGTAATGGTTGTCTGATCGGTTGTATCAGTACGCTGTTTACACTTAACACAATATAGATCCATAATTTATATATAGCGTTATGAATATAATTGATTTTTCAGCGACTAAAAGAAGAGAACCGGTAAAACACCACGCAGCGCTTCCGAATTCTGTCCGTGCCATTATAATCGGACCATCTGGATCAGGCAAAACACAATTACTGCTTAATTTGATAATGCGATTTATGAAGTGGGATAAATTATATTTAGTTGCCCCATCCGTAGATGATCAACGGTGCTATGAAGTGCTAAAAGATTATAATGAAAAAGCATCAGAAATTAAAGGTGAAAGTGTAATCGACTTTATTACTGATATTGATGATGCACCATCAGTAGAAGATCTCGATGGAGACATAAACAATCTTGTAGTGTACGATGATGTAATGTTAGATAATCAAAAGAACCCTGCTAGAATATTTTCCCGAGGTAGGCATAAAAACACTGACGTGATATATGTCACTCAACGATATACTCAAATTCCAAAAGTGATTCGCGATAACTGCAATATTCTTGCTGTATTCAATGGCGTTGATACACATACGCTACGAAATATTTGGCAGACATGGTGTTCCGATATGGACTTCAATGGATTTAAAAATTACTTTAGTCATGCTCAGTCTGCCCCATATGGATTTATAACAATAAATTTACACGACCCTCGGTCACGATATCGTATTGGACTTGATCAAATATTTGGTTAAATAATTTGTATTAATCAGCAGCAGAGAGGGTGAAATGACAACATATTTGCGACCGTAGATGGCAGCAATTTGAGTGTGGTTATGACAATGTATTTGCGACAAAATCGCTAAGATGGGGTCTTTATTTTTTTTTTTTGTTAAAATATGAGATTTCGTAGGAAGGTTCCATTTGGCATTCTGAGGATTTAATCGATTCTGTCGCAAAAATTTGTAGACGTAGATGGCAGCAATTTGAGTGTGGTTATGACAATGTATTTACGACAAAATCGCTAAGATGGGACCTTTAATTTTTTTTTGGTTAAAATGAGATTTCGTAGGAAGGCTCCATTGGCATTCTGAGGCTTTAATCGATTTTGTCGCAAATATATTGTTGTAGGGTTCACCCTCTCTGCTGCTTTTGTGGTTATCCCCCTTGGATATTCAGGTTATAATGCCCTGTCTGAAAACAGTTGAGAATGATCAAGTTTTATACTATTCGTAGATTGTTCTAACTACAAATTCCAAACATTTGAAAAATTAGATATGATATAGGGCTTTTGCTACTTCTCAAAATTTAAAATAATCAAGTACGTCTGTTCGAGTAACGTTACCGACTGCTCATGGTGACACCTAGGAATTTAATAGTCATTAAGAAGGTCCTCTAACACCATGACCCCATATCCTCTACCTCTTTGTTCTCATCATATTTATATATATATATATATATATATATATATATATATATATATATATATATATATATATATATATATATATATATATATATATATATATATATATATATATATATATATATATATATAGTCACCAATGTTACATTTTAGCAGATAAAACTTTTATCTTGCAAGCTATTGATTTGTGCATGTCACTGTTTTCTCTCCTACGTGTGTTTCTGTTTTTGTTATGTATATAATATAATATAATATAATATAATATAATATAATATAATATAATATAATATAATATAATATAATATAATATAATATAATATAATATAATATAATATAATATAATATAAATACACTTTCATTTCCCATATCAAACTAACCAGTAACAATTTCTATTTCATCCTTAATTAGTTTTCTAATCATTTGATTTCTAATTTCTAGATGTCAAAGGTATCTTGGTTTTTTGTCCTTTCTACGCATTTTAATCTGGATTAAACAATCATAAGGCTTAATCTGTAGTAAATCATTAAATAAATTCTCTCTCTCTATCTCTCTTTCTCTTTCTCTCTCTCTCTCTCTCTCTCTCTCTCTCTCTCTCTCTCTCTCTCTCTCTCTCTCTCTCTCTCTCTCTCTCTCTCTCTCTCTCTCTCTCTCTCTCTCTCTCTCTCTCTCGTCTTATAGTGACAAAATAATCGTCTTGTACTTCCCATATTGTCTGTCTTATTAAACAAAGCTTTAATAATGTCAAAATAAGTAATGTATTACATACACATGTCCTTTTATCTTTATGTCAATAGAACCATACAAGGAACAACGTTCAGTTTACGATATATTTTTAGCTTGAATATGTTTAATTTTGCCCTTGTCTCAGTCCATATACGTTCAGCAAATACCGCAGCAATAGTAATCCTACTACTAGTAAGAGCAATAGTAGCAATGGTAGTAGTTGCAGTTGCAGTAGTAGTAGTAATAGTAGCAGTAGTATGTACGTACGCATGTATGTATGTATGTATGTATGTATGTATGTATGTATGTATGTATGTATGTATGTATGTATGTATGTATGTATGTATGTATGTATGTATGTATGTATGTATGTATGTATGTATGTATGTATGTATGTATGTATGAACGTATGAACGTATGTATGTATGTATGTATGTATGTATGTATGTATGTATGTATGTATGTATGTATGTATGTATGTATGTATGTATGTATGTATGTATGTATGTATGTATGAACCTATGTATGTATATATGAACGTATGTATGTATATATTCATATGTATGTATGTATGTATGTATGTATGTATGTATGTATGTATGTATGTATGTATGTATGTATGTATGTATGTATGTATGTATGTATGTATGTATGTATGTATGTATGTATGTATGTATGTATGTATGTATGTATGTATGTATGTATGTATGTATGTATGTATGTATGTATGTATGTATGTATGTATGTATGTATGTATGTATGTATGTATGTATGTATGTATGTATGTATGTATGTATGTATGTATGTATGTATGTATGTATGTATGTATGTATGTATGTATGTATGTATGTATGTATGTATGTATGTATGTATGCGTGTACGTATTTCTTAATGAGATTTTGGAAATGAATCAAGTGGAGAAAATTGATTTAACAATAATTTGGGAAATATATCTTCCCTTTTGTATGTTATACAAAATTGTATTTCCACATTTAGGCATATTTTTCTGCATCCTCTTTGTCTCTCTCTCTCTCTCTCTCTCTCTCTCTCTCTCTCTCTCTCTCTCTCTCTCTCTCTCTCTCTCTCTCTCTCTCTCCATCAAAATAAACGGATTTTAATATATTAATACTGTAATATACATTTATGTAAAATCACGAATAGTATCTTAAACTATGTAATAGTCAAGTACGAAAAGTTCCTACAAAAATTGAAATTATATTCAAAACTACAGGACTTATTTCTGCTTCAGATGTTATTGCAGGAATGAATAAATATTTCAGTAAAAATATATTTTAAAACCCTATACTTGATCTTGGTCATAATTATCATTGTTATATTTATATGTGATTTAATAGCGTGTGTGTTAGTTTTAAATTCTTTTTAATTTTTATTTTAATTTCAAATTATTGTAATGATAACATTTTCGATGGATTTGAAAAATTCAGTTCAGTCCTGTTCGTCCTGATAAACAGGCAGTAGTAGAAACGTATCTTTTGTGGACTTGATGTGGTAAACAGCTCTTTTTATTATTGAATCGTACAGTAAGATTCGTTCAATAGAATAGAATTCGTCCATGGCGTACGTTATAATGGACATATAATGTTTTACGCCGCGCTACAAAAAAGTGATCACGTGACCCCATCACGTGAATCTAAATTGCGTTTCAGTAAGAGTTAAAATTGATGTTTCATAGTGATTTTAGTCAGTCGTATTTCATTCCTACTGAGCTCAGAGGTATTTTTGTTATGACAAGTGAATTTTTTAAAAATCTTTTTCCTATAAATATTTAGTGCTCATCAGAATTCTTAAACAAAGACAAAGATTGGAAATTATTCTGTATTCTAAAGCCTGAATATTTTTTTTGGTTATTCAACAAGGAACTATTGACACGACAACACAAAACAGGTTATCGAAGACGTCATTGCCTTCCATCTTTGAACTTCATCGGGATTCCAGATGGGAACCTTTTTAGAACCTTTCATTGATAGGACTTATATTTATTAATTTTTGGATTAATTTTGGACAAGATTCATAAATCGTAAGTCCTGTTTCACATTTTCACCTTGTTTTATATGGCAATAAAATATTTTGTTAAATTTTACAAACTTATTGGCTTCACTCTTTTCTTTGTTACTTTTGTACAAGCCTGGACACGTAACAAAGAAAATTGTAATCTCGTACATGGGATTTATCAATTTTGGCTAAAATATTTCAGTAAACTTTTTTTTAAATTTAATTTCCCATAGTTTTCAGAATTTTTTAAATTTCATGTACTTTTTCACGTTTTGTTTGAAATCTTAGTGAATTCAACAGGCCTTTTCACAATGTCATCAAAAGTAGAGGCCATTCTTTTAAATCCTACAGCAGTTGGATTGTTTACAAAATAGATGAGTTGCTTAAACATACCAGAAAAAATGATCTTTTTGAGGCAAAAACGTCTTTAACAAAGCATAAAATAAAAACATTTTGATCCAGTATTTGGTAGAAAATAATGTTTTCGATGAAAGTGTTTTGGTTTCGGTCAGTAAATCTGTATCAGACTGACATAAAAGCAACGTAATTAAAATGAAATTCAAATATGGACTTAGCGTTAAGGAATCTGGAACATCAGAAAGATGAAAATAAATGCAAATGCAGTCACAATTTGAGAAAGAGGAGAAAGGAAACAAAAAAGAGAAAAATAAACAAATGAAGGTGCAGTTTGAAAAAGACGAGAGAGAGAGACAGGAGAGAGAGAAAGATACTCAAATACATTTACAATTTGAAGAGAGAGAGAGAGAGAGAGAGAGAGAGAGAGAGAGAGAGAGAGAGAGAGAGAGAGAGAGAGAGAGAGAGAGAGAGAGAGAGAGAGAGAGAGAGAGAGAGAGAGAGAGAGAGAGAGAAAGTTAGTTGCAAATACAAAGTGGGAAGGATGAAGGGATTTCAAATTAAGTTAAAAGAAGTTGAGCTGGCAAGTGAAAAGCACTTTCCCACTTAACATACAAATTTAGGTTTTGATATTACAAAGAATTTTAGGCTAGTACCTACTTTTAGCGAAAAAGAAATAAACAAATATTTTCCGTTTTTGAAAAAGTTGCTGAAAATTTAAAATGGCCAAGGGATTATTCGACTCCATTATTGCAGTGTATATATTTATGCAAACCCCGAAATATGTATGCATCCCTGTAAGTTCAGCAAAGTGCTGGCTATGATTTAGTTAAGGGTTATGAGTCAATTCGTGAGGCTTATCGGCACAAATTTAGCAATTATAAAAAGAAGCAGGATAAACTCATGTCGAATTTGCAAGAGAAATAGAAGTCGTTTGATATATTGTACTTAGCGAAGAAAGTTGAACAAGATTATAAAAGTCTCAAACAACTTGTATTACTTGAAGAGTTCAAGAACTGTGTCCTTAGTGACATCAAGACTTATCTTCAAGAGCATAAGATCGAAACCTACAAAAAGAACTACTCTTGTTGATGACGAGTATTTCTGAGCTCAGAAAGTTTTTTTATAAGTAAGTCTTTCACTCTGCTAGTAAAAAGGTATTTCAGCCTAATACAAGTCCTTCTAAAACTCAGTCTGGCACAATTTCTATACATCAAGCTTCTGATAAGCTTGATTCAGAATCCTTGTTTCTTCCTACATGTACCTATTGCAAGAAGAAAAGACACGTTATTTATGATTGCTTCAAAATGAAATATAAGCATGAGAATCAAGACAAACCTATCTAAAATGCTCTTATTTCTAATAGATCAAGGCCATGGTCGTGTATTGAAAGAAATACATTTGTTGGGTCGAATAAACCCCAGTATGATTTTATTATGGAGAATTATGCACCATTAATGTCAAAGATTTATATATCACTCTCGAGTGATTTGGCCAATCCCATCCCTATTAAAATGTTTTGGGATACAGGAGCTTCTCAGAGTCTTTTATTATCAGGTACTTTGCCTTTTTCTGAGAAGTCCTCTTCTAATGAGAGTGTCCTTATTCAGGGAGTAGAGTGCGATTTTGTTAATGTTCCTCTCCATTCTGTACATTTCTCATCACACTTAGTTTTAGGAACTCTGACAGTCGGAATGGTGGATTCTTTACCTGTTCAGAGCATTGCATTCATTTATTACTAGGCAACAACCTAACTGGAAAAACGGTTGTGAGTAATCCACTTATAACTGGCAAGCCTTGTTTGGATCTGAAACTTGATCCAATTGAAAAATAATTCCCTGAGTTATACCCAGATTGTGAAGTTAATAGGGCTACGACAACAAAAATCTCTTGAGAATGATATTGATAAGGAAAACATTCCTTTAATTGACACATTGACTGGTCAGTCGTTTGTGATGAGGTCCCTTTCACTCATTGTTTGTATCAACCAAAAGGTATTGATCACAGTGATTCTCTTTTGACTACTCATTCTCTCTTTTCTAATCAGGGTCACAAACGACAATCACTTGTCGTAGAACAGGGAAAAATCTTGAGATCTCCTGTTTATTTCAAGGGACCATTAGAGAAAGTGAAGCGGCTTAAGTACATTCTGTTATTTCATAAAACAATAAAATTTTATAAGAAAATGGAGACCTTTCGAGGTACCTGCTGGTGACTGGTGGTCAGTAAACTATCCAATTGTAGTTCCAAAATCTTGCAGACAGAAAATACTTAGTCTGGCCTATAAAACTCCTCTGGCTGGTCATTTAGGGATTAATAAGATTTATCGCAAGATAATGAATCACTTTTATTGGCCAAAAATAAAAAGTAATGGTTGTAAATACTGCAGATCTTGTCATACTTATCCAATCGTAGGAAAACCAAATCAGAAGATACATAAGGCTCATCTGCAACCTATTCATGCATTTGACGAAACATTTAAAAGAATAATAGTAGATTGTGTTGGTCCTTTACCTAAGATAACGTCAGGCAACCAATACTTGTTGACCATTATGTGTACGTCAACAAGATTCACAAAGGCAATTCCTTTGAGTAATATAAACTCTAAAACTATAGTTAAAGCCTTGAAAAAAGTTGTATTACTCAATTTGGCCTTCCCAAATCTGTCCAATTGGATCAAGGGTCAAATTTATGTATGGCACTGTTCAGCTAAATTTTTATATTAAAAATCACTGTTTTATGATTATTGCAAAATTTCGGAACTTTCATTTCAATAGTGAAATATTTCCTTTTATTATATACGCATGTGTGAAATGTTGACACTTATTGGCAAAATAATTTTTATACTTTTTTCATTCATATATTTTCACATGCGAAAATGTAAGATTTCCCATCATGACATGCAACCGTCAAATGTGTGACTACAAAACTGCACACGCAAACAAATAAAACAACAACAAAATGAGAATTTTATGAGCTAGAACAAATAAATAGAAACTACATTAAATCCAAATATAAAAAGTAGTCTTCGACAATGCAATTTGACCTATAGACGTTATTTTCTCTTGCTTTCTTGAAAACAACAAACCCGCATCGATGCATTACTGAATCGGGCTTTAATAATTTTCTGATAAAAACTTTTTTGCTCTGACAGATTACCTCAACCCCATTATAATGCTTTCATAAGTCCCGCGTGTTTATATGATCATCCTATGAAAAAAGGCGAATTTATGTAAAGGGGGGTGGGGTTAGCGTGTTACTTCGAAGAGTGAGTTATGCTTCTAAACTTCGATTCTGGCGCAAATTTAGTATATAAGAAATATTTTTCTTCGTTAATACTGGATCTATTGCATTTTGTAGTACCAAAACTATATATTTCAATTCGTGGCTACGCCACTATTTTATATCATGTTTTTGATACCAGGTGATGAAATATTTTCGGTATTGACATGGAAAAAGACAATATCTGTTGTATATCTGTTCAAGACTCAGATGGCTCCGTCGGCCTAATGGTTGGAACGTCCGCCTCGGAAGCGTGAGGTCGCGAGTTAGAAACCCTGCTGAGGCATACCCAATACTTATAAAAATGGTACTAACAGCTGCCTCGATAGGCGTTCAACATGAAGAGGTTAGTCTTCGGACTGGTCGGTCTGGTGTCAGGATAATGTGACTGGGTGGGATGTCTAGCATCGTTATAAACTGCTACTCTGCAGATATCATAAGCGATATGACAGAAATGTTTAAAGCTACGTTAAAAGTTACACACACACACACATACACAAACACACACTGTCAAGACTCGAACCCACGCTGACACATCTGATGTGAGTGACTTGTAAAGGCAATTGCATCGACAACTCGGCCACCTTGGGAGCCATAGATGCAGTAGGAGGAGTCTGACTAGGAAGAGATGGAATAAGAAAGAGACGGGATGGAGCAAATATAAAATTGACAGACAGTGATCTCTATCTATAAAAACTGAGTGACCTGTTGATAAATTGAAAAAAAGAAATATGGAAACCTCCCTAAGACACAACGAAACCTGGTAAGTTTCCCTTACACGTAGTTACTATCTCAAAGTGCTGTGTGCTTGCATAATGTAAATTTTATCTTGTAGCATAATTAAATTACTCCTATTAGATGCTGCTGGAATATGGTGTGATAAATCCCAGAAATATCGTACATATTCACGTATAAGTCTTGTTCAACTTCAGATCAGGGTCTATTGTTGTTAGCTCTATTGATTATTCATAACATAAACTCTGTTGTACCAGCGAGGTATGCGATGGCAGATTATGCTTCTGTGCAAATGCAGTTTGACTGGACTTATAAAGGTATGTATGCTGTTATGTTTTAAACTGAAGAGTATGCGATATATGCAATATTTTGGCGGGATAAAAATATTAGCATTTCCATCGCCAAGTTTTAATAAATTTCGACTAAATCAACCAGGAAGATAAGTTGTACGTCCGTGGAATAATCCCAAGTGGTCTAGTTAACTCGAGAAATTATTATTGTAATGCATGTATGACGGATTATTTTTTTCCACGTATGCAATCCACACTGTATGCATGCTGCTAGACCTATTTGTTGATAGATCCGTTTATAATTACTTCTAACATAAGACCAAATGTGTCTCAGCTGACCAACACCGCCCTTTTGGTTGGAACATCCGCCTCGAATGCATGTGTTCGCGAGTCGGACCCCGACCGAGTCATACCACAAAGAGTTAGGAAAAAATAGCACAAGCAGCTGCCTCGCTTGGCGCTCGACACTAAGAGGTTAGTGATAGGACTGGACGGCTTAGTGTCAGGATAATGTAACTGGGTGGGGCATGATGCCACATGTCTATCGCTATGAACTGCGACACTTTAGGCATAGTAGCAATATGACTGGGAAATGGTTAAAGCTATGTCAAAAATAAAAATCAAATAATTCTCTCTCTCTCTCTCTCTCTCTCTCTCTCTCTCTCTCTCTCTCTCTCTCTCTCTCTCTCTCTCTCTCTCTCTCTCTCTCTCTCATTATTAAACAAATATACACAATAGGCGATTTGTCAATTGTATAATCTTCATTACTATGTACTTTTAGTGATACAATCCAGTGTATATAGATGAAAAGGATCATGCAAACAACACCCTCAAAAAATAAGCAAATATGAGGCACTTGTTATTGCGTTTGGCGAACAATTTATATCAACGTAGCGATCTATTAGATCATGCAAATGTATTCTGTTTCCCTGCTTTTTTTATTTTGTTCCTGTTTTGATCTTTTTTTCAAACTACCTTTTAACCTGTCTACCCTATCATTGGCATGTGAACTAACAGCGGAAATACATAATTGGGCTGACTTTGAAAGATGTCCTCATTCTACCCTATCAATGGCTAGGTGAACTAATAGTAGAAATACATAATTAGGCGGGCACTGAAAGATGTCATCAGTCTACCCTTTCAGTCGCCATGTGAACTAATAGTAGAAGTACATAATATGAGGATACAAAAATGTCCTCGGAAACGTGAATATACTTTTCATCGTCTAGTACAATTTTTTGAGAATTTCATCAACCCCTTTCTTTTGAAACGTCAACTTCTATTTCTCATAAAAGCATTCTTATCTTTTCTCAGTAACTGTTTTATTCCATAGAAAATTGTCTTTGTAAAGGAACAAATTTTGAAGCTAATGATTTTCATTTAAATTAAGGGACAGGAAGGGAGGCACACAAAGACACTAATCTCTTTAGTTATTCATTTTTCTGGCTGGTTTAATGTCACTAATTGTTTAAGAAATTACAGTTAAATACATTGCGTCGTATATACTCGTATACAGAGGCCATCTGCTAAAAGAAAACAACTTGTTATGAGTCTATTGGCTGACTGTTAGAGGCATGTTTGACATTATCTATTCAGTGTGATACGTGTAAAATATCTATTTAATATACAGATCTTTCATGTTCCTGCTGGTATCAACTTTCGTAGTATCCCGAGGTGTTGTTGAAGCCATAGCTCGAAGGCCGAGGGTTTCAGCACTTCCGAATGATTACTATACTGCAAAATAAAAATTAACCCTCGAAAATCTTTTAGCATTTTCAGATGCTTATTAAACTTTCCACAATGTATGCGACAATCCGGTAACATTGGCTTTACTTAATTCTTTATCGGAGAAGTGTGCGCGCTCCCGTTCAACTGACCTAACACATATCAGTCCCTCACAAAATAGTCATCATCTACGTTTATTAAGTAATAACCACTTTAGAGAATCGTTAAGATTTATATGTAATTTCTGATAAACAAGATAACTTCCATTTATAATTACGGGAATTTGGCTGGTGATCACGTGAAATTACAGATTCTGGACTGTGATTTATACGCAAATAAGAGTTCGCAATAGTTACTGTCCAGCAGACGAATTGAAAGTCCCCGTAGCTTTGTATTTTTATAGCTCTAAACGGGTAAGATTATCGGGGCAACAAGATTGCACGCTTTCAGTCTATTACGCACACGACGCGGAAATCAGTCTATTATTTTGGACGCGGTTTGTGAAAAGGAAAATCATAACAACACATTTGAGAATAAATTTCGCGTGAAATCCAATACTAAAGCAATGATACTGTCTCATTAATACAGGTCGTCCAACAATGCTGGCACGCATTTTTATTTAAGACTGTGCATTAAACTAGACCTTTTGCAGACGAGAGCAAAACAAGTAGGCCACGGATTTTATTGTTATTTTAAGACAGTACATGTAATATACTCCTTGCAAATGGAACAATATTAGTATAGTCTTGTTGAATCCAGAGATTTCAGGGGCTCAGAATCGTCCAACACCGAGCAAAGCTACGAATGTAAACTTGGCTAACATCTATTGTTTAAGTCACCTAAGTCAACAAAACACCAAACATTTTCGTGGTTCAATTATTTGGGGGTAGGTGGGGTTGTGGTTAGAAAGGGTTGTCATAGGGTAAGGGTGGAAAAGAGGCTGATGTTTTTTAAGCCAGTATCACATTTATGAAATTCTATATGGATTAATTTGAAGTTGAATTTTAACCAATCTAGATTACCAAGTACCGATATCTGTTTATGCAGTGTTGCCATGTACTTTGCAGACGGAGATGTTTTGTATTGAAATGTGCACCAGTTGCAACCAATTTGGGTTTGACATTTTGTGAATAGTATGAACAAAAGTGGAATAAATCTAAAGAAATGTAGCCAGATTTACAAATACAAAATTAGGTCAACTTGTCGAAACGTTTTTCTTCTATTCATTTTATGTCAGACGTGAACCGTGCAACTTCCGGAAAATGGAGGAAAAATATACACAGTAATCTATCAATATGTTACAGTTCTTATCTCCTTGGTGAAGATGTTGAAGCTTGATAATGAAAAGTCAGGAGCGTTTGCAAATGCTGGTACCGTGGCAATAAAATCTCAATTTTGTATCCTTCCAAGTAAAATAAAATCATGGTATAGTTGATATTAAATGTTATTATTCGTACACAATGATTCGTTACAAAAAACAAAAAAACAAAAAAAAAAACAAACATAGACCCCAGTCTCTGTATAAATGCGTGTGTATTATGCGCATGCGTGTTTGCAATAATATTAACGTATCTGGAATAAGTGATAGTGCAATAAGAAATGCATTGTCGTGGTTATTTTAATCGGATATAGCGACACAAAAGCATTATAAATAGTTCTGTAACTATGTTTGCAGCTGGTATGGAAGGAATCTCAGCATTGGTCGTTTTAACAATGTTCTTAAAAACCCTGAGTGAAAATAGTGAGATGAATCATCTAACATAGTTACTACGTTCGTTTAAGAATCATTATGCATACCAAGGTTAAGAATAATTAATTTTGTTTATCCAAGTTCCAGCATATCAGTTCAAAGATAACTTACACCAATTTAGAGTCGTAATTAACTCAGTTTTTTTACGGGTCAACGTTGCAGAACAAACTAGCTTATTTATTTATATTCCAGCATATCGTCTAAGAGAAGGTAACCACTCAGTTAAACAGTAATAATTAATCATTCCCCTTCTCTGAGTAATAGACGTTTTATCTTCTTCAAATAGCGGATGTAACACGTGTCTACATATTCAAACGTCCTTTGATCATCGAGGCAATGAGCCTTTCATGGTTTGTATACATTTTCTGATCGCTAAAAGTACGGATCATTTTGCAAATAATATTGATGTTGTATAGAGTTTCGCAGTGCCTTCTACGAACCAATGTTTGCCATCGAACTCATATGTATGATGCCTTCTAGAAACCTGCTAACCTTTATCAGAATAAAATAACGATTAACCGGTATAATTTTCATTCATAACTTCCACTGTGAGTGAGACTTGCTTGTTGCCATGATTTTTGTCCGCAATCGTCTTGTGTTAGACAAAATTCAATACGGTTGTCACCGTTTACTGAAGATTTTGATGTTTTCATTGAATAATTCGAAGAACTGTGAACGCATTATTTGTTCAAAACTGGAAGAAGAACAAAAACAACGATTTTTCAGTCGCTGTGGTCATATGCTCACTTTTCGCTGCTGCGCGCGATCTGGGACTGGATCCCCATTTCCAGACAGTGACAGATTTATGATTTTGCCGCCTATTAGCACTGTCAGGGTTGTCACAACACACACACACACACACACACACACACACACACACACACACACTACCTAAGCAAGGCCTTAGAACATTTAAAGACCTTTACACTTTTAAATAATGGCAAAATTGAATTTAACAATTTTTCTTGTTCTTATTTTTTTAAAATCAATTTTACAATTTTGTTTCTATCCAAGGCAGTTATCTTTTCTGCTTAATGGAAAATCTGCATAAAACAGCAATTCGTTGTCTGTTCATTGCAAGTTTGTCGATTCCAAAAATAACTCTTCGTCAGTTCCATCTCACTGCTGAGCTTTCCTCGTTTGT